>JAPPVO010000016.1:118597149-119197149 GCA_030407325.1 Camellia japonica
GCGTCCAAGCCTATCACGTCTCAGCCAAAGTCATGGCAGCAGCTTTTGCCCTCTTTCAAGCCTTGGCAACCTCAATCAATCGAACGCTAGATTCTCCGGAGCCTGAAGCAAACAGGAAATGAGAAAACGCGCACAGCAGAGGGCATGTCGCCGAAGCCTTGCCAATGATGGTCACTGCGGTCACCGGCATCAGAAAATCGATAAACCAGGCTAGGAATATCCAGCGTTCCGTCACGAATCAGGGATCGAGCATCGTACATGTAAGGCCACACATCCGTCCCAAGGCTTGGGCGTGGCCGAAATTGAGTTGAGGCAAACTTCCTCGTCACGTTCGCACTCCATTAAAGCTTGGAAATCTTCGAAGGTAGGACACACCTCTTGCCCACTAAGCTAAAGACATGTGTCACCGGATTCCAAAACCTTGCCGCGGCATGGAGGAATGGAAAATGCAGCGAGGTACGGCGCAGAGTGAATAGTGCCTTTATGCCAAAAGCCCGGAAATTCAGCTTTTCCGAGCCATCCGTTGTTAATCCAAGTCGCAAGATTTTGGGCTAGAAAATGCTTCCATTTGGAGTAAATCAGTGTGGAAATGAAGAGAACCACGAAGCTGAGACCCTTTTGAAGAGGATAGGGTTGAGTGGAGGACACATGTCAACATTCTGCTGGTGCAGACATCCTGAAGCCGACCGGCATTAAATAAGTGTCGACCGCCATTTTTGTGCCGACCGACCAAATGATGTGCCGATGAACATTCTGCTCGGCCGATGACCTTTGTATCCAGCCGATGATCTTCCCCCTGTGTTTTTCTAAGCTGTTCATTCTAGGAATTTGGAGGATCCCACCACTTTCGATGCCCCCCAGTGATCAATTCTTACGAGGGGCGCGCCCGCTTGCTTATCGAGTTTTTGCATATTTGCTTATCGAGTTGTATCTCACTCTTTTTGAGTCTTTGTAATGTTTGTCAAGGTGTACTCACATCTGGCTAGTTCGCTGAGTCACCCCGTTTTGCTTATCGAGTTGTAATTGGTTTACTACCTGACTATTACGATGCGATGCTTTGATTTTCAAAACACGGTTTCAATTTCAGTCACATTGTTGTGTGATGCCTTGCGATGCGATGTATAGAACGTGCAAATAAAACACTTTTTGAACAAACAGTTGTTTCATTTCCATCATATGTTTTGTAAAACACGCGCTTTTTGAGAAATAAAACCTGCCTAAGGCAGTGCAATGTGCTTAAACTCCTAGTAAAAAGGAAATAAGCAGAAGAATAGCAGGGTGCAAAGTGCTGGGTTTGACACCGGTAGCCTCCCCCCTTTCGGTCATCGTACCTTTTGCGCCCTTGTTCGGGTCAATTAGGGGGTTCGGCACCTTCGTTATTCAAGACAATACAAGAAGATGCACTGTCAGAATACAAATGGATCTTCAAGTTGATTTCAAGCCATTACTTTTGTGAGCGATACTCAGAACATGCGAAGGATGTCCCTTTCTCGTATCCTTTTATATCTTGTGAATTTCAAAAGAAATTGTTTCAATTATACTGTGTTGCAGTACGTTGCATTTCAACATCATGTTTTATCATGTTCAATTTCAAGTCCCTTTCCTTAATGAACATATTGCTTTGTATGCGTGCATTGCTTTACTGATATGTGTTCAAGTTTCTTTTTATACACATTGCATGTATGCGTGCATTGCTTTACTGATATGTGTTCAAGTTTCTTTTATACACATTGCATTGTATGCTGCATTGCTTACTGATATGTGTTCAAGTTTCTTTTTATACACATTGCGTGGTATGCGTGCCTTGCTTTACTGATATGTGTTCAAGTTTCTTTTTATACACATTGCGTGTATGCGTGCCTTGCTTTACTGATATGTGTTCAAGTTTCTTTTTATACACATTGCATTGTATGCGTGCATTGCTTTACTGATATGTGTTCAAGTTTCTTTTATACACATTGCATTGTATGCGTGCATTGCTTTACTGATATGTGTTCAAGTTCTTTATATACTCATTGCTTCGTATGTGTGCGTTGCCTTTACTGAGATGAGTTCAAATTCCTATATACTCATTGCTTCGTATGTGTGCGTCACTTTACTTACATGAGTTCAAGTTCCTTCTTCTATATACTCATTGCTTCGTATGTGTACGTTGCTTTACTTACATGAGTTCAAGTTCCTTCTTTTATATATACTCATTGCATTGTATGTGTGCTTTGCTTTACTAAGATGAGTTCAAGTTCCTATATACACATTGCATCGTATGCGTGCGTTGTTTTACTCACATGTGTTCAATTACAATCCTTTATACACATTGCATGGTATGCGTGCCTTGCTTTACTCACATGCGTTCAAATTCCTTTATATACACATTGCATGCACGTGTGCATTACTTTACTCACATGTGTTCAAGTTCTCTTTCCATACACATTGCGTGCACGTGTGCATTGCTTTACTCACATGTGTTCAATCCCACTACCTTGCTATGCACGTTGCATACATTGCCACGCACTTTCGATCGCATTATCATGTGTATTGCTAACAGTATCATACCTGTTAAGTTTGCTTTCTTTGCAGGCACGATATTGTATGTACGGCTCATTTGAGGCCGGTGCAACCGGACGAGCCGCACAGGTATTGTATCTCCCGAGTGAGACGTATTGAGAATTCCATAATTCTCTTACATCCTTTCTGCATTGTAATGTAGTTTGGTACGCTAGCTTATAACTGTCGCATGTGTGCTTCATTACAGCTTCCTTTGCATGATCATAAGTTATGTCCGGCTTCTTGCATGTTCAGTTGCATTTTGCCCCTGCCTTCGGGCGCATACCTTGTTTGTCTTGCATGTTTGTCTAAGTCTTCGGCCTTGTCAAAAATGGGTCGTCTCTGGGCTTTGACATTCACTCCCGTCATTGTTATGACTTTCGAGTTCTGTCAAAGAGGGGCAACTGTAGACACCCCATTTTTGACCGTCCTCAAGACTTGGACGTCACCGTTGGAACGCTCGGTGATTATCCATGTTTGTGTTCGTTTGGAGTTCCCGGAGTTCTCGGCCCGCGCGCCTTGCCTCAGGACCTCCAAACTCGACCGTTTTGTGTCTGGTTTTTGCACCAAACACTTGTGTTTTGCCTTGGAAGGGCAGGGAATGCCTTGTGAGGCACCCCCACACACCACCGGCTGTGACCAGAGGCCACCGGCTGGCTGGTTTGTCCACCGGCACTATATAGTGCCGGTCGGCACTCTTTTGTGCCGGTCGGCACTCTTTTTGGCGAAATGACCATTTTGCCCTGCCGACTACTGTTCGGTTGCTTTTTGAGATATTTTCTTACAGCTGTTTAGCTTTTTCCTCCCCTCCATACACGTGTATGGAGGGATGAGCCCTTGGCTTGCTTAGTTGCTAAGCATTCCTTGCCTATAAGAGGAGAGCTCCTCCTCTTGACTCAAGGTTAGCATTTTGGGAGGCAAAAACCAGAGCTTATACATATATTTCTCTGTCATATATCTATAGATACATAGATCTCCATCTCTCTCCTCTTGTGTGTGTGATTTTAGGCTTGAAAGTGTAGATTTACCTTACTTTTGCACCATTACACACACCATTACACCTTAGCTCAAGATTGAGAGACTTGGAAGGTTATTTGTGTTGGTTTTGGACTGGTTTTGAGCACTAGAGAGTGGCTGCATCACTTGTTCTTCAAGGGTCTTCAAGGGTAAGAACATCACTTTATATTCCCCATTCTTGCAACCTCTTTCTACCCTCTTTACTTTGTGTTTTTGAGTTTGTGTTTAAAATAAAAAAGTCTTGTTTTTACTTGTTCTTGAACCTTCATTAAGGTCCTTTTTTGGTTTGAGCAAAGGTCCATCCTATTAGGCCTTGTATGGCCACTTTTGGTGCCTTTGCTTAAGACCCTCTTTACTTGTTGTTCTTGGACTTCTCACCACTGAAAACCAGTGGGTTTTCAGTGGTGAGGGAGGTGTTTTGAAGTCACATAAAGGGGAGGGACACCCCTCTCCCCTTGGTCCCTTGTTTGCCTTTGTTTTGGGTTCAAAGAATAGCATGTGTGCATAGTCTTGTTTGGCTTCATTTCAGAGTTTTTTTTGAGTGTTTTGGAGCATGTTTAAATTCTGTTTTTGGTCGGATTTGTCATCTCTAACATGTCTCTCATACTTGCTTTGAAATGCTTTCTTATGCTTAAAAGTATGCCATACTTTGAGGCCATGATTTTAGTATGTTTCTAGCTTAGTTTCATGGAGATAATAGCATCATCTTGCCATGTATAAGGGCTGTGAGCCACTGTCTTGGACTCATTTAGCATGCTTGGTTTGGTTGTCTTGCATTTTGGCTTGTAGGCCTTGCTTGTATGAAGCTCTAGTATGCATGCTTGCTTGTATTTGGCCTCATTTCAGAGCCTTCTTGGGTGTTTTAAGTCATGTTTAACCTCTGCCTAATATGGGTTTAATGGCCCTTAGCATGCTTCTTACATTTGCTTTGTAATGCTCTCTTGTGCCTAGAATTGTGCCATATGTTTAGCCCCATATATCTCCATGTTTTGGCTTAGCATGGTGGAGCATTTAGCCTTGATTTGCCATGTTCTAGGGCTGTGAGCCACTGTTTTGATCATATTTGGTATGATTAGTAGGGTTACTTTGCATGATGGTTTGTTAGCCTCAAGCATATAGTCCATGTGCATACATTGGTTAGCCTATTTAGATGATTTGGGATCATTTGGTATGCTATTTTGGACCTTAATCCATGCTCACATGTCTAGATTTGTTATCTCTCTTCATGCTTTAAAGGTGTGCCCTTTATGCTTTAAAATGTGCATTGTGTGCACTCATGCTTTTGGGACTGTTTTGGGGCTGCCACATGAGGGATTTGGGTGCCATTTTCCATGCTAAAATTCTGTTTTTGGGTATTAGATTCATGCCATGAGTGGTTGCGTAAATGTTGGTTAGATGCTCTCTTGAGTGCCTTTGGTTTTGGGCTTGAGTGGTTTGCATATTTGTGTAGTGTCTTGCCTATGATTTCAGCCCATTTCAGTCACTATTTTGGGGAAGTTTGAGGCCTCCCCCATGGTGGTTAAGTCCACTACTTTAGGCTCATTACATGTTAGTTGCATACTTGGTCCATTAGGTGTTACAGCATATTGGTCCCATTGCTTGATTGGCTCATATTTGTATGCCATTCATACCTTGTATGCCTTAGCATTTTGAATGCCCATTGTGATAGTTGCATGATGCTTGGTGTGATTGCATCATATTTCTCATTGTTGCATCATTTGAGCCATGTTGCATTCATGCATTCCATGGCTTGGCTTGGGGATTGTCAAGCCAAGCATAGGATTGAGAGGAGTTCACACTCCAAGTGGTGCAACTCACCTCAATTCTTGGTCACCAAGGCCTTGGACCAACACATGATAAGGCTTTGGATTTCATTTGCTTGTGTTGTATGCCTTTACATCAAAAATGCAACCTTGGTTCTTTGGGCTATCATGCATCAAAATGCACCATTGGTGGCCCAAGAACCAAGAGTCTTACCTCCTTGAGTCCCCAAGCATGATAGGAGGCAATGACCATGCTTACATGTCCCCCAAAACCCATGCCATGCATTGCTGTCTTGCTGCTGCTGTCAATCTGTCTGCTGCAGGGACTTTCTGCCGGCCGGCAGTTTATTGTGCCGATCGGCACTGTTTTTGTGCCGATAAACTCCATATGCAGCCGGTGGACAACTCAAATAGCCGATGACCACTCCCCCCAAGCCGGTGGGGTACTTCAGACCATTTGGACGGTATCCCAGAACTTTAGGAATTTTTAGAGAGGCAGGACAGTAAAAGCAGAAGCAACAGTGCCATGACACGGGTTTTCCGGGGAAGACGGATCGAGCACGCATCATTCGCACATCCCGAGGCAGGGCTGAGGCCCCATTGCATTTATTTATTTATTTGCTTTGTTTTTAATAATTAGGATTTGTAATAATTTATTCATTTATTCTTTTGGACTGTATTATTTATTTGGTCCCTCCGAGTGAGGGCGAATTTGTAATAAGTGTGGGTGCGTGTGTGCATGTCTTCCAACCCCCACTTCTTTCTCCCTTTTACTTACCTGCTTTTGATGGTAGATTAGGGCACATTTAAATTAGCATACCTTATGCAATGCATGCGTGCATCCATGCATTTGTTGACATGCATCGGGCTCGGCACATCATACAAACTGCATCGTACTTTCAATTCCAAATTGAATACGTGTTATTTGTAGCATTCCATATGCCACGTTTAGGATAGCCGAGCCTGCCTAGATTACATCTTTGCATGTGTTGCATTAGACATTTCAGTATGCTTAGGTCCATGCATGGATTTCTAATAAGCTTCTGTTTTGGCTTGGAGTACTAGGTGAGCTTTTATGCTTTAGCATATCGCATGTGTGTGAATGTTGCCATAATAGCATGCTTACCATGAGGCTAAGTGCTTATGTGATATACCTGCTTGAATGCTTGTGGATGGAGGTCAAATTACTTAGGTTGGAACAATGCATTAAAACTGTGAGTTTTAGAGCCCGCTTGAGAGTGGCAAAACCTGCATTTTAGCCTACTTATGAGTAGCAAATCATTTTTCAAAACAAACACGTAGTGTTTTGTTCCAACTTAGGCGATTTGGTCTATACTTGTTTGCCGTGCGCATAACATAGTAATTCTAGGCTAATAACCGGAATAAGAACATGTAATGTTTTCGAAATCGGATATCACGGTTAGTAGAGGCCGGTCTTCGGACCGGGCGAAAGGGGGTGCTCATAGCTGACCTTCCCCGATCGTATCCAAGCTCCCGAGCCAAGACACTTTGGTAATGACGGACACGTGGCCTTCGGCACCGAGTCAGGGTTTCCTAAATTTCCCATTTTAAAATATTTAGGTGGCGACTCTGTAATCTGGCAAAGCAGTCCATGTTTGGCACTTCTTTTCAAAAATCTGTTTTTCTTCAAAACGATTTGCCGGATTTGGACTCTTTGGTTCAGATTTAGAACCGCAACACACAAAAAGAAGAGTCCGAACTGTAGCCGAGGTCCCCCGCGGACGTGCTACAGCAGCTATCTGTGCATATGCGTTACTGCAACATGGATAAGGTTATGAAAAGCATTGGTAAATCCCCAATTCGTTCTATTTTTCTTTTTCAAGAGGGAGAGCTTCCAAAGAAGCCTTTATTGGGTACAGTAGCTGCAAATTTCAAGCTTTTGAAAGTGCTGGATCTTGAGGATGCTCATTTGGATCAACTTCATGAAGAAGTGGGAAATCTATTTCTTTTGAGATACCTAAGCATAAGGAGCACACGAGTGGAGATAATACCAAAGTCCATAGGTAAGCTGCAAAACCTACAGACTTTGGATCTGAAACATTGCCGGGTTAGAGAGCTCCCATTTGATATCAATAGGCTCCATAAGTTGCGACATCTTATTGCCTATTCTTGTAACTCTATATCTGAATACTTCAACTATATTAAAGGAGTGAAGATACATGGAGGGATTGGGGGTTTAGAGGAGCTGCAAAATTTGTGGTATATAGAGACAAATCATGGCCTAATTAAAGAGCTTGAGAAATTGAGACAGCTAAGGAAGTTGGGAATTATGAAATTGGAAAGAGAACATGGGAGGGCTCTATGTGCAGCCATTGAGAAGATGAAATACCTTTAACGTTTGAATGTAATGGCCTCAAGTGATGATGAGATTCTGGATTTACAGTATATATCATCATCATCTCCACCTCGGTATCTTCAACGTCTCGAGTTGGGTGGGCGTTTAGAGAAGTTGCCCGACTGGATCCCGAAACTTCAAAATCTAGCCACATTACGTCTAGTGGGTTCAGGTTTGACCAAGAACGATCCACTAAAAGCCCTTCAAGTCTTGCCTAGTTTAGTACGTCTTGTTCTTTGGGATGCATATGATGAGGAGCAGTTGTATTTTGAGGTCAGAAAGTTTCAAAAACTTAAGCAACTAGATCTCGTGGGGTTCAAGGGATTGAATTCAATGATAATAGAGGAAGGAGCATTGCCTCTTCTTAAAGATCTAAGGATTGAGCCTAGCTCGCAACTAAAGCAGGTACCATCTGGCATCTACCACCTTAGAAACCTCAAAACTCTTGAGTTTGTTGGTATGCCAGAAGAATTCATAGATAGAATGGAATCCAAATCCAACCAAGGAAAAGACTACTGGATCATCGAGCATATCCCTGATGTCTCGCTCTGGTCCCGAATCGGAAAACGAAGTTATATTACTCTAATCGGCAATCTTAAAGAATATTTCAATCGGAAGGTGGAAAACGCAAGTGTTAGGGAAGATAAAAATGAATCTCAAAGTTGAATGCTAGGTCAATTTACTTTTAGGTTTGCATGTGTTTGTTTATTTCAGAGTTTAAAAAGAGTAGATTTAGGATAGGAGAGTTTTAGGGTGGGTTATTTGTCATTTTAATTTTTTATGTTTTAATTTTATCATTTTACTTTTTATATTAACAATTTTAATAATTAAAATGATAAAATTAAAATTTAAGGGACTAAAATAACAAACAATTCATATTTTAGGGATTAAAAATGTCACGTTTTAAAATAAATTATCATGCTACTTAGGTTCCGTTTGATTAGAAAGAAATAAATGATAAAAAGTAAAAATGAGTGAAAAAAAAAGAAAAGGAAAATAAAATAAAATAAAATAAATTTTTTGTATGAATTTGATTAGGATGCAAATTTTACAAGAAAATATGAATTTTTATTATAAATGATTACTTTTATAACAAATTTAAATTTTCTTATATTTTCCTTATTACTTCTATTACTTTCATACTAAACACACTTATAAAAAAATATGACTCCGTTTGGTTTAGTTTTTGAAATTAATTTTGAGTTTTGAGTTATATTTTGAAAGATAAGAATAGCGTTTGGTTAAGTTTTCAAATCATGATTTAGATTAAAAAAAAAATTCAAAACTCTTTTTAAATTTTAGGTTTTCAAATCATGTTATTCGAGTTGTGTTTTTTTTTTTTTTTGCTGCCAATTCAATTCAATTCAATTAAATTCCAAGTTTGTCCCCAACTCAATTGCAATGTTTATTTATCCTATCGTCAAAATTTGATGAAAAAAAAAAAATCATCTTCAATACTCCATTTTTAAAATTTTTATCAAATTTTAATTTGATGCAAAAAAATTGTTTCTCCCTTGATTTGATGGATATTTGGAGAGAAATTGTACGCATCACGTTATGTATTTTTGTGATAAATATTATATATTTCTATGATAAATATTATGTAATTTTTTAGTAGAATTACGTCAATTTGTAATTCAGAAATTAACTTACACATTTTGTGGTGATGTTACATTTTTTTTATTCAAACATTTCCAACAAAAAAATTTGTAACATTACCACAAAAATGCCTAGCATTACCACAAAATATGTAATTTTATTTCTGAAACACAAATTGTCGTAACTATATGAAAAAAATTACATAACATTTATCATAAAAATGCATAACATATGTACTACAAAAATGTGTACCATAGCCTTACCCAACGTTTGATAAATAGATTGGATAAGATTTTTGAACACTTTTTCATCAAATTTAAATTTGACAAAAATAAAAATTAAGAATTGGAGTTGCTCTAACATACCATTATTCTTGAGGTTGCCACCATCTTCGTCTCCACTACTCCACTCACTCTCCCATCACCTACACCACCACTATTATAACCAACACACCATCATTTTTAAGGTCAGAATCAAATACAAAAGAATATTTTTCTATTGAAACAACAAAGTCTAAATCACCTATACTTTTAGTACTTATATTGTTCATTGATATATTGCACCTCCTTACATTTAGTATGCGTTTTGTAATTATTAGGTCTTTCGCTGCAAATGCATATAGCTGAAGGAGATTCAATTGCAGAGATACCCATAATTCAAGTACTCCAAGCTGCTAATCACCTCATGGTTATGCAAATCCCCGTTGTTTTTTTATTTTCTTTTGGATTGCAAAAAAAAAAAAAAAAAAAAAAAAAAAATCATCTTGCTAACATGAACATGTTTATTATGGTTTTTTTTTTTTTTAAATTTAATTTTATTGTTGTTTGCCAAGACAGTGTATTGGATTTATATTATTAAGACTTATTTCATGATAACCACAACTATCACTACAAGAAATTGCACTTTTGGCGACTAAATTTTAGTTGCCAAAAGTCATATTTTTAGTCACCAAAAGGTTTTCCTGACTAAATAGTTTGGTTGCCAACTTGGTCGCGGAAAGACGGTCGGCGAAGGTATTGGCGACTAAAAAAATTTTAGTCGCTGAAAGTCCTAAATTGGCGACTAAACAAGTAGTCGCCAAAAGTAAAAGGTATTGGCAACAAAAAAAACTTTAGTCACTGAAAGGCTAAATTGGCTACTAATTTTTTAGTTACCAAAAACTTACAATTAAATTTAACATCACATTTTCGGTTACTTTTGTCGCCAAAACTTTTTTTTTTTTTTTGGCTACTAAATCATTAGTCGCCTAAAATCTTTTTTTTTTTTTTTTAAATGGCTACTAAATGTTTAGTCGTCAAAAGGTTTGTTTCCATTTAATTCTTTTTTTAGCTACTAACTATTTAGTCACTAAAAATATTTAACTCCATTTTTGGCTACCAATTGTTTAGTCGCCAAAAATATCATTTTATATATTTTTTATTTTAATTAATTTGTCCACAACCTGTATGTATCCCACAGTACTAAAGTTTATCAAAGAAACAACAAATGATTGACCGAACCCAAAACTATGGAACTAATAGATTTCAAAATTCTATGAAACATTGAAGCAAACATCTGGCGGGTGACATAGAAAACATCAGATTTTCAATATTAGAAATAGTTTATGTGTAAATTGAAATCCCAAATAAACAAAAAGATCAATGAATGTGTATAAATCAAAAAAGAGGTATTAAAGAAGGGACCGAGAGTGACGGCCTGAGAGAATGCCTGCCGGAACTGAATAGATTTGATAGAGTCCACCACCGTTGTCACTCCAATCAATCCCATTGTTCTTTCGATCGTGCTCTTCTTCTTCTTCTTCGTCAAATTACACCAACTTCTTTGCATGTTGTGATTGTTGAACCCTCCTCATGATACGCCTAGTCTACTCACGCGTTTACTCTTCTCCTTCTGATTTCTCCATTTTTGTTTGGTTTGTTTGGGTTAGAGAGAGAGAGAGAGAGAGAGAGAGAGAGAGAGCGACGGTGGTCTGCGATGAAAAGAGGTGGGTGATGTTTGGTGGTGAAAAGAGGTGGGTGATGTTTGGTCATGAAGGAGCATCTGTGTGAGAGAGAACAATCTATTTTGTCTAAACAGAGAACCATCTGTTTTGTCTAAAATTTTCACACCTTTGGCGACCAAATTGGTTTTTTTGTCGGCAAATGTTAATTAATTTCATAAATCCCTCCAAAATTTGAAATATTTCCCTCCAAATATTTCAGTTCTTTGGCGAACAAAATAATTTTAGTCGCTGAAAATATATTTTTGGCGACCAAATTTTTGGTCGCCAAAGATAAAAAATAATTTTTTATTTTTACATTCGGCGACTAAATGATTTTAGTAGCCAAAACTAACTATTTGACGACAAAAATTTTTTTTTGTCACCAATTCTGGTATTTTTAGCGACTAATTTTTTTTTAGTCACCAATAATGAATATATCCCGACTAAAAAAAATTAGTAGCTAAATATTGTACTTTTGCCAACTAAAAAAAATTTTAGTTGCCAATTCCACAACTTTTGGCAACTAAATTTTTTTTAGTTGCCAAAAGTGCATTTTGTTATAGTGTTTGTAGGAGATTTTGTAGGTGTTGTAGTGGATTTGACGATGGAGATTTTGTAGGAGATTGCAGCGATCGTGTAAGTGTTGCAGTGGTGTTGATTGTTTTTGTTTTGATTTCAAATGGAGTTGAATCAGGTATGTTTCGATGCAGATTCCATATGGATTTAGATTTTTGATTTGATTTGTATATAAGGATTCCGATTTCATATTAGTTTTTCGAGTGTATTTTGAATTAGGTTTTTGTTTTCAGTTTTGATGAATTTGAGAGAAATACCAGCTCAGTGAAGTTGTTTTTGATTTTTGGAGTTGATTTTTTATTCTCTATTATTGATCAATTTTAGAGAGAGGGTAGCTCGATGGAGTTGATTTTGATTTTTGGAGTTCAATTTCCATCCTCTATTTTTTGATCAATTTCAGAGAGAATCCAACTCAGTGGAGTTGATTGATTTTTGGAGTTCATTTTTCGTTCTCTATTTTTCATCAACATGCTTATCAATGATAAGTTTTGTTTTCTGTTTTTTCATCAACATGCTTATCATTTTTTGTTCTCTAAGTTTTGTTCTCTGTTTTTTCTGCATTTTTTTTTGTAGTTCAAAGAAAATTATAAGTTTGTTTTTATAATCCAAAGAAAATCACAGAGAAAATTATAATTTCATATGGATATTATTATAAGTTTTTAATCCAGATAAAATCACAGAGAAAATTGTAAGTTTATAGTTCAGTGAAAATCACAGAGAAAATTATAATTTCTTATGGACATGTTATTACAAGTTTGTTATTTTTTTATTTTTAATTTTCTCAATTGAATGTTTTGTGAGCATAACAGATCTTCACTATGATTTTCTCTATGTTTGTGCATAATAATTAGCATTTTTTTTCTTTTGATGTTAATGTGTTTTTGTTTTTGTGATATTGAAAGTGAATATAAGTTTGTAAATCTCTTTGAACTTTTATTTGTAATCCAAAGAAAATTATAAGTTTGTTATTATAATCCAGAGAAAATTAAAATTTTATTTGGAAATGTTATTATAAGTTTTTTATTTTTGGTTTTTAATGTCCTCTAGATTAGATATATAGATTAGGGAATTATTTCAATGTTTTATGATTAAATTTGATTTTCTCTGTGATTTTTACTGTGTTTTTGTTAAATAGTTAGTATTTTGTGTTTTGATGTGAATATGTTTTTGTTTTTGTGTAAATTTGTATGTTTATGTTATTTTTTATGTTGTGCTTTTTATGTGTTTTAATATTGAACAAATTATTATTATTATTATTATTTATTTTTTTTTTTCCCCTTCAGTTTAGATGGATAGTGCAGTCTTGTTACTCTGCAAATATGAGAATGATACTATTGTCATTAATGTTTCATGTGAATTGAACTTTGAGGAATTGATTAGTATTTTGTGTAAAACACAGGAGAATTTAAAACCTGAGACAATCTCTATTTCATATTATATTGTGGGCATCCGAATTGTATGGTTCGAAATAATATTGACTTTCTGAATATGTTGGGGTTGTTTGTAAACGTGGTGTTGATATAGTTAATGTTTCAGTAGTTAGGTATAGTACTTCTGATCAAGAGGATGAAGTGTGGCCTAATTGGATAGATGTTGTGCATGGTGAATGTGATAGGCTTGTGGATATTGAAAGCAATTCACTCTCTAAGGTTTGTTTTTACCAAGAAAATGTGTTATTGTCAGCTGGTTGGCAAAATAATATTAGAAGTGTTGGACAAAAGTTTAAGGATGGCGTGGTTGACTTCCGTACTGCTTTGTGCAAATATACTATCAAGGTTGGTTTTGAGTTTATGTATGTTAAAAATGACAAGCTAAGGGTTACGGTAGAATCTGCATATAAGGAATCAAGGGGATATATGTGGTGTGTACATGCTTCAATTGAAAAAACAAATGGGTTCTTTTACATAAGAACTTTGAAGAATGACCATACGTATGGTGTGGCAGTTTGTACTAGTAAACATGGTAGGATGACTTTCAGCTTAGTTTTTGGACTGATACTTAAAGAGATAAGTGCGAAGTCTGTAACTCGTCTAATGAATATTGTCAAAGAAATAAAAGACAAATATGGAGTCTTAATCAATTAACACTGTGGTTGGTTCGGGATTGAAAAAGCAAAAGGTAGTACATATAGAGATTCTTGTTTGTTATTTGATCAATTACATTGGTATTTTGATGAAGCATGGAAGAACAATTCAGATAGTTGTTTTGAGTTGGATTTTGCAAATAACAAGCGTTTCAAAAGAGTGTTTGTGGCTTTTCATGCATGCATTCCTGGTTTCAACTATTGTTGACAATTGTTGTTCCTTGATGGAACTTTTTTGAAAGAACGATACAAAGGAGTTATGCTTGCTACGACAGGAAAAGATGGGAATGAAGGTAATTGGAAATATATCTAATTTTCTCTAAGTATGTGAATTTTCTATAGATATGGGAACTGGGTGAATTTTCTATGTTTGTGGTCATGTTTTGTAAATTTTGTGAATTTTCTCTGACACTATAAATTTTCTCTAGATTTGGCCACTGTGTGAGTTTTCTCTAGATATGGCCACTGTGTGCATTTTCTCTGGATTTTGGCCACCGTGTGAATTTTTTCTAAATTTGGCCACTATGTGAGTTTTCTCTGGATTTGGCCACTGTGAATTTTCTCTTGATTTTAGCTACTGTGTGAATTTTCTCTGGATTCGGCCACTGTGAATTTTCTCTTGATTTGGCCACTGTGAATTTTCTTTGTGTAACGCCCCACACATTTAATCCCCATTGAACAATTACAAGATCATGCTCCACACACATACCACATAATTCTATTCAAATGTTTCTCTTTCTCATTGAACTACAGACTCAGTTTACAAAAAAATTTCAAGTTACAGATCTCAATTCAGTAAGTTAAAGAAAATTACAAAACCATTACATTGTCCTCTGATTTCACTAATTACATTGAGACATTTAACACAAAAATACAAAACCCAAAATAAAAGTAGAAAAGGAATCCCACAATTACATTACACCTTCAAGTTCATAAAATTTTAGATTTTGAAAAGAGGTATCTTTGTCTTCATTGACGGTTTTGGGACTTTTTATTTCCTGAAATGTTAATAAATATGAATGAGCTATTGCCCAGTAGAGAATAATTTTAACCAAGTATATAAACATTTGATTTAAATATGCATGACCTTTATCAATGCCCATGAATTTTTCTTGGTTTAAAAGCTATCACACAATACATAATTCAACATCCAATCTCCACATTTTTCCATCCTCACACGGATGGCCAGTGGACACCTCAAACCTTCCACTTTTGTCGTCCTCACACGAACTGGCTAGTGAACACCTCACAACATCCCCACATTCGTTGTCCTCACACGAACCGAGCAAGTGGGCATCTCAAATACATTCCAAAACATTAACATTTTAAGCACAACACAAGTAGTCACAAGGATTCTCCAATTTTACTTATCAATTTCCCATTAAGTCAAAATCAAGAACAACCCTTAGGGTTACATATGAAAATTTGGGGCTTTCCTTTCCAAGTAATCATTTTCCTTAATTCATGTGTATTTACTCACTATTTCATACTTGATTACACAACCCATAATCAATTTCACACCACCACTTCATTAACACAAAACCCATACATATATATATATATATATATATGTGTGTGTGTGTGTGTGTTTGTGTGCATTATCCATCTCAATAGTTCTATACACCTTAAGATTCACACACGTTAAAACAAAGTATAAATATATAAGGGTAAAGGTATTTCTACCTCAAGGATTACAAGAAGAGAGATAAAGGTCCACGTGATAAACTTTCGAAATACCATGATCTAATCAGTTCACAACGTGGCTCTTGACGAGGATAACAACTTTAGTCAAGGCCCAATGATCGATTCTCGCTCTTACTAGATGAAATTTAAGGTTTTCAAGCTAGGGTTTTGGAAAGAGGGCTATTAGAGAGAGAAGGAGTGTGAGAGAAAATGGATTAGAAAAGTGTTTGGGTCGCAATATAACTCTGCTGCCCCGACCAGACTGCTCGAGCAAACTTTCCATTGCTCGAGCAAAGTGCCAAAATACAAAGGGACCATTTGAGCGAACTTTCCATTGCTCAAGTGGTAAACACAAGGTCTCAGAGGTTTTGCAAAGTTACAGTGAAAATACTGGAAGCTTGCATTTTACGCTCAAGCGACCTTTCTTTCGCTCGAGCAATCTCGTCTGCAAACCCACGAGATACTGGGAGCTACAAATCTCCACTTGAGCGACCAAATAACTGCTCGAGCAGTCACCCAAAATCAGCTGCTACAGCCTACCCCCTTAAAGAATTTTGTCCCTGAAATTTCATAGTCCTTGCCAAAACGACTCCAACAATCCCCAAGAAAGATGAATATCACAATAACAAAAACCTCAATCATCACCATTCCTCAAACCAAAACGAAATCAAAGCTAATTTCAAACAATAACATAAGAATTTAGATTTCTTTCATTTACTTCCTTCTACAACTTCCCATACAATAATTTAAGAATAACAAACAAGCAAGTTTACATATCATTAAATAAATTGGGGTATTTCTCACGAATTTCAGCTTCTCGTTCCCAAGTGGCCTCTTCCACCCCGTGGTGATGCCATAATACTTTAACTAAAGGAATGACTTTACCTCTCAAAACTTGTTCCCAGGTGTTCAAGATTTTCATCAGTCTTTCTTCATAGGAAGCATTCTCGTCTACCTCTAAATTTGTCCAATCCAAAACATGGAAAGGGTCAGGTTCATACTTACGAAGCATGGATACATGAAACACATCGTGCACTCCTGATAATTATAGTGGCAATGCAAGCCGATAAGCTACATCTCCCACCCGTTCTATAATATCAGAGGGGTCAATGAACCTAGGTGGCAATTTTCCACTTTGCCCAAATCTCATTAAACCTTTTCTAGGTGATATCGTCAAAAATACATGATCACCCACATCAAAAGATAGGTGTCTTCTCATTCGGTTTGCATAACTCTTTTGTCGACTCTGAGCCATAACTAATTGTTTTCGAATGAAAGCTATTTTCTTAATGGTCTCACGAACCAATTCCAGTCTAAGCATAGGTAAATCCCTCACCTCGGTCCAGCACACCAATGACCTACATGGTCATCCATACAAAGCTTCAAAAGGAGTCATCCCAATGCTAGCTTGATAACTATTATTGTAGGCGAATTCTGCTAAAGGTAGGTGTTTCTCCTAAGAACCTTTAAAATCTAGTACACAAGCTCTTAACATATCTTCCAAAATTCGGATAGTGAGCTCGAACTGTCCATCGGTTTGTGGGTGATAAGCGATGCAAAAAGTTAACTGTGTGCCCATAATAGTTTGTAGGCTTTACCACAACTGTGTAGTAAAACAAGGGTCTCAATCCGAGACAATACTCAACGGAACTCCATGAAGCTAGACAATCTCTTTAACATAAAGTTCTACCAGGTAATCAACTGAGTCCCCCATACACATAGCGAGAAAATGAGCTGACTTAGTTAATCAATCCACCACTATGCAAACTACGTCATTAGCCCTTTGTGTTCTAAGGAGGCCCGAAACAAAGTCTATAGTGATATGTTCCCACTTCCATTCCGTGATAGGCAAGGGTTACAATAACCCGACTGGTCGTTGATGTTCTACCTTGACTTGTTGACAAGTTAAACACTTGGACACAAATGAAGCCACATCCCGCTTGATACCCCTTCATCAAAATTGTCAACTAAGGTTATGGTACATTTTTTATGTCCTCCGGATGTATTGCAAGACGGGAGCGGTGAAATTCCCGAAGTACTTCCTCTCTACACGACTCAAGTACAAAAAGGTGGTCTAGATACCAGACATTAGAATTGGAATCTACCCTCAAACCCTTTTCTTCCTTCCCTTGTGCAAGTTTCTCCTTTATTGCTTCAACTTCTATGTTACCTTTTTGTGCCTCTATAACTCGAGTAACAAGTGTCGGTTGTGCAAGGACGGAAAACAAAGTGGCGTGCTAGGGAGATTCACTAAGATGCAACTCACTTCACCCAAATCACCCAATATTTTCCATTCCCTAATTGCAAGATTAGCAATGGTACTTACAGATTTTCTACTCAAAGCATCGGCCACCACATTGGCTTTTCCGAGATGATAATGTAATTCAAAATCGTAATTCTCTAAAAATTCCATCCACCTCATTTGACGTAAATTCAAATCCTTTTGTGAAAATAGGTACTTAAGACTTTTATGATCTGAGAACACCTCAAATTTCTCCCCATACAAGTAATGTCTCCACAATTTTAGAGCAAAAATAACTGTAGCTAACTCCAAGTCAAGAGTTGGGTAATTTTTCTCATAGGTTTTTAATTGGTGCGAACCATATGCCACTACCTTACCTTCCTACATCAAAACACATCCCAAACCTTCCTTAGAGGCATCACAGTACATAGTGTAACACAAACCTCTTTCTAGAATGATTAAAACTGGTGTAGTGGCTAATTTAGCCATCAGCTCTAAGAAGGATTTCTCACATGACTCGTTCCAAACAAACTTCTCCCACTTTCTCGTTTGTCTAGTCAATAGAGAAGCTAACGTGGAGAAGTTTTTCACAAACCATCTATACTAACTGGCAAGACTGTAACTAGTTTTTGGTGTCCCTCGAAGGGGATAGTCTCCTCGAGTATGATAGCCTTACCGTTCGAACTCTTGTGGTTCTGAATCTGGTTTCACAAGTGCAATGTGAAACAGAAAAAAAGAATGAGAGCCCAAGTCTGGCAAATCTTAGAAAATCCATTTATCATCAGAGATGCCAAAAATGAACTGCATTACCAGATTTCAGAGTCGCCACCTAAATATTTTTGAGAAATTTAGGAAACCCGTGACTCGTGCCGAAGGCCACTTGTCTGTCATAACCAAAGTGTCTTGGCTCGGGAACTTAGATATGAGAGGGGAAGGTCATGAATTGAGCACCCCACTCACCCGATCAAAGATCGGCCTCTACTAATCATGATACAATTTTTATGTACAGTATGTGCTCATGTTCTGATTATTATGCTAACTTACTATGTGAGGCACACAAGTATAGACTACGTCACCCACTTTGGAATGCTTCGATTTCATGTTTGTTTGAAAAGAGGTTTAAATATGTGCTACTTGAAAAAGTGAGCTCATATGTACACTAATCAAATTAATCCCAATTAACTTAATCGAAATAGACTTCATTCATATGCATTTAAAGAGATATTTCAAATAAGCACGTAGCTTCATGGTAATATGCTTGATATGGCAACACAAACACACATGCAATATGCTAAAGCAAAAATGCTCACCTAGTACTCAACCGAGGCAAGCCAAAGAGAAGAAAATAATTAGAAAAAATGCATGTTCCTAAAATGAAAAGTGACTAACGTAACACATACAAAATGCAACTACTAGGTTCGGCTTTTTTATCATGTCATATGGATCATCTCAAAGCATGCGGCAACGCACATATTCACGTAAGTAGGAAAATAACAATGATATTGGAATGATGAACCGAACCCAATGCATGCAAAATGGATACAAATCATGGCAATGACATGAAACCAAAAATATGATGCTATATATAACCACGGTAAGCATATAAATAAAAGGGAGAAAGAAATGGGGGTTGTAAGACATACAAATATTACAAGTTAGCCCTCGCACAAGAGGGTCTGAATGAATGTCCTCGTTAAACTAATTATTACAACACAATTGAAAAAACTACTAACCAATTATTACAAGTTCGAATGAAAGTAAAACAACTAAATAATTACAACATATGAATCTGAATATTAAAGAAGCTAATCTAATGGACTCAAACAGGAGGCGAAGAACCACATGCGCACAATTGAAAACACCCTCTGGAAACCTCTCTGTTTATTACCAGGATCAACTTTATTTGCAGTCAGAAAATTATTTTGTTTTGACTTCAAATTCTGCTCTGTTCTGCTGTAAAAATGCCACTGCCTGTACAAAATGGGTGGCCGGCTAGCCTAAGAGAGTGGTCTGTCGTACAGAACGATGGCCCACTGGCCACTGTTTCTGGGAAATATCCTGCTGCAACAGAGCTGAAATAGAGCAAAACAGGGTGTTTCCAGAAGATGTCCATCCCCTCTACCCTTCCCTATCATGAAGATGATCAAGGGAGAGGCAAATTTGATTCTTAAATCATCAATCATTGCAAATTTGTTACATGATGACTTTAGAAACAAGGGGACAAGCGCTCAATAAATGAAACAAAAGATAAACAATACCTCCTCCCCATCATAGAGTTACCTCAAGGGAGGGAGTAGACTTGCCTCATGAATCATCAAACATCACAATAATAGTATGCGATGATTCAAGAAGCAATAGGTTCAGTATAACGTCCGACTAAACGTAATCAAATTTTATTATCTTTTTACCTCTTTTACTCTAATTTTATTAGCCTTTTTTACATTACCTTTCTATTTTTCTTATCTTTTCTTTCTTTTTGTCCAAATGTTATGATTACGTCCACTAAGTCCAAAAGCAATAAAGAATAGCAAGCATGATTTGACCTGAGAAATGAGCTTTTCAAGCTCTTTTCTACAAGCGAAATTACAAAGGAATGATCAAACTCATTTACAAACGATAATGAATTCGGAGTCAAACCCAAAACGAGCGATAATGACTCCAAATCCAAACTTGATAATAAGCTATAATGAACATTTCCTTTGTGATTTCCAAGGGTCTAACTAGAAAATTAGTCCCTTAGAAGTAATGCACCGGCGATAAAGAGAAGTATCAAACAAAGATCATGCTTAGCATAAGAGAGATGTAATGCCCTGGTAATGAATAACCAAAGAGATTATACCATTAGTATGAGAGGTCTCTTTCTTATGCCTTGAGAGGTAATCTTTTGTTTGATACAACTTTTTATCAAAAGAAACAAAGAAAGGAGGGATATTTCAGAGTGCTAAGGTGGATGATTACAATGGTGTGAGAATATATGAAAGCTATATAAGAAAACAAGAAAATACTATCAACCCAAATGGATTGGAAGCCAAAACCTACACACTAATCCATGAGGACTTACAACAACACATCTACAATATTCAAAGAATAATTTAAATAAACACTTAAAACAGCCCCAAAATAGCACAAAACATTGCTGAAAATCAGTTTAAAAAAGGTAGAAAATATGAACAAAAATGAAAGAGAACAAACCTAATAAGCAAGCCTAAGAAAGGGTGGCTAATCCCTCCACTTTTTGCAACTTTAAATCACATTTTTAAGCTTTAAAAAGCTCTGAAATCAATATGAAGAGTTAAAGAAAAGAGAGAGAAAAGATGGTAAAAGAGCCCAAGATATACCTCTTGAAAGAGAGGAAAAGCTCCTTAGTTAACAAACTACAAGCCAAGCACTCTCAAGGAGTTGAAGTTAGATTCAAGAACCTCAGCAAAAGTTTTAAGTTTGAGCTCAGAATGTGTATGTATAGTGTATGTATATTGTAAGAGAGAAAGGTAGTGTGTTGGACAAGTTTTTGACTCTTGGAGAATTTTTCTAACCCCAAACCCTTAGGGGAGGCCTTGTATTTATAGAAAAATAGGTTCTCACGTCGGAAATATTAGTAAAGGGACAGCAGGTGCAAGGCATGCACATGGGGTCAGCTGGCTGTTTCAAAATATCTGTTGTTGGTGAACATGGCCGGCCGGCCATGAGAAGGTACGGCCGGCCCAATGAAAATGGCCTGCCGGCCATTTGTTGGCTAGTAATTCTTCGAGTGGTTAGGCTAGAAAAAAATAAGGTTTTGGTCCAAAGGGGGCATAACGTTTAGGTTTTAAAGCTTGAAACCAAGGCTTTTTGCTGAAAAAAATCGAACGATTGCACAACGTAACATTTCATCATCAAGTGTTCAGAGTGAGGCGCTCAAGTCTTAAAGGCAGTCAAAATAAGGTGTCTACAGTTGCCTCTCTTTGACAGAGCTCGAAGTCATGAAATGACGTGAGTGAATGTCAAAGCTCGAAGACGACCATTTTGACAAGGCCGTAAGAACTTGGGCAGACAAACAAAATGTAAACACAATTGGTTGAACTCGAAAGTTGCCTATAGATCCCTTCACAAGGAATCAAACCAGCGTAGTTCAAGGGAAGATACAAATGATGTGCTCAAGACTACCCTTGAAAGCTGGAGTTACACGCTTCGCGAAGCCGTTATTTTGAAAATTCATGATCATGCAAGACAATGCAATGAGTAATAAATAAAATGACAGCATATGAATGAAACAAGCCTCAAGCTTAAATCAAAATAAATCCAACCATGTTTTGCACAGAAAGAAGTAAGCAAATAGCAATTCCAAACACGTTTCACAAGAAAGGAGGATGGGAGATACAAGCCAAAATACGTCTCACGTAGAAAGGATGTGAGAACATGCAAGGCACATTACGTCTCACGTAGAGAGGATGAAAAGATGCAAGCCAAACTACGTCTCATATAGAGAGGATTTGAAAATACAAGCCAAACTACGTTTCACGTAGAAAGGATGTAAGAAAATGCAAGCCCAAACTACATCTCACGTAGAGAGGATAAAGGATGCAAGCCAAACTACGCCTCACATAAAAAGGAAATGCAAGCCCAAACTATGTCTCACGTAGAGAGGATGAAAGACGCAAGCCAAACTACGTCTCATGTAGAAAAGGAAGTAAGAAAATGCAATCCTAACTATGTCTCACGTAGAGAGGATAAAAAGATGTAATCCAAACTATGTCTCACGCAGAGAAGAGTGAAACAAATGCAATCCTAACTACGTCTCACGTAGAGATGATGAAAAGATGCAATTTAAATTACATCTCACGTAGAAAGAAGTGAAAGAAATATAATCCTAACTATGTCTCAAGTAGAGAGGATGAAAAGATGCAATTCAAACTACATCTCGCATAGAGAGGAGTGAAAGAAATGCAATCCTAACTACGTCTCATGTAGAGAGGATGAAAAGAAGCAATCCAAACTACGTTTCACGCAGAGAGGAGTAAAAGATGCAATCCTAACTATGTCTCACATAGAAAGGGTGAACAAGGTTAATGTCTGTAGCAAGCTAAATCACACCGTCGGGTGATAAGGGTAGACACAATAAGATGAATAGGCATGATGCACATGGATGCAACATAATGTGATATAATTGTTGTAATTGATTCGAAATACAATGCGATGCATGTTCCATGCAACATGACAGAATAAGAGAAACAAAAAGCAGTGGCTTTGAAAACACCTCATGGGGGAAGTGGCGATGAATAACCCTATTCTGCCAAGGATCTTCCTCTTATTTTTCTGTTTTTCAAACTTCAACCCTCAACCTACAGTCAGAAGTTCTCACATACTAAAATTTTCTTGAGCTCAAGGTCGAGGCACATTCACACTTTAGAGACATGGCGAGACCTAGAACGGCGCATCCGGAACAGAATTTCAGAATTTTCTATAACTGAAGCACCCAAGTACTCCAATTTTCCACTCGTTAGGATGAATACAAGACCTTCCATGCACAGAATAAGCAAGATATCAGCAAAAATACATCAAACCACGCTTCAGAAGTCGGCTGGCCAAAAGATGTGCTGGCCGTACATAATATATTAGCCGGCTGGCCAATGGTGTTGCTGTCGAGAGCAGAATCGGGTTTTCACACCCGTGGCCGATTAAAACATAACTTTGGCTCATTCCTTCACCCACACATCATCTGAAAATCCTCTCCCTCTCTCTCTAGGTGCTCTCTCTCTCTAGATTTTCAGTCTACTCACTTTACCCAACGATCCACACAAACTTTATTCGTAAAACCCTTTTGGCCCTCTACATTTTGAACTGATTGGAATTTGATTTGGTTGAGTTTTCATTGTCTTTTGCTTGTTTCTCACGGGTTTTCTTGGTTTAGGTGCACTCATTCTCGAGTTTTCATTTTTTTCTCTCTTTTTCTCTCTCATAGGGTTTGGTTTTTTGGGTTTTCACATATTTCTCATATTTTCTTGCTTTTTTGTCACCACCTACCATATTCTCTATGGCTGATGACGTCCCACATGATGGTGCTCTTCCCAAGATGTCGGTTCTTCCATTTGTTGCAGGTATGGAGGAGCCGATGATAGATGAGGTTGGTGAGGCGGCAAAAGACATTACTACCAATATTGTTGCGGAGGAGATCTACCCTCCAGAGCCCGAGCCTAAGCTATCGTCGTTGAGGGTGAGGCCATTCGACCCAGCCACTTACCATCCACACACACATGCGATGACTCCTGGCAGTATTGCGGTTTGAGGATTTTGTCCGGAGCATGCCTGAGGATTTCCTCCTACGAGAACACACCTTACACCTCTCCCATGATGCTTCTAAAGTAAGAAATTTTTCTCTTTTATATACATTTTGCTTGCTTTGACATTCATTACAAACTTTCATTTGTTACGCATGTAACAATTTTCAATACAGAGTGATGCTCTTGCTTGGAGAGGCTATGGGGCGGTAACAACGAGGAACTGGTACCAAGAGTTTCCCACTCAAGTTTGAGAGTTAGTTGACGAGGTAGGCTTTGGCCTATTCTGCTCCGGGCTCTCATAGTTTCAGGCGAGCCGGCCCTTGCTCAACACCCTAGTAGAAAGGTGGTAGGATACCACTAACTCCTTCCACTTCTCCGCTGTAGGGGAGATGACAATGACCCCCTATGACTTCTCCATGATTACAGGGCTACGAGTAGGGGGTGATCCGATCCCTTTTGATCTCGACATAGGCTAGTGGCGAGCCGCTTGGGTCCATCTTCTTAGTGCGCGCCCTCTCTTGGATAGGCCATCCATGGTGCACTACAATTAGTTCTATGACCACTTCCACGGGAGCCATCTGGAGACTCAGGAGCAGATTGAGCAGTACACCCGGGATTTCCTGTTCTACCTTCTCGACACCACCTTGTTCGCGAACAGGTGGAACACTATGGGTCTGTATCTTTTGAGTGCCCAGGTGGTCCTACCGCCAATGCGCTGCTATGATTGAGGTGGGGCTAGCCTCGCCACCCTGTATGGATATATGAGCTCTGATTCCTGCAAGAAAGGGAACATGGTCGGTGACTATTGGAAAGCCTGGGAGGTATGCCTTGCACTTCCTTTTCAATTTCTGCTGGTAATTCATGCTTTTTGCTTTGCATTTTCTGTCTTTATTTCTGTTTATACCCTGTTGACTCACAAATTGTTCTCTTCTTGCAGCTCTGGGTCTATGCTTACCTCCCTGCCCTTGCTCCGGTATGGAGAGATGAGGTGGAGACATCCGTGCCTCACTCGAGGCGATATGATGGCAGGTGCTACCCTCGGCGCCGCAGTGTCACCAGTTTTGCCTACTACCGCTGATTCTTTGATACCATGGCAGCACGTGAGGTAATCTAAAACCCATACCCATTCCATATCTATATTACTTCTGTTCCATAATCTGACATCTGATGCAACTGACAACAATTGATGCAACTGACAACAACGGACAATTGTAAATTCTCTGTTTGCAGGTTACATAGCAGTCGTGGGTGGTCATGCCAGCCGGGATGAGGGACGAGGGACGAGTACGTCAGGTGCTGGGATCCTCTAAGTTGTGGATCTTGCTGGAGGGTCCTTTCTGCCGAACCTAGTATCTGGGAGAAAGGTTCGTGCGCCAGACCCTAGGCTTACCTGACCCCATTGTTCTTGATCCCCCTTCACCTTCTATGAGGATAGTCGATAATTTTCTTGTCGAGGCTATCGTGTAGTTCATGGTGGGGCAAGACGTTGATCTCTTCCGTGGAGAGGGGAACTACACTGCATTCGTCCGGTCCCATTTCATGCCACCTCTAGCCAAAGCTCACGCAGAAGGCACTACAAATGCACCTGCTGCTAGAGGTACTACTCATGCGGCTAAGCCTCATGTTGAAAGGGCTACCCCCGTTCATGTAGCTAGTCTGCCGGTGATCCCGACTACAATCACATATTCGCGACCGAGTGGGACGGCCTACCAGATTCTGATTGAGCAACCAGAGGAGAAGCACGAGTACGTCAGGGACCTCGACGTGCAATGGGTATGCACTTTGTCTCGCAGTTTGTATTTCATATTTCCTTTTCTGTATACTGATGTTCAAACTCATTTGCAGGTGCTAGTGGGTTACGTAGACGGCCTCCTTTAATTGGTCAGCTCCTTGATCCACATGGTACGGAAGATAAAGACATTGCTCGCCTACCATGGTTATCAAGTAGCCTATTTTCCACATCTGACATGCGTTGATTTTTTTTTACCATGTTCATACTGTTCCTGCACCAAACTGTACTGATGCCCTATTTCTTGCAAACTCTTTTTAGCCTCCACCTGTACTGGTGATACTTGTAGCACCCTCTCGAGCTACGGGGAGGAGAAACAGACAAGCTCCCGCACGTGGCAGTGATGAAGGCAGAGATGCCCAGAATAGGAGCCGGAGTCAAAGCGGAGACAGTGAGTCCAGAGTGTAGGGATCTTCTTCGTCCGCTAAGAGGACCTTCACTGGCAAGGACACTGAGACCAGAGACACCGAGGAGATCGTGAGCAAGCACTCCGAGTTTGAGGATGGAGATGATGACTCTAACTCAGAGTCACAGTCTTTCGGAGATAGCAGTGCTAATGGCGACAGTGATCCTGAGTCTCGTCCTCAAAAAAGGACGAAGAGGGCTTCTCGACGCACTTGACTTGACGGATGCTAATTTTGGACTCTTTTTTTTCTTTTTGTGTTGGTAGTTTAGAGCTTGTATAGCTTTAGATAGGTTCTTTACTCTTTGTTTTTTTTGAAAACTTGTATTTTCTCTTTTGTAAAAACTATGATTGGGGTAGAACCCTGCAGTTTTATAAAAGAAGGAACTTTTTCTTTGCACATCTCAAGAATAGCATAACACTTGCGTAAAAATGATTGCATTCTGAATTTGAAACTGAGAATGATCACAATCGAATGAGTTCTCAACCGGATATTGAGCCTACAACTGACTAAAATGCAAAATACAACTCAATAAAGGCAAGACAAAGTAAAAACAACCTAAACACACCTATTTATACTTATTAGAAACAAAAGATGCAAAACAAGGCTAAAAAATAAAGAGGGCAAACATAGCACTGCTGCCAAACTATTTGGTCGGCATACTTGACCGACCAGCCAATGAAATGTACGGTCGGCTGGATAAGTGGCCGACCGACCAAGACTTCCAGCTAGACAGCTGGCAACAACTTTCAACCACTCACATAACCTTATCTTCTACAAAGGTCTTCTCTTGATATTTCTTCGACGGAACCTTATCTTTTCTGTTGTTTTTTCTGAAAATGAAGATTTTTGTTGTGGAGAAGCTTAAAGATTGGACGGCCACTTTGATTGGTACAGACAAGGTGAATTTCAACGGTTTTGGCATAAACGCTCTTTTTTACTTTTAGCCGCACTTGTAACATGCCCGGGGGGTACCCGTGCACGTTAAACAGTTCAGACCCTCGGTCTCTTTGATCTAGTCTCACTAGTGCAATGTGTAACATAGATGAAAGTCCAAATTTGGCAATTTTTAGAAAATTCATTTTATTGCAAAACCTTTTGCCAAAAATGGATTGCGTCATCAAATCTCAGAGTCGCCACCTAATATTTTTGGGAAATTAGGAAACCCATGACTCGTGCCAAGGCCACTGTTCGTCATAACCAAAGTTATCTCGGTTCGAAACCTTAAGTATGAGAGGGGAAGGTCATTAATTGAGCACCTCCGCTCACCCGATCAAAAGATCAGCCTTTACTAAACCATGATATGAATTTTATTTACTTTATATGTTTATATTCCGATTATTTAATAAATCCTAAAAAAAAATTACCATGTGAATCATACAAGTATAGACTATGTCACACAGTTTTGAACAACTTGATTTCATGTAGTTTTGAAAGAGTTTTGAAGATGTACAACCCAAGTAAATTGAGTTTACAGACACGAAAATCAACATCATTCCAAATTAAGCGACACAGCCTCCATCCACTGGCATTCATAGAGTTATATCACATAAGCAAATAGCTTCATGGTAAAATGCTAAACATAGTAAGAAAAATGCATACAAACGGGATGCTAAAGCATAAAAACTTACATGTTTGACGTCTCTCGAACAAGCTACAAAACAAAGTTAATAAAACATGCATGATCTTATATACAAAATCCTAATGCAATTCACTCATGAGATGCAACTAAAGATTCGGCTTCTAAGATATGACATGTGAATCATCTCAAGAACATGAGGTAGTACACATAATCACATAGGAATTGATTAAATCCACAAATGCAAACTTAGCCGAATCAAGATGCATGAAACATAGATGCAAAGCATGGATATAATGACAAAAAATAAAATAAAATAAACATGATGCATATTTACAAATAAGAAAAGCAAGTAAAAGAACGGGATAGAAAGAAGTAGGGCAGGATATTATTACAACACTTTGAATAAATTATTACAAACCAAATTA
Source organism: Camellia japonica (assembly GCA_030407325.1). NCBI lineage: Eukaryota > Viridiplantae > Streptophyta > Magnoliopsida > Ericales > Theaceae > Camellia > Camellia japonica. The sequence goes on from JAPPVO010000016.1 coordinate 118,625,451, forward strand.
AAGGCCGGGAGGAGAATATTACAACAAAATAAAAATCTCACAATACACTCAAAGTAAAATAAACAAAAGAAAAAAAAAGTTTCATGTGCCTTGGAAACCACCGGAATTGGTTAACATCGGAAGACAACGCTGTCTTGTCCAAAAGAAGCTAACCGGCTAGCCTATCAACTAGGCCTAGCAAGACCTGTCTTATTGTGACACCAAGAAAAGGAACAAACAAGAAATATGTAGGTGGCTCAACTAACCACTACCGGTTAAATTAAAAACAAGAAAACAAATATAAAATTAAAAAAAATGCAAACTTACAACAAAACTAACATGAACTTAAAACAAGAAAACAAATATGAGGTAGAACATGCAAAATTACAGCATAATTACTACGAAACTAAAACAAGAAAACTAATATAAGATAGAACATGCAAGATTACAACATAATTACTATGAAACTAAAACAAGAAAACAAATATAAGATAGAATATGTAAGATTACAACAAAACTAACATGAACCTAAAACAAAAACAAAAAAAACAAAAAAAAGAATAAGCAAATATGAGGTAGAACATGCAAGATTACAACAAAACTAATATGAGACCAATACAAGAAAAATATAAGCTAGGAAATATAAGATTACAACATAATTACTATGAAACTAAAACAAGAAAACAAATATAAGATAGAACATGCAAGATTACAACAAAACTAACATGAACCTAAAATAAAAAATATAAAAAGCAAATATGAGGTAGAACATGCAAGATTACAACAAAACTAATAAGAGACTTAATACAAGAAAAATATAAGCTAGGAAATGCAAGATTACAACATAATTACTATGAAAGCAAACAAGAAAGCAAATATGAGGTAGAACATGCAAGATTATAACAAAACTAATATAAAATTAAAGCAAGTGAATAAATACAAATAAATAAATAAATAATTATGAGCTAAACAAACCACTTAAATTACAACAAACACTATGAAATATAAAGTAAGAAAATAAATATGAGATAAACAAACTAATTGGATTATAACAAAACACTATGAAATAAAAAGTAAGAAAATAAATATGAGATAGAAAATATAAGAAAATGAAAGACTAGAAATTCACCTTTCAAAGAAATATTGAATTTCTTAATTTCCAAACTTCCTCTTGATCACCCTTAAGTTGTGGAGTATGTTGTTGAAATCTCAACAAGAAAGTTCAAGTTTTAGCTTTGGTGAAGTTTTGGGTGGTAACAAAATAAACTCTTTATTTGATCAAAGTTTTGACCTCTCTCTAAAAATATTTTCACTCAATTGGAATAAAATAAACTCTTTCTTTGATCAAAGTTTAGACCTCGCTCTCATCAAAAATTTTCACCACCTTTCATAGCTCTAATGGTCTTCTTTATATATATAGGCCAAAAACCAAGACCCTTTCATGTTTTGAAGGGCCAATTTTGAAAGGCCAATTTTGAATAGCCAAAACCTATTCATGTTTTGAAAGGCCAATTGTGAATAGTCAAAACACATCCATTTGTTTGAAAAGAAAATTGTGAATAGCCAAACCCCATTCATTTGTTTGAAAGGCTAATTGTGAATAGTTAAAATCCATTTAGTTTTTTGAAAGGCCAATTGTGAATAGTCAAAATCTATTTAGTTTTTTTGAAAGGCCAATTGTGAATAGTCAAAACCCATTTATTTGTTTGAAAGGCCAATTGTGAATAGTCAAAATCCATTTAGTTTTTTTGAAAGGCCTATTGTTTCAAACTGCTAAATTTTCTGGACAAGAGAAAAAAATGCAGAAAAAGATTTTTGAATAAGTCTCAACTAATTTGGCCAAAACGGGTGAAAAATTGGGATTGAAGCTTAAATCTGATTTTTTTGCTGAGAAATTCATAAAATAGCACATTATAATTTTCATCATTAGGTGTTCAAAACAAAACGCCCAAGTCTTAGAGCTGGTCAAAATGTGGTGTCTACAGCACTCCGCTTTGTTTTTCGCTCCTCCATGCCGCTGCCCGCTGTTCGGACCCGATTACCCATGTGTTTCGCTTTGGACCACAAGAGATGTGTCTGTAGACGTCCCCGAACGCCCCGGGAGGGTGAGTTCCGTTCTGTTCATTTCGGGCTCACTACAGTTCAGGATTCAAATGTCATGGTCCTTAATCTGAACCAAAGAGTCCAAATCCGGCAAATCGTTTTGAGAAACAGATTTTTTTTTTTTGAAAGAAGTGCCAAACATGGACTGCTTTGCAAGATACAGAGTCGCCACCTAAATATTTTATTTTGGGGGAATTTAGGAAACCCTGACTCGTTGCCTAAGGCCACGTGTCCGTCATCACCAAAGTTGCCTCGGCTCGGGAACTTGGGTACGATTGGGGAAGGTCACTTCGTGAGCACCCCCGCTCGCCCGATCAAAGATCGGCCTCTACTAACCATGATATCTAGTTTTGAAAATATTATGCGTTCTTATTCCGGTTATTAGCCTAGATTTTACTATGTGATGCGCACAGCATACAAGTATAGACTGGATCGCCTGAATTGGAACAAAACATTTCATGTTTGTTTTTGAAAGATGGTTTGCTACCCGCAAGTAGGCTTAAAATGCAGATTTTGCCACCCTCGGGTGGGCTTAGAAAACATGGTTTTGCCACTATCTAGTGGGCTTAAAACTCACAGTCAATGCATTGTTCCAATCCAAATAACCCAACATTCACCCACAGGCATTCAGGCAGTTATATCACATAAGCAAATAGCCTCATGGTAAGCATGCTATCATGGCAGTCACTCACACACATGCAAGGATGCTAAAGCGTAAAAACTTACTGAGTACTCCAAGCCAAAACAGAAACTACGTTAGAAATCCATGCATGATCCTAACTATACAGAAATGCCTAATGCAACACATGCAGGAATGCAACTAAGATAGGCTCGGCTATTCTAAACATGGCATATGGAATGCTACAGCTAATATGTATTCAACTCGGAATTGAAATACAATGCAGTGAGTATGATGCGCCGAGCCCGGTGCATGCGAAACAGATGAATGAATGCAAACATGCTATCATACTGTATGCTAAATGAAACATGCCCTAATCTAACCATCATAAGCTGGTAAATAAAAGGGAGAAAGACGTGGGGTTGGAAGACATACATCACACGCACGCACACTTATTACAGTTGTGCCCTCACTCGGAGGGTCCAAATAAATAATATACAGTCCCAAATAAATGATTACAGTCCGAATAAATACAAAACCCTAATTAATTAACAAATTAACTAGGAAAAACAGTAAATTAGCATGCAAGCTAGGGGACTGCCTCGACTCTGCTCCGGATGATGAATGATACATGTTTGAGTTGCTTGGCGCGGAAATCCATCGCGATGCCCCGATTAGCCTCTGTTTACAATTGAGCCCGGAATATTGCGCGAAGTCCCGAGAGATTGCCGGTTTCTGATTTACTGAAACAGAGAGCAGGAAAGGGGCATGGCAATGTATTTTCACATATGTATGCTTGACTACTCTTCAGGGAGCGTAGTCCTCGATCCTCGTGCCACCAATCACGCATCTCGATGCATGATGGCCAAGGAGTCGAATTGCACGACTCAATATGGAATGAATGCACATGAAAACATAACAAGGCCTAGACTCCATCATGGATAATCCGGAGTGTCGGCGACAGGGAATTGAGACACGTTTCATCACTCAAAGTACGAAACGTCCCTCGTTTCCCGTGCTCGGGCTAACTCCTATCCCAAACACAATGCAATATGCATGACATGCATGAATGCAACTAATATACAACCTAGCATACACAATGCTATGAAATGGCATACACAATGCTCGATGTAACACGACATACACAATGTTCTAACATGCAACCTAGCATACGCAATGCTATGAAATGAAATGGCATACGCGATGCATGATGGACTTACACCAACATGAGTGGACCTCAGCCACACTCACATCAGTGGCCATAAGATGAAAATGAGACACTCGAGATGCGTGCACACATGCACGCAAACCGAGGACCGATCCTAAGGCACAAATGCCACTCTAACAAGGCATGGCAAGGCATGAAATATGGCATACAAACATGCAAGTTCCAGTGCTAAAATGTGATGCAAAATGATCCCGAAACATGGAAACATGGCACCCGATGCACGGAATGGTCCCGAAACACAAAACTAGGCACATGCATTGGCCTATAGCTATACAAAGCATGCATTATTTGATCATGAAGCATAAAGACAGAACCAAGGCAGTCTCAAAACATGAACAATTCTAGTTCAAAGCATGGCCAAAAGATGCTAGCAAGATGGACTAAAATAGCATGCGATTTCGACTAGGAAACATGGTTTACATGGCATGTATGTGAAGCAAGTGAGAACTCACCAAACCAGAAAAAATCAGTGAATAAAACATGCCAAAAAATGCCCAAATAACCTCTGAAATGCAACCAACACATGCACAAATGATGGGTTCTTTTAAAGGGCATACAAAGGGGTTATTAAGCATATGCATCAAGGACACTTATCATAGCCAAATAAACTCTGAAAATCAAATATGATAGCTCCAAAACTCACCAAATTGACCCTGAAATCAGTCAACAAGGCATACAAGATAGGGCCTCTTTGGAAGGCCAAAAAGACCATCAAACAAAACAAGGTGAGAAGGGGTCAACCCCCTCTGATTCTGAGGCTCAAAAATGCATCAAAGCCACTAAAAATCCACTGGATTTTAGTGGCTAAGAGGCCAAAACAAGGTCAATGCAAATGCTCACATGTATGGCCCTAATCATGGAAGAATGAAGCATGCATAGGGGAAGATGACCCCAAACAGAGAATAGGCCTTAATCAAACATGAAGATGATGTCAAAAAAAGACTATTTTCAGTTTAGGTTGAGGTCCAAAATGGCTCACAAATAAGACTAATGCATCATGCAAAAATAGCCCTAAAAGAGAGATTAGAGACAAGGGATAGTAGATGACCTCAAACAGAGAAGGGTCCTTCAACAAAGTTGAAGAGAGGATCAAAACAAGACACTTTTCAGTTTATGGTAAAACTCAAATGTACTCACAAGTAAGGCTAAAATACGATGCAAGAAATGGCCCTAAAAGAGAGATAGAAAGCAAGAGGCAGTAGCTGACCTCAAACAGTGAAGAGCCCTTCAACAAAGTTGAAGAGGGGCTCAAAATAAAGCACTTTACATTTTGGCTGGAAGCCCATAAATCCTTACAAATAGGGCTAATATGTCATGCAAGAAAAGGGCCAAAAGAGAGATAAAAGGGAAAGGGACAGCAGGTGGCCTCAAACAGAGAAAATCCCTTGATCAAACATGAAGATGAACTCAAAATAAGACTATTTCTAGTTTGGGTCGGAGCCAAAAAATGTAAGAAAATATGGCTTATAGATGAAGCAAGAAAAGACTAGAAAAGGGAGAAAGGGGACTCACCCTTGAAGAGCAGCAAACCAGCAGCTTTTGGACCAAATTTCTGAGCTTCCAACCTCTTCAAATGTCCTCCAAGGTGCTGGAATGAGTGATGGAGGTGTTGTGCTATGGGTTGGTGTGTAAATGGTGAAGAACCAATGTGTTTGGAAGCTTGGATGAGAGAGAGAGGGGAAGTTGTATACCAAAGCTCTAAACAATTTTTGTAACCCCTGAAAATGAAGCTTGAGTGCTGGTTTTATAGAGGGAGAGAGACAAAGAAAAGGGGGGGGGGGAAAAAACCAATTCAAATTTCCTCCCAAAAAGGGAGACCCTCGGACAGTGGGTCAAGTGGAAAATAGCTGGCACAGCTGGAATACACTCCCGGAGACAAAAATGGCCGACCAGGTGCAAAAGGGCCAGGTGGTCGGCCGGCCACCTCCCCTGGTCGGCCGGCCAGTTCAAAAGGTTCAGGTAGCCGGCCGGCCACTTTACCTGGTCGGCCGACCAGGTCAAAAAGGTCAAAGATGGCTGGCCACCCCCTAGGATGAAGCCCCAGAAGTTAGCTTTCCAATGCCACAAACCTTGTATTAAAATTCCTCCTGTGGAAAAAGTTATGCCAGTTTTGATGAAGCCGCGCAGATTCGGTCCAACCGGATTGATCCTTTACTTCAACTAATCATATCTCCCCCGCCCGGACTTGTCCTTAGGAGATTCTTGAGTGTAAAATGAAGCCCCGGAAGTAAGCTTTCCAACGGTGGTGACCGCATATCTTAATTCTTTTTGTGCAAAGAGTTATGCCCGTTTCGGTGAAGCCGCGCTGGTGTTTTCCTCCTTCCCAGATTCATGCTGAACCACTTTTGACCAAAAAGGCTGATTTTTTTAGAAAAATTGCTGGCCTCCCACCCTCCTACAAGCTTTCTAACAATGAAAATAAGGTCCCTGCCAAAACTGGACTAAGACGGATGCAAAACGAAGGTTCGGGGGCCAAAACACGCAGTTCGGGGTCCCAAAAACAGGCTGTTAGGCACCGGAAGTGGCGTTCGACCACGAAGGCGGTCTCCCGGGCCACAGTGTCTCTCAAAAGAGAGGAAACAAGGTGTGTGCCAAAAACCAGAGCAAACGGAGGTGGTTAAGCGGTCCCGAACCGGGGCACACGGCCGACGGCTCCGAAAAATCGGAAACTAGGCTCCAAACGGGAAAAATGGCCTACGACCACGAAACGTAGCCTACGGCCACTGAGAGATGGTCTACGAGAACTCTCCCTCCCTTCGGGAAGAGAAAACAAAGAAAACAGGGCCTGGTTCGCAAACCGAGGCAAGGCACAAAAGAGTCCGGAAGTCCGGAGGCAAGGCTCGCAGCTGAGACTCTGAAACCTCTGAACGAGCACAATATGCAACATCACCAAGCGCTCAATCGGTGACGTCTGAGTCTTAAGGTCGGTCAAAAATGGGGTGTCTACAGTGTCCTACTTTCAAAGAGTTTCAAGCACTAATGGAGTCCCGACGCAACGAGAAAATTATGCCTCAACCTCTTTTTGGCCATGCATGAGCTCTTCAACAAATGTGCGGCCTCTTTTTCAAGAAGGCTAAATCTTTGGCTCATGATAGAGAGTTAGACATTCGTGGCTTGATTCGCCGTTTCTCTGACATCAGGAATAGGCGTGATCTTCTTTGGTGAGTTTATCGCCAACATGCCCTCTGCATATGCTTGCTCGCCCATTATCTTCTTGCCCCTAGTGGTAGTGGAGTTAGCATCCGACTGATTAAAGTGGCTCAACGCTTCAAGTAGGGCCAAAGCTGTATAGGTTTGCCGTTGGCCGAAACCATAATAGGTTCAGATGCCTTCTATCGGCAAGATATTTCTCGATTTGTAAGGAGTCCACTACTTCTCCAGGTATTGTTTCTCACCCTTTCTCATTTATGATCTCTCACATCACTTTGGCACTCACTCTCTATTTTCTCTCAAAGCCCTTTTCTTACTTTTTCTCTCAATGCACATCTCTCTATTCTTTAATATCTCTTATTTTATTTTTTTTGTCCCTTCCCAGGTGTAGTTGATGGATAAGTTGAAGGTCGTGGACCTTTGCCCCGAGTATTCGGCCAGATTCTACTTCTTTCGACCGCAGCTAGTGAACTTTCCCACATAGGGGTTGTAATGCGAATGGATGTGCAGTAGATCCATATCTGATATTGTTTGGCAATGCCCCTAGCTTAACTTGTCCGAGATGAGCTACAGTCTGTCCTGCTAGCTGGGTATACAGTTGATTGGCCTTACACACTATGTGTTCCACTACTCATTCCGGTTCAGACGCCAATTTGTGCATGATCAGACTCATCCGAATGAGGAGTCAGAATACCCTGCTCCATTTCCAGTTCATGCTTCGTACTTGGCTCGATACCTTGCTGCTTGGAGGATAAGAGAGCTTTTGGCCCCTGCTATTAATTTTAGCTGTGCCCTTTCTGGCGAGTGTTTGGCCTGGCTTGAGGATGAGATATAGGTTGGGCTATCCTTGGCGGCAGACACGTTTGAGAGTGCGAGCAAGAGGCAGAGGAACGCTACCTGCCTTATTTGTGCCCTTAGTTTATTGCTTTGACTTTTCTTTTCAAGTTTTTTATGATGTAAAAAGAAACTTTGATTTAACCTGAGAGTTTGAGGGTGTACTTGTGTTGAAATCATGTAATCAAAGTTGTGAGTACTGAAAATTTTCCTTTTTGGTCTAAATAATGGTCTGTGTTGCAAAAAGTGAAATTTTGAGAAAATTCGCTTAATTAAAAATTGTCAAAACAATTTTTGCAAACGGTCATTACCTGACACACATGGAATCAATCCTCAAGACGCACAGCCCTGAATCAAAAAGATCATAGCCGCTCATAGAAATTCACTGTCACTATCTGGCACTACCCCTTGCAATTGACCTTTCTGCCAAGTGGTGGTAAAAAAACTGAGCCAATAGATGATGAGATGGATCGATCAAACATGGATTGGATAGTTGAATTGATATTGGTTAGAGCCGAACTTCGAGATGAAGTTGCCTACGTATCCCAAATATAGGAATCAGGCCTTACATAGTTCATGGTTAAGGTTCACTTGGATATTAACTCTTTCCTTTTGCGCTCTAACTTTTGCCAAAGCCGCCCTTTCAGGTTTTTAACCTTGCGAGCTCTATTTTTCTTTGTTTCCAACTTTTTTTATGCTCTAACTTTTACCTAGGTCGCCCTTTCGGGTTTTCGGCCTAGCGAGCCTCTCAAGGATAGTATTTCTTCAACTTGTCCATGTTGATCGGCTGCGAGAACTCTAAGCCATCCAAATCCATGAGGATGATTGCTCCTCCTGACCAGATGTATTCAATGATGTAGAGACCAGTCCAATTGGGTCGGAACTTGCCCTTAGTGTCATGGATGGGAGCTCGGTTGTCTTTGAGCACCATAAAACCTTCTTTTAGGTTTCTGGATTTGACTTTCTTGTTGAATGCCCTGGCAATTCTGCGCTAATATCCTTGGACATGATACAACGCCTTCAACCTCTTCTCATCAAATAACATCAATTCTTCGAATCGGCTCTGCTGCCAATCTGCCTTTGCTGCCAATCTGCCTCTACTATCTAACACTTGGCCATGATTCTCAGCGACGATACTTCAATCTTGATTGGTAGAACAGCTTCCATCCCATATACCAGACAATAGAGGGTTGCCCCTGTAGATGTTCTAATCGACGTTCTATATCCCCAGAGTGTAAAAGGCAGTTTATCTAGCCAGTCCTTGTAGGCTTCCACCATCTTTCGTAGGATGTTCTTGACATTCTTATTGGCGGCTTTAACAGCTCCGTTGGTCTGTGGTCTATATGTTAATGACTTGTGAAAAGTCACATTGTATTTCTCACGCAAATCAACCACCTCTTTCTTGAAATGTAAGCCATTGTCCAATATGATATCATTTGGCACTCCATACCTGTAAATGATGTTGTTCCTGATGAACTGGGCTACATGCGACACTTTCAACACTGAGTATGACTGCGCTTCTACCCACTTAGTAAAATAGTCGATCGCCACCAAATCCATTCGAACCTTTTGGCGAGACTGCTCTGACAACGTCAATTTCCCAAACAGAGAAAGGCCACGGTGAAGTCATGTTGTAAAGCTTTGACAGCGGGATATTCATGCTATTAGCATGGATTTGACATTTGTGGCATCGCCGAACAAAGTTAATACAATCCTCCTCCATGGTTGATTAATAATATCCTTGCCTGAGGATCTTCCTGACCAGCATCACACCATTCATGTGTACTCCACACTTTCCTCCGTGGATGGCTTCCATAAGACGCTTTGATTCCTCCTCTTCAACGCAGAGCTTATGCATTCCCAGATGCCCTCTCTCATACAACTTACATCCACATATGATGAACTAAACAGCCAGATGCCGTATTTCCCATTTATCCTTGGCATTTGCCCTTTGTGGGTATATGTCCTTTTCTAGAAAGTTCCAAATGTCATCATACTAGGGGTTCTTATAAGCAGGCGTATACTTCTGTTCAATGATGATCAGACGCATCTTAACCCCAAGCAGTATGTCTACCATGGAGGATATAGTTGCCAATGCATTAGCAAACCGGTTGTTCTCTTAGCAGATGTGTAAATGTCAATTTTTTAAACCTTGGGATCAGAATGTCCAAGACCTGATGATAAACTTTCATTTTCTCTTCCTTGACCTTCCAGTCTCTATTGGCGTGAGAAACAACCAAATTTGAGTCTCCGATGATGTCCAACCTTTCTGCCCCTAGTTCTACAGCAGCTTCTAGCCCAGCGATACACGCCTTATAGTCTGCTTCATTGTTGGATACTTTGAACCGGAGTTTGAAAGCTAAGGGTATATGGGAATCATCAGGTGCTATAAGCAACACGCCTATCCCATAACCATATTGGTTAGCGACTCCATCAAAGTACATTGTCCACGTCTCTTCCTCTACCTGCAGAATCTCTTCATCTGGGAATAGATACTCTACTATTTCATTTTCTTCCACTGGTTGGTTTGCAAAAAATATGACTACTACTCTCTCTTTGACGGACTTAGGAGTGACATACTTGATGTCAAACTCAGAGGGAGGAAGCAACGAACAAGCTAGCCTACCCGTAAGCGCCAGTTTCTCAAAAAGATATTTGATGGGATCTAATCTCGAAACTAGAATTATAGAATAAGCTAACAGGTAGTGTCTCAACTTCCTAATGGCCCGAACCAAAGCAAAGCAAGCCTTCTCCAGAGGAGTGTAGCAGGTCTCGTAATTTAGCATCTTCTTACTCAGGTAGTAAATGGCCTTTTCCACCTTAGCTTCTGATTCTTATGCTAGCATGCACCCTATGGTTGACTCTATTACAGGCAGATACATGATCAATGGCTTCCTCGACTCTGGTGGCGACAATACAGACGATTTTTGAAGGTACTGCTTAATTTGTTCACAGGCGAACTGACATTGATCGTCCCATCAAAACTTCTTTCCCTTTTTCAAGAGACCAAACAGCAGTTCACAAGTCAAGGTTAGTTTAGAGATAAACCGTCTTATGAATTGCACTTTTCCCAGGAAGTCGCGCACCTCATTTTCAGTCCTTAGTGGTGGCATTTCTAAGATGGCCTTGATCTTGGATGGATTTACTTTAATTCCACTCGGCATAATTAGAAAACCCAACATTTTCTCTGCAGTCACCCCAAAAGTGCATTTCTGTGGGTTCAACCTTAGTCTGTACTCCCTGACCTGTTCGAAGAATTTTTCCAGCGTGATGTAGTGGCCTTCTCATTCTTTGGATTTCACGATCATATCATTCACATATACCTCAACTTCCTTATGGATCATGTCATGCAGGATTGTGGTTGCATCTTTCTGATATGTAGCCCTGGTGTTCTTCAACGCAAAAAGCATAACCCTGTAGCAGTAGGTACCCCATGGCATGATGAACGTAGTCTTCTCTCTGTCCTCAGGCGCCATCAAGATCTGGTTATACCCCGAAAATCCATCCTTGAATGATAACAAGGCATGGCCGGCGGTAATGTCTACCAACTCATCGATGTGTTGCAGTGGAAAGTCGTCCTTCAGACTAGCCTTATTTAGATACCTGAAGTCTACGCAAACTCTGATTCTGCCGTCCTTCTTCGGAACCGGAACAATATTGGCTAACCAAGTCAGATATTCAGATACCATCAAGAATCCGACGTTAATCTTCTTGGTGACTTCCTCTTTAATCTTTAGTGCCCAATCTAGACGGATTCTGCGGAGTTTTTGCTTGACTAGTCAGGCCTCGGGGTCAAGAGGGATTCGGTGCTGTACAATCTCAGGATCGATTCCAGGCATGTCTTCATAGGACCACGTGAAAATATCTTTGAAATCTTTTAATAAAGTGATTAAACGCTCGCGTTCCTCCAAAGATAACGTGGACCCGATCTAGACTAAGTGTGGATACTCTCAGTACATACGTTAATTGCAATGATTTCATCTGTGCAAGGCTTAGCACGCCTCTCCTTCTCTTGGTCAATCAAATTTTTCAAAACCCAAGGAATTTCTTCCTCTTCGTTTATGTCAAAATTTTGAAAATCAATATCAATGCAGCAAACTAAAGGCATAAAGAAGTAAGAGAAGTCTACTACATTCCCATTAATAAAGTCCGGGTCCTCCATTACAGTTGACTCAAAAGAAAAACTAAAAGAAGACCATGACAGGACGTTGGCATCTGGGTTACCACCCCTAGAAGTGCCAAACTCAAACTTCTCAGACTGACTCGAATCGGACTCTGACTCAACAAACTCAGTGGAATCAGACTCAAACTCATCATCCAATTTAGAACTAGAAATAAAGCCCTTCTCCAACTGCCAAGTGAGGTGAGGCGCCCTCGACGCATCCAGAATACAACTGGTGGAATCCACAGCCGGTTCCTCTCCGATCATAGAAATAGTAGAGGTGTCCCCCAAGTCCTCTGTACTGGTCTCAGGATCTGTCAAGAGCTTGGCCAGTGCTACCCTATTCCAGTCTCACTGCTGTCTGAATCATCATCTCCACTCCTGTCATGACCTGAACCCACCCATATGGATTAAGGTCATAACTGGCCAGTAATCAAGAGATTACCTACGGCCTTAATCCTAATTAAGCATGTTTCAATAGAAATAAGGGGCCAAAGCAGAAGCAGACTTAAAAATTTTGTCCAATGAGCTGTGCTTATATGACATAGCAAAATTATTCCAAAAGCATTCCATAATAACTCACATATATAGACAAAATTAACATCTTGTACATCCAGGACTTTCAAACACGTAGTCAACCAAGCAAAAGTTTATGTACATAAGTGATCCAACGTATTCACCAAGATAACAAAAGGAAGTAAACAAAAGTACAAAAACAAAGTCTCATGCTTGAGACATTCGGGCTGACTCCACAAAACTGACTTCCTCTCTTATTCTTCACTAAGCAGGGTTTGGACATCTCTTTGCGCACCTACATGCATATAAATAAGAGTGAGCGAAAGCCTAGTGAATAATATCAAAATAAGGAAGTTACGTGAATGAAATTCGTAACAGACATATCAAATGGCCTTAGGCCCATTCATGTTTCTATCTAATATATCAAACGGCCTCGGGCCCAATTTATTCTTATCAAATAGCCTCAGGCCCAATTCATTCAAGTCAAACGGCCTTTGGCCCAATCATTCATGTCAAACGGCCTCGGGCCCAATTCATTAATATCAAATGGCCTTTGGCCCAATCATTTATGTTTATGCACATTTTATACTTGAGGTCATAAGCATATCATAATCATAATCATATTCCAACGGCCTTATTCATTCATTGGCATAACGAATATTCGATTCAAATTAACAAATCTGTAGAACTCATACAGAAGTAAGCATTTGGAAAGTAGCATACTTCAACACATTCTTATTAAGATATTACTTATCGTGTTCTACCGATGGATTTGCCCTTGCGCTTGACCCTACACATTTCATAACACATTGAGTTACAAGCGATTCAATCTGTTCTTAACTTACTATTTCTCTTAGGCCTCTTTCTTAATCTTTTAGTTCATTTAAATGCTCCATGCATGCCTAAGAGTGCTTAAAAATGAAGAAGAACAGACTATTAACTCAAATGGATTGGAAGCCAAAGACTTCACACCAATCCATAAGGACTTACAACAATACATCTACAATATTCAAAGCATAATTTAAATAAACACTTAAAACAGCCCCAAAATAGCACAAAACAGTGCTAAAAATCAGTTTAAAAAAGATAGAAAATATGAACAAAAATGAAAGAGAACAAACCTAATAAGCAAGCCTAAGGAAGGGTGGCTAACCCCTCCACTTTTTGTAACTTTAAATCACATTTTTAAGCTTTAAAAATGTAATAACCCCGACCAATGATTAACGTTAATCCATGATTACTTATGCCTAATTAGTAATTAAGGTAAAATTCTGAATTAAAATGCATGTGTGTGTTGCATTGTGGTGTTTATATCTGTTAGGCATAGAAAGATATGTTCACGTTTTAGTTTCAGTTTGCGAATTGAGAGCCTTATCGGCGTCCGAATCAGAAATTAACTTGATTTATGTGCTAATTAGGATTTATAAAATTTTATGGTAGGTTTAATTAAAATTCGGTTCGGAGCGATTAAATTAGATTAAATTAATGCCCACTAATTAACCCTATTAAGCACATTTTTTTTGTTTAAGCCTAATTGAGGCCTTAGTGGCCTCATTGACCACTTACTTTCCCATCCACGCTTCTCTTCCACTTAAGCACATGTTGAGTTCATACAACCTTGAGCCCCAACACCCAAAACGTGAGAGAGAGGAAGAGTTGAGGGAGATTGAGCTCAAACTCAAGAAGGTGCTAGGAATTGTTGATAATTGAAGAAGATTTGTAGAGCCTCAACCTTAATCTCTATAGATTGAAGCCTCTAGGTATGAGACTAAACTCTAAATTGAGTAACTGAGTTAGATTCTACAAGATTATTGATGAATTCAAGTAAATTGAACTTTAGATGTGAGAATCAAGCTCAAGGAGTAGAATGGTGGATCAATCCATGCATGCATGTACATTTCTTCACAATTTGAGTATGATTTCAAAGACTTCTTTCATGCATGTGTTCATTTTATCTATGTTTTGAGAATTCACCATGTTTCCTAACAATTTGCCTAGTTTGATCATGTTTTGAAGAGGTTGAGTACAAGAGAGTTCATGCATGTTATGTTCATAAATTGATTTTGAGTTTAAAGTTGGATTTTACATAATTGGTATCCTTTTGGGCTATGATTTCTTGAAATGATGCTTTAAACATGTTGTTTTATGAGTCTCTAGGTGTTTTCCAAAGTTTTGGGCCAAGAAAATTGAGTTTGATGCATTTGAGGTCGAATTTGAGCTTGGTGATCAAATCTGGAAATTCCAGAAATTTGATCCACGCTCGAGCTTAGAACTTTACGCTCGAGCGTGCACTCTGAGTACATGCACTCCGCTCGAGCGTGGAAGTTTACGCTCGAGCGTGAAATGCATATACCCAGAAGTTTGTGTGTGTTTTACAGTCCGCTCGAACGAGGGAATTCACGCTCGAGTGAGGTTCTGAGTCTCACGCTCGAGCAGAGGTCGAGCGTCCGTCGAGCGTGAAAATCATGCATCCAGTACTTTTCCAAAAGTTTGCAGTCCGTTCGAGTAGAGAAAGTCACGCTCGAGCGAGCTTCATTGTCTGCATGTCCGCTCGAGCAGAGAAAGCCACGCTCGAGCGTGGACCTTATTTTCAGCAAGTTTTAATAAATGTTTTCCAATGCATTCTTGCATCCTCATTCCATCATTGGCATTCCTAGGCCATGTTTAAGATTCCATAATGAGGATTAAAGGTTAGAAACACATTAAGAGCCAACGAAGTAAGTTATGTACAATTAGAACGTGTGTTTCAAGTGTGTGTCTGTTATGTGTTATGTAGGTCACATGCCGCGTACTGTTTGACCAATCTGCTCTGTCTATCTGTCTCAAGGCCAATTGTGAGTAATAACATAGTAAAGATATGTTCAACTTTACTTATTTTTTGTGTAATGAATTAAGATCTGTTTTTTGAAATGATATGTTCTGTACAATGAATGATTGTCCAATTTCTGTTATGTATTCGTGACATCCTTAGCATCATGTGATATCTGTTGGCTGTTACCCGGTATCGGAGGTTCCTTTATGGAACTTAATCTGTCTGCACTCTGTTACCCGTACCGGAGGCTCCATCTTAGGGGCTCAGCGTATTTATTCTCTGTTACCCGGATCCGGAGGTTCCTTTATGGAACTGGTTATTCGTAACCCTCACGTGTCTACATCTGTTCTGTATCTGCTCTGTTAATGCTAATGGATGTATCAGGTATATTTAAGCATAACTCATGATTTCAGTATACGATCTGGACAAATTATGAATTTGATACGAAACTGAATTATGATTTTTGAATCTGTACGGACTCATTCATTGAAACCCCTTTACTCTGTTATTGTTCACTAAGCTTTTGCTCACAGTTTATATTATATATGTAGGTGAGCCAGGGCGTGATCAGGACTAGAGTTGACAGCCTTCATTTCTGTTTTTTTCAGCCAACCGTTGTGCCTCCCGAGGAGGTCCCGATCGAAGTCTAGTTACATGGCTGTTTTTTGTACTTATGTTAGTCTCTGAATGTTTTGTAAAGTCGAGTCCTGAGAATTACACTTTTGTAAATGTTTGTAAATATTGATGTCCTTCGACCGACATGCTTATGTATATATAAGTTTTGAAATATTTTGTCCCATGTATGTTATCACAGCTCATTGGACCTTGTCTATTTTGTATAATTGCTTCCGCAGCCCCTTACTATGTGCTTATCTATTAAGAGGCCTTCGGTAATCCACGGATTACTGGCCGGTTACGTGGCTAAACCTACAGGGGCGGGTTTGAATCGTGACTGAGTGGTATCAGAGCACGTGTTCTGCCGCACACACAGGTCCATATAAGCTTAGGATGTCCTAGTAAGAGTTAGGGGCATTCCATCTGCATGTGTGAGTGTGTGGTAATCCAAATGAATGTGAAGACTGAATGTAAATTTGAGCAATGAATTTAAAGAAACGAATAAGATTATGCCTATGTTTATTATCATTTGATGTCTCTTTAGTAACATAGAGAATGCAAGGGGAAATGATGTAAATGAATCTTCAGAGGCTCGCATGGGCCGAATGGAACAAATGCTTGCAGCATTGACTGAAACTTTGACACAACAGCAAAGACAACAACCTTTGCCCCTTCCACCTCCGCGCGGCACAAGCCGAAGCAGATAATAATGATATCATCAACTTGACACAGAAATTCATGAAAATGAAACCGCTGACATTCTATGTTGGAATTGAACCGTTGAAAGCAGAGACGTGGTTACTGGAAATGGAAAAGCTATATGAGGTGTTTCCTTGTTCTGAACTCCAGAAAGTCCTCCTAGCCACCTATACTCTGAAGGATGAAGCCCGAAGGTGGTGGTTACTGATTTGAAGTGGCAATGGAAATATGACGTGGGCACAGTTTAATGCCATCTTCTATGATAAATATTTTCCCAATGTTTTAGGGATTGGAAGGTGTCTAAGTTTCAAGAACTTAAACAGGGAAGAATGTCTGTAGCAGAGTATGAAGCCAAGTTCACCGAATTGGCACGATTTGCTCCACATATGGTGGATACTGATTACAAGAAAGCACGAAAATTTGAAGGTGGACTGGATTTAGAGGTGTTTGATCGGGTAGGCGTGTTGAAATTGCCTACTTATGTGGAAGTTTTAGACAGATCCTTAATGGCAGAAGCCACCATAGCCGCTATGAAACAAAGTAAGGCCCCAGCAGCTATACAAACGGATTGGAAAGGAAAGAGGTCTGGGTTTGGTTTTAGAAGAGGCCGGTCTTTTGTCAGTAAGAAGCAAAACACGGGGTCTACAAGCAGCTCGAGTCAGAGTAGTGGGTCTATCCCAGTCTGTTCTGATTGTGGTAGAAGGCATAGGGGTGTGTGCTACCGAGTATCCGGTGCTTGTTTCCGATGTGGCCAGTCAGGTTATGTAGTGAAAGATTGCCCATTCAGGTCTGAGAATGCTAGCCGTCCTACGGCAAGTTCAGCTGGATCCGCCTCTATGGCCAAAACAAATGCAAAGGCCAATACTAGGAAAGAACCTCTGAGACAAGGTCGAGTGTTCGCCTTAGTGCCCAGTGACGTACCAAACACCTATACTGTGGTGTCAGGTACACTCTCTGTATGTTCTCAAAATGCATGTGTACTGATAGATTCTGGTTCTACACATTCCTTTGTATCGCATGCTTTCTCTCGAAAATTGACTAGACCATTAGAACTTATGACAAATGTGTTATCTGTATCTACGCCGTCTGGGGGTTCTATGATGTGTACTCATGTTTATCCAGCATGTGATATTATGATTGGCGATATGATGTTATATGTTGACTTATTGCCCTTGAACATTGATCATTTTGATTGCATTTTAGGAATGGACTGGTTGATTAAATACCGTGCTACCATTGACTGTGCAAGTAAATCTGTTGTGTTTAGACCACCGGGTATGCCTGAATTTACTTTTACTGAGAATGGGGTAGTTCCTCCCCCATATCTGATTTCGGCTATGAAAGCTGTAAAATTGCTTAGGAAGGGATGTAGGGGTTACTTGTGTTGTATACTGACTGCAACATCTGACGGTACTAATGTAGAAACTATCCCTGTTGCTTGTGAATTTCCCGATGTGTTTCCGAATGACTTACCTGGGGACTTAGTTGATAGAGAAATTGAATTTACTGTTGAGGTGTTTCCGGGAACACAACCTATTTCCAAGACTCCCTATAGAATGTCTACCTCAGAACTGAAAGAGTTGAAAACTCAACTTCAGAAACTGCTAAACAAGAAATTCATCCGTCCGAGCACTTCACCTTGGGGTGCTCCAGTCCTATTTGTCAAAAAGAAAGATGGGTCTTTGAGGCTATGTATAGACTACTGAGAACTGAACAAAGTGACTATCAAGAACAAATACCCTCTGCCCCGAATAGATGACTTGTTTGACCAACTTCAGGGTCCCAAGTATTTTCTAAAATTGACCTCAGATCTGGGTATCACCAATTAAAGGTCAGGGCTGAAGACATAGAGAAAACTGTATTCAGAACTAGATATGGACATTATGAATTTTTAGTAATGCCGTTTGGAGTGACCAATGCACCTGCTGCCTTCATGGATCTTATGAACAGAGTGTTTAAATCGTTTCTGGATGAATTTATTGTTGTGTTTATTGATGATATCCTGATTTACTCCAAAAGCAGGGAAGAACATGAGAATCACTTGAGAATTGCTCCACAGACCTTGAGAGAAAAGAAATTATACGCTAAATTGTCCAAATGTGAATTCTGGCTTGACAGCGTAGCATTTTTGGGCCATGTAATCAACAAGGATGGTGTTTCTATTGACCCTCAGAAAATTGAAGCTATTGTGGACTGGCCTAAACCGACAAATGTGACAGAAGTTAGAAGTTTTCTGAGACTTGCAGGTTACTACCGAAGATTTGTGAAAGACTTTTCCAAGCTTGCCATGTCATTGACCCAGTTAACTCAGAAAAATGTGTCATTTGATTGGAATGAACAGAGAGAGGCAGCCTTTCAAGAGTTGAAAACCAGGTTAGTGACTGCACCAATTTTAACTTTGCCCAATGGTACTGATGGGTTTCAAGTTTACAGTGATGCTTCCTACAAAGGTTTGGGGTGTGTATTAATGCAAAACGAAAAACTGATTGCCTATGCTTCTCGACAACTCCGACTTCATGAAAAGAATTACCCAACGCACGATCTTGAATTAGCAGCTGTGGTGTGTGCTTTGAAAATCTGGCGTCACTACTTATATGGGGTAACTTGTGAGGTGTATACCGATCATAAAAGCTTGAAATATTTCTTCACCCAAAGGGAATTGAACATGAGACAGAGGCAATGGTTAGAATTAATCAAAGATTATGATTTGCAGATTTTATACCACCCAGGGAAAACTAATACCGTAGCAGATGCCTTAAGTCGAAAATCTAGTGCAAATTTGTCATGCTTGCTGTCCAATCAAAAAGAACTGCTAGATGACCTGGAACAGAAGCAAATTGAGATTGACGTACGAGAACAAGGTGGGATTTTAACTGCTATTTCCGCTTAACCTACAATTCTTGACGAGATCAAACAAAAACAATGCGAAGATGAATACTTGAAAAAGATCATAGAGGAATTTGATTCAAAGCCGAGGCCGGGATTTGTGTTTAAGAATGACGTGCTGAAATTTCAAAACCGTCTTTGTGTACCCGATTGTGATGATTTGAGAAAATGTGTTATGACCGAAGCTCACAGCAGTAAGTTTGCCATGCACCCGGGGAACACGAAAATGTATCACAATTTGAAACAGAATGTTTGGTGGCCTGGAATGAAAAAGAGTAGTGCTGATTTTGTGGCTAGATATCTACATTGCCAACAGGTTAAAGCTGAACATCAACGACCCGCTGGCTTGCTACAACCACTTCCAATACCGGAATGGAAATGGGAGCACATTACCATGGACTTCATTGTGGGATTGCCTCGCTCTTCCCGAGGTATGGACTCTATTTGGGTTATAGTTGACCGTTTAACTAAGTCTGCCCATTTTCTGCCTGTCAAAACTATTTATAATGCGGATAAATTAGCCAATATTTATATGACTGAAATTATGAGATTGCATGGAGTGCCAGTATCTATTGTGTCTGACAGGGACTCAAAGTTTGTGTCGAGATTTTGGCAGAGTTTGCAACAGGCTTTGGGGACTGAACTAAGGTTGAGTAGTGCCTATCACCCATAGACAGATGGACAAACTGAACGAACTAACCAAACTTTGGAAGATATGCTCCAAATGTGTGTATTAGACTTCCAAGGGAATTGGGAGACCTACTTGCCATTAGCTGAATTTGTGTACAACAACAGTTACCATTCAAGCATTAGAATGGCTCCTTACGAAGCCTTGTATGGAAGAAAGTGTCGTTCTCCGATATGTTGGGCTGAAGGAGGTGATAGACCTTTGTTGGGACCGGAACTTGTGCAAGAAACAACCGAGCAAGTGAAACTGATCCAGCAACGTCTGAAAACTGCACAAAGTCGGCAGAAGAGCTATGCTGATGTCCGAAGAAGAGATAGGGAATATGAAGTTGGGAACCATGTGTTCATAAAGGTGACCCCAATGAAGGGTCAAACTCGGTTTGGTGTTAAGGGCAAGTTGGTGCCAAGATATATTGGACCTTATGAAGTCCTTGAAAAGATCAATCCAGTATTGTATCGGGTAGCTTTACCACCAGTAATGGAGCATATGCACAATGTATTTCACGTATCGATGCTTCGAGAGTATTTGAGAGATCCGCTCCATGTCATTGAGCCAACACACGTGCTTTTGAAAGATGACTACACTTATGAGGAAAGACCTGTCCAGATTGTGAACCGCAGGATCAAACGATCGAGAAACAAAGAAATACCGCTGGTAAAAGTTGATTGGCAAAATCATGAAAGAACTTATGCTACATGGGAAACCGAAGAAGACATGATGAAGAGATATCCAGATTTGTTCCCATTGGACCCAATGTTGTTCCAGAATGAAGGTAATTCGAGTTTGGAGGACCAAACTCTTTTAAGGGGGGAAGACTGTAATAACCCCGACCCATGAATAACGTTAATCCACGATTACTTATGCCTAATTAGTAATTAAGGTGAAATTCTGAATTAAAATGCATGTGTGTGTTGCATTGTGGTGTTTATATCTGTTAGGCGTAGAAAGATCTGTTCGCGTTTTAGTTTCAGTTTGCGAATTGAGAGCCTTATCGGCATCCAAATCAAAAATTGACTTGATTTATGTGCTACTTAGGATTTATAGAATTTTATGGTAGGTTTAATTAAAATTCAGTTCGGAGCGATTAAATTAGATTAAATTAATGCCCACTAATTAACCCTATTAAGCACATTTTTTTGTTTAAGCCTAATTGAGGCCTTAGTGGCCTCATTGACCACTTACTTTCCCACCCAC
This sequence comes from Camellia japonica, assembly GCA_030407325.1. NCBI lineage: Eukaryota > Viridiplantae > Streptophyta > Magnoliopsida > Ericales > Theaceae > Camellia > Camellia japonica. The sequence goes on from JAPPVO010000016.1 coordinate 118,646,936, forward strand.
TCTTCTCTTCCACTTAAACACATGTTGAGTTCATACAACCTTGAGCCCCAACACCCAAAACGTGAGAGAGAGGAAGAGTTGAGGGAGATTGAGCTCAAACTCAAGGAGGTGCTAGGAATTGTTGATAATTGAAGAAGATTTGTAGAGCCTCAACCTTAATCTCTGTAGATTGAAGCCTCTAGGTATGAGACTAAACTCTAAATTGAGTAATTGAGTTAGATTCTACAAGATTATTGATGAATTCAAGTAAATTGAACTTTAGATGTGAGAACCAAGCTCAAAGAGTAGAATGGTGGATCAATCCATGCATGCATGTACATTTCTTCACAATTTGAGCATGATTTCAAAGACTTCTTTCATGCATGTGTTCATTTTATCTATGTTTTGAGAATTCACCATGTTTCCTAACAATTTGCCTAGTTTGATCATGTTTTGAAGATGTTAAGTACAAGAGAGTTCATGCATGTTATGTTTATAAATTGATTTTGAGTTTAAAGTTGGATTTTACACAATTGGTATCCTTTTGGGCCATGATTTCTTGAAATGATGCTTTAAACATGTTGTTTTATGAGTCTCTAGGTGTTTTCCAAAGTTTTGGGCCAAGAAAATTGAGTTTGATGCATTTGAGGTCGAATTTGAGCTTGGTGATCAAATCTGGAAATTCCAGAAATTTGATCCACGCTCGAGCGTGGAACTTTACGCTCGAGCGTGCACTCTGAGTACATACACTCTGCTCGAGCGTGGAAGTTTACGCTCGAGCGTGAAATGCATATACTCAGAAGTTTGTGTGTGTTTTACAGTCTGCTCGAGCGAGAGAATTCACGCTCGAGCGAGGTTCTGAGTCTCACGCTCGAGCGGAGGTCGAGCGTCCGTCGAGCGTGAAAATCATGCATCCAATACTTTTCCAAAAGTTTGCAGTCCGCTCGAGCGGAGAAAGTCACGCTCGAGCGGAGCTTCATTGTCTGCATATCCGCTCGAGCAGAGAAAGCCACGCTCGAGCATGGACCTTATTTTCAGCAAGTTTTAAGAAATGTTTTCCAATGCATTCTTGCATCCTCATTCCATCCTTGGCATTCCTAGGCCATGTTTAAGATTCCATAATGAGGATTAAAGGTTAGAAACACACTACGAGCCAACGAAGTAAGTTATGTACAATTAGAACGTGTGTTTCAAGTGTGTGTCTGTTATGTGTTATGTAGGTCACATGCCGCGTACTGTTTGACCAATCTACTCCGTCTATCTGTCTCAAGGCCAATTGTGAGTAATAACATAGTAAAGATATGTTCAACTTTACTTATTTTTTGTGTAATAAATTAAGATCTGTTTTTTGAAATGATATGTTCTGTACAATGAATGATTGTCCAATTTCTGTTATGTATTCGTGACATCCTTAGCATCATGTGATATCTGTTGGCTGTTACCCGGTATCGGAGGTTCTTTTATGGAACTTAATCTGTCTGCACTCTGTTACCCGTACCGGAGGCTCCATCATGGAGGCTCAGCATATTTATTCTCTGTTACCCGGATCCGGAGGTTCCTTTATGGAACTGGTTATTCGTAACCCTCACGTGTCTACATCTGTTCTGTATCTGCTCTGTTAATGCTAATGGATGTATCACGTATATTTAAGCATACCTCACGTATATACGATTTGGACAAATTATGAATTTGATACGAAACTGAATTATGATTTTTGAATCTGTACGGACTCATTCATTGAAACCCCTTTACTCTGTTATTATTCACTAAGCTTTCGCTCACAGTTTATATTATATATGTAGGTGAGCCGGTGCGTGATCAGGGCCAGAGTTGACGGCCTTTATTTTTGTTTTTGTCAACCAACCGTTGTGCCTCCCGATGAGGTCCCAATCGAAGTCTAGTTACATGGCTGTTTTTTGTACTGATGTTAGTCTCTGAATGTTTTGTAAAGTCGGGTCCTGGGAATTACACTTTTGTAAATGTTTGTAAATATTGATGTCCTTCGACCGACATGCTTATGTATATATAAGTTTTGAAATATTCTGTCTCATGTATGTTATCACAGCTCATTGGACCTTGTCTATTTTGTATAATTGCTTCCGCAGCCCCTTACTATGTGCTTATCTGTTAAGAGGCCTTTGGTAATCCACGGATTACTGGCCGGTTACGAGGCTAAATCTACAGGAGCGGGTTTGGGTCGTGACAATAAAGCTCTGAAATCAGTATAAGAAGGTAAAGAAAAGAGAGAGAAAAGATGGTAAAAGAGCCCAAGATATACCTCTTAAAAGAGAGGAAAAGCTCCTTAGTTAACAAACCACAAACCAAGCACTCTCAAGGAGCTGAAGTTAGATTCAAGAACCTCAGTAAAAGCTTCAAGTTTGAGATTATAAGATGTATGTATAGTGTATGTATATTGCAAGAGAGAAAGTTAGTGTATTGGACAAGTTTTTGACTCTTGGAGAATTTTTCTAATCCCAAACCCTTAGGGGAGGCCTTGTATTTATAGGAAAGCAGGTTCTTACATCGAAAATATCAGCAAAGGGACAGCTAGTGCAAGGCATGCACATGGAGACAGCTGGCTATCTCAAAATATCTGCTTTCACTAAACATGGCCTGCCAACCATGAGGAGGTACGACCGACCCAATGAAAATGGCCTGTTGGCCACCAGTTCTCTGAGTGGTTAGACTAGAAAAAATAAGGTTTCGGTCCAAAGGGGGCATAAGGTTTAGGTTTTAAAGCTTGAAACCGAGGCCTTTTGCTGAAAAAAATCGAACAATTGCACAACGTAACATTTCATCATCGAGTGTTCAGAGTGAGATACCCAAGTCTTAAGGGCGGTTAAAAATGGGAGTCTACAAAGACCCAAGAAACTGTGAATCTCAAATGCGTTCTTAGGTCGCTCCCAATTCTGTATCGCCTCGATCTTCAAAGAATCTACGGCAACCCCATCCTTAGAAACAACGTGACTCAAGAATTTCCCTCGAAGAGCCAGAACTCGCATTTCTCATACTTAGCATACAACATGTGCTCCCTAAGTAATTGCAACACAATGCGAAGATACACCTCATGTTCTTCCTCAAAGGTTGAATATATAAGAATATCATCCACAAAAACCACCACAAACTTGTCGAGATATTCTCGGAAAACCCGATTCATCAAGTCCATAAAGGTGGCGGGAGCATTGGTTAAACCGAACGACATCACAAGAAATTCATAGTGACCACATCGAGTACGAAAGGCTGTTTTCGAAATATCTTATTCTTTCACATGCAACTGATGATATCCCAATCTTAGATCCATCTTTGAAAAACATTGAGAACCCTTAAGTTAGTCAAAAAGATCATCTATTCTAGGCAATAGGTACTTATTCTTAACTGTGACCCTATTCAACTTACGGTAATCAATGCATAACCACAAATAACTGTCCTTCTTCTTGGCAAAAAGAGCTTGCGCTCCCCGGGGCAAGATACTAAGGGGCATAAAGCCCTTGTCTAATAACTCTTGCAATTGCTCCTTCAAAACAAGCAACTCTACTAGACCAAATCTATAAGGTGACATAGAAATGGGTACCGTACCAGCATTAGGTCTATAAAAAAAACTCGACCTCACAATGAAGTGGTAGTTCAGTGAGGTCCTCTAGAAAAACATCAAAATACTCATGAACCACCCTAGGAAATACGTCTCGCACTTCACAGTTCCCATCATTCATCAAAGTTGCGAGAAGAGAAGTAAATTTGCCTCGACTACGAGAGTCATACAAAGGCAGTATAAGTCTATCAGTTCTATCACCCAAAAAATAGAAACAGTCACCCCTAGCAGTACACACAATAATTCTCCCACGGTAACAATCTATTACGGCACGATAAGAGGACAACCAGTCCATACTGAGGATAACATCAAAACCCATCATATCTAACAACACCAAACAAAAAGGAAGTTGGTGGTTAGCAACTTCAATCACACGCCCGCGGCACCCATGGTTAAAAACTATCTTACCCCCAATCGGTGATTCTACCACGAGAGAAGATTCTAATGGTTCAGCCTCTAACCCCAACATGGATGCAAATGTAGCTGCTATAAATGAGTGAAATGCCCCCGTATCTATCAACACATTGGCCCAAGCATTATATATAAGATATGTACCTCGCATCACCATTGGCCCAATCGACTATTCAGATGCGGTGACAGCATAGACTCTCCCTTGGGGTCCCTGTTCACTCTGCTCACCCCTCTGATGATAGGCATGTTGCACGGACTATGCAGATGTAGCCCCATGTATAGCTCTAGACGCCTGCCTAGACTGAATTGGCTAATGAGTCTACCTCTGGCTGTCCTGCCTAAAATCCTGAAGCATTAGCCGTTCTGACATTCTAGGGACAAAACTTCTTCATATAAGCTGACTGGCCACATTGATAACAAACGGGGCAATTGACCTCCATCCAAGGTCTGATTCTGAGGACGAGTAGAAGGCTGACATGGTTGATTACCCCTCTATGGACATGTAATGGACTTGTGACCCTGCTCACCACATCGATAACAAGTGATCCCACTTTGTCCCGTACTATCCATACTCTTTCCTGACATAGGATTTGATGACACGGCCGGTAACAATAGTAGATGAAAAAGCATAAAACTCTTTGACTTTTTGGGTGCCATAAAATCCCCTCGAGATTCGGTAAACCCTTGTCTCTTAAGCCGCCGCCTCTTCTCCTCACCTTCAAGCATGATCTCAACATGTGCCACGGACTCCACCAACCTATCATAATCCCGAATCATGTTCCCATTACCTTCATCAAGATTCCTGGCCTCAGCATCTTCTCAAACTTTAAACACTGACGTTCTTCTGTAGCCACAAGGTCGGGTGTAAAATGAGATAGGCTCATAAAAGTAGCTTCAAACTCTGCCATAATGGAGTCAGATTGTTCAAGTTCCTCAAACTCTCTCCTCAAACGTTTCCTCACAATTGGAGGAAGGTATTTCTCCCGAAAGGCATGAGAAAATGCCTCCCAAGTATGTTCAATTCGACCTTTGGCATATTTCCACCATTAGCCGGCATCCCCCTTCAATTGATAATTGGCAAGGACCACCCAAAGTTCACCATCACGAATATCTAAAAGCTCGAAGGATTTGGTAATTTGCTCAAGCCATTCATTTTCCTTTAACGGTTCGGCGCCCCCAAGAAACTTAGCAGGATTTGAACAAAAAAATTCCTTTTTGAGGAATGAAACTCTAGTCTCCCCTTTGATAGTTCTAGTTGCTTGCTCGGCTCTAAGAACATCCATTGACTCCCTAAGAGCCCTGACCATCTCTCGAGCTAGCACTCCCATAGTGTCTTAGGCCGGTGGAGCGGCCACATTGTTTTGACCCACTCTTTCTTCTTGAAGAGGGATCTCTAGTTGAACCGGGATATCCTGACCACCTCGACGTGGTCTGCCACGACCCCTACCATATCCAGACATCCTATATAAGAGTAGATGTGGACAAGATTAATTTCTCCTTAAGTCTCAATCTCATTCTCAACACATAAACATGTAAACAAATAGAACACATACGGGTTCCCCTCACAAGATATCAACTCATTCCACGATGCTCAAGGATTTTTAAATAGAAAAAGCATTGATCAGATGCCTTTCCAAAGGGACTTCGATGAATGTAATGGACACAAGTCATATCTATAACGCCCCGAAATAATTAACATTAACCCATCCCATATTAGTGCTATAATTGATCAATAATCTCATAACTTCTATTCATTATATCTTTGATCATTACAAAAGATGACATATGCAATAGGTATTCACCAATCATGTATTCTGAATTTATAGCATATGACATGGATACAAGTGTAAAAATAGAAATAAAACCAAGTAATGAAATGCCTTAATGGCTTCAACTTTCCAAGACAATACATAGTTACAACAAAATGAGTTTAAACATAATATGAGTAAAGCCCCAGGCTTAAACAAAATTAATTACATCAAGAACCAAAAATGAAGCCTTAAGCTCCAAGTGCTCCCAAGTTACGTCCTTGATAGAGGCCTATCATCAACACTTGAAAGTTGTTTTCCACATAGGGTGAGCCACAACCCAGTAGAGATACTCTAACACAGTATATGAATCTTAGCAAAATTATAAGGTGAATGCACATGCATGCCATTTGTCAAACATTCCTAATTTTTCATCTAAAAACAATACAATGCCAGATTGTATATCAATTCATGAAAATAATCATTTTATACAGAAAACATGGCAGTGGATACAAAACACTAGGAATTTCTAGGTACGTGTCTACTAGTAGGCTATACAAGCATTACCAAAGCCATTTTACTGGTACTAACCGAAAGGATCGGCACCTAACCACGTGGGTTTTTGGACATTCACTAAAGACACACAGGCCAATATAATAAAACCACAACCACACCTCCAAACCAGATTCAATACGGTATTCACCCATTTTTCTCAAAATCAATACATTTACAATATTCAATATGAAATGATGCTCAATGCACAATGTATGATAAATTAGTTTCAATTTAACCTAATCATCATACAATGTCTACAACAATCAAGACTATCCTTCACTAATAGCCCAAAACAAATATTTCTATACAAAGATAATTTCCAATCATAATATACAATTCCATCCTTTCACAACGGGAGTGATATTACATATCCAACTTCATCGTCATCATCAACATAATCATCATTCCAATCATACAAAAACCCACAACATTTTCCATTTCCTTACACAATTCCAAATATTCAAAATTTAGGACAAAACCCCCTTTTATTTTACAAAATCAATTTCAAGAAGAGATATTTACCATTTTAACATATTTCAACCATTTTCAAGAATTCATGTGGAAAACCCCTTTTTTGATTTCGAATCCAAGCCCTAAGTTTTTCCCAAAATCCCCAAATCATTAAACCTTTTCAAAGAGAAAATAACTAAGTTAAAAATCACATAAGAGAGTCAAAGAAATCCCTACCTCAAAGTAGAAGACAAGAGGAGACAAAGAGTAGAACCTGACAGAGCTAAAAACACAAACTTCACCGATTAGAACGAATCCCTTGACGTGCTCAATCTTTTACTCCAAAGGGCTAGGGTGAGGAAACCAACAGATTTGGAGTATTTAGAGCTAGAGTATAAGAACTAAAGAGAGAAGGCAAAGATTTTAGGGTTTTGAAATGTTTAGAGAGAGAGAGAAAGAGAGATGAAAAAGTGATCCAAAAAGTCTTATTCTCAGATTGATATACGCACAAACCGCTCGAGCGCATAAATGGTCACTCGAGCGATAGACACAATAAATGACACCGCTCGAGCATACAATGATCCCCTCTTAGTAGTTCAGACCTGTAAAAGATCACTCGAGCTCAAGAAAGACCATTCGAGCGAAAATATCAAACTCTCAATAGTTTTACAGACTGTAAAAGACCACTCGAGCGAACAAGCCAAAATCTGAATTTCAAACACAACCAAAACTCCCAAAAGACAAACTCAACACGCAACAAGATGGAAATGAGATGGACAATAGCTAAGTACATGGGTTCAGATCTAACAGCAACAAATGGGTCGTGTCTAAACCAGAATCGTAATAATATCCTAGAGGATTGACCCCAAACACACATAATCATATAAACACATAATCAAGTGAGACCACCAACCCCTCATTTTAGCATGACAACCTAATGTGACAAAGTCACTTCCCACGAGCTCCAGGTATGCAACTCGGTTAACTCTGATACCAAATTTGTAACGTCCTATACATTAACTTCACATTGAACAATTACAAGATCATGCACCATACACGTACCACATAATTCCATTCAAATATTTATGTTTCTCATTGAACTACATATTCAGTTTACAAAAAAATTTCAAGTTACAGATCTCAATTCAGTAAGTTAGAGAAAATTACAAAACCATTACATTGTCCTCTAAGTTCACTAATTACATTGCGACATTTAATACAAAAATACAAAACCCAAAATAAAAGTATAAAATGAATCCCACAGTTACATTACAACTTCAAGTTCACAAAATTTTAGATTTTGAAAAAAGGTAGTTGTTTTCTTCGTCTTCATTAACGATTTTGGGACTCTCATTTCCTGAAATGTTAGTAAATAAGAATGAGCTATTGCCTAGTAGAGAATAACTTTAACCAAGTATATAAACATTTGATTTAACTATGCATGACCTTTATCAATGCCCATGAATTTTTCTTGGTTTAAAAGCTATTACACAACGCATAATTCAACATCGAATCTCCTCATTTTTCGGTCCTCATACGGATGGCTAGTGGACACCTCAAACCTTCCACTTTCATTATCCTCGCAAGAACCGGCTAGTGGACACCTCACAACATCTCTGTATTAGTCACCCTCATGCAAATCGGGCAAGTAAACACCTCAAACACATTTCCACAATCGTCGTCCTCACACAAACCAGGCAAGTGTGTACCTCAAATACATTCCAAAACATAAACATTTTAAGCACATCACAAGTAGTCATAGGGATTCTTCAATTTTACTTATCAATTTCCCATTAAGTCAAAATCAAGAACAACCCTTAGTGTTACATATAAAATTTGGGGCTTTCCTTTCCAAGTAATCATTTTCCTTAATTCTTGTATATTTACTCACTATTTCATATTTGATTAAACAACCCATAATCAATTTCACACCACCACTTCATTAACAGAAAACCCATATATATATATATGTGCATCATCCATCTCAATAGTTCCATACACCTTAAGATTCACACATGTTAAACCGAAGTATAGATATACAAGGGTAAAGGTATTCATACCTCAAGGATTGCAAGAAGAGAAATGAAAGTCCACGCGATAAACTTTCGAAACACCACGATCTAAAAGGTTCAAAACGTGGCTTTTGACGAGGATAACAACTTTAATGAAGGCCCAATGATCGATTCTCGCTCTTACTAGATGAAATCTAAGGTTTTCTAGCTATGGTTTTGGAAAGAGGACTGTTAGAGAGAGGAGTGTGAAAGAAAATGGATTAAAAAGTGTTTAGGTCAAAATATAACTCTGTTGCCCAGACCAAACCACTCAAGTGAACTTTTCATCGCTCGAGCGAACTTTCCACCACTCGAGTGGTAAACACAAGGTCTCAGAAGTTTTGTAGAGCTACAGTGAAAATACTGGAGCTCACATTTTACGCTTGAGCAACCTTTTCTTCACTTGAGCAGTCTCGCCTGCAAACCCACGAGATATTGGAAGCTACAAATCTCCACTCGAGAGACCAAATGACCACTCGAGCGGTCACCCAAAATCAGCTGTTACACTCTGGATTCGGCTACTATGTGTGAATTTTCTCTGAATTTGGCCACTGTATGAATTTTCTCTTGATTTGGTCATTGTGTGTGAATTTTCTTAGATTTGGCTACTATTTGTAATTTTCTTTGGTCGTTCAATGTGCGAATTCTCTTTGCATATGTATAACTAATATGCATGTTCCTATTTGTTTTGTAGGGTTTTTTTCCTCTAGCTTTTTCCATTGTTGACACTGAGAATAAGGACAATTGGTGTTGGTTCCTTGAACATTTGTGTCAATTATTGGGACCAGAGAGGGTGATAAGTTTCATATCAGATCGACATTGTGGTATTGTAGAAGGAATTGCAAGGTTTTTCCCTAATTGCGATCATGCATTTTGTCTTGAACATCTCAAGAGAAATTTGAGGGATAGGTTATCATGTGGAAACATAAATTTGGTTAGAGAGACGATCATGTCCAAGTTTTCAGAATGTGCATATGCTCCAACAAAGGCGTCGTTCCATTTCAAGTTAAATGAATTAAAAAGCGAAGGAGACATTGTGAGTGTTTTCTTAAGAAGTTTACTACATGAAAATTGAAGTGATGCATATTTTGAGGGGAAACGTTATGGCGAAATGTATTCAAATGTTGCTGAGTTATTCAATTCATGGATATGAGAAGCTCAGCACTTGCCAATAACAAATTTGGTGGACATGATACGGTTGCAAATCATGAATATGAGGTCTGATAGGAGGCTACTTTCTAGTAAATGGAATAAAATTCTTTGTCCTCGTATGGATAGTGTGTTGGAGAAGGCTTTCATAGATGGGAGGACATGGAATGTGAGTTTATCATCTGATAATGTGTTTGAAGTGCATTGTTTCCTTTGGTTATGATTGATCTTGGTTTGAAAACTTGTTCTTGTCGAAAATGAAAAATAAATGTGTATCCATGTCAATATGCTGTTACCACAATTTTTAGGAGTGGAAAGAATTTGTATTAATTCGTTGAACCATTTTTTCATGCTGATACATATCGTCAAGCATACTCATTTTTGATTGACCCAGTTCTAACTGTTGAAAAACTTGTTTATACCATTAATGATGTTGTGATTTTACCTCCATTGAGTAAGAGACCAACTGGGAGGCCGAAGAAGAACAAAACTGCTTTTATTGGAGAGTTTAAAAAGGTGATCAAGTGTAGTCGATGTGGGAGTATTGATCGTCATAATAAGAGGACATGCAAGGAACCTTTATTAAATAGTTAAGCATATCCATCAGTTTTAATTGTTATAGCTTGTTTTTCGTGCTCCTCGGAGGGGTTTAGTATCCTCGGATACGATAGCCCTACAGTTCGAACTCTCATGGTTTTGAATCTGGTTTCACAAGTGCAATGTAAAACAGAAAACACAATTGAGAGTCCCAAATCCAGCAAATCTTAGAAAATTCATTTATCATCAGAGATGCCAAAAATAGACTGCATTGCCAGATTTCAGAGTCACCACCTAAATATTTTTGTGAAATTTTGAAAATCCTTGACTCGTGCCAATGGCCACTTGTCCGTCATAACTAAAGTGTCTCGACTCGGGAATTTAGGTATGAAAGGGGAAGGTCATGAATTGAGCACCCCACTCACCCGATCAAAGATCGGCCTCTACTAATCATGATGTGATTTTTATATACATTATATGCTCTCGTTCCGATTATTATGTTAACATTACTATGTGAGGCACACAAGTATAGACTATTTCTCCCACTTTGGAATGTTTCAATTTCATGTTGGTTTGAAAAAGAATTTTGAATGTACTGCTTGAAAAAGGTGAGCTCATATGTACATTAATCAAAATCATCCAAACTTAAGTGAAATAGCCTTCATCCGCAGGCATTCAAGAGATATATCAAATAAGTACTTAGCCTCATGGTGAATATGCGTTGATATGGCAACATAAACACACATGCGATATGCTAAAGCAAAAAATGCTTACCTAGTACTCCAAGGCAAGCCAAAGGAAATAAAATAATTAATATGCAAAGTGACTAATGAAACGCATACAAAATGCAACTACGAGGTTCGGTTTTTAACATGTCATGTGAAGCAACTCAAAGCATGTGATAGTGCACATATTCAAGTAAGTAATAAATGACAACAATGTTAGAGTGATGAATTGAACCTAATGCATACAAACATGGATATAACACATGGTAATGATATGAAATCAAAATTTGATACTACATGTAACCATCGTAAGCAAGTAAATAAAAGGGAGAAAGAATGGAGGTGGGAAGACATACACAATATTACAAGTATTACAAATTTGCCCTCGCACAAGGGGGTCTGAATGAATGCCCTACTTAAGCTAATTATTACAACACCAAATGAATAAACTACATTAGCGAATGAAATCAACTAATTAATTACAACATACTAATTATTAAAGCACTAATTTAAACAACTAGGAGGCAAGGAGCCACATGCGCGCAATCGAGAACATCCTCCCGGAAACCTCTCTGTTTGTTACTAGATTCTGTTCTGTTTGTAGTTAGAAAATTATTCTATTTTTGCCTCAGCTTCTACTCTGTTCTGCCACAAAAATGCCACTGCCTATACAACAAAAGGTGGCCAACTAGCCTTGGAAAGTGGTCGACCATACGGACTGGTGGTCAGCCGACCACTATTTTTGGAAACTACCGTGCTACCACAGAACTGAAACAGAACAAAAACAAAGTATTTCTAGGAGATGTTTATCCTCTCTGCCCTTCCCTATCATGAAGATGATCAAGGGAGGAGTAGATTCAGTTCACAAATCATTAATATTCGCACATTTGTTACGTGATGATCTGTGAACTGATAGGACAAAAGCTCAATAAATGGAAATGAAATACCAACAACACCTCTTCCCTATCATTGAGTTACCTCAAGGAAAGGGGTAGACATTGCTTCTTGAATCATTGAACATCACTAAAGAGTATGTAATGAGTCAAGAAGCAATTGGTTCAATATAATTTTCGATTGAATCCAACTCAATTTTATTATCATTTTTACCTCTTTTACTCGAATTTTATTAGTCCTTTTTTTTTTATTACCTTTCCATTTCTTATCTTTTATTCATTTTTGTCCAAAAGTGATAATTACGTCCACTAAGTCCAAAAGCAAAAAAAGAGTATCAAGCATTAACTTAACCCGAGAAATGAACTTTCAAGTCCTTTTCTAGGGGGAAAATTACAAAGGAAGAGTCAAACTCATTTACAAGCGATAATGAATTCTAAGTCAAACCCAAAATGAGCGATAATGACTTGTCAAACTCAAAGAGAGCGATAATGACTAATCAAACCCAAAATGAGCAATAATGACTCTCAATCCAAACTTGATAATAAGTTATAATGACACTTTCCTTGGTGATTTCCAAGGGTCTAACTAAAAAGTTAGTCCCTTCAAAGTAAATGCACCGACGATAAAGAGAAGTGACAAACAAGAGGTTGTGCTTAGCATGAGAGAGATGTAATGCCTTAGTAATGAACCTCCGAAAAGATTAAACCATTAAGCATAGAAAGTCTCTTTCTTATGCTTGAACAACAACCTTTTGTTAAACACAACTCTTTAATCAAAATAAACAAAGAATGGAAGGAGGTTGCAGAGATGATTATGCAAAGGTGATAATTACAAAAGTGAGACCAAATATGAAAGATATGGAAATAAAGCTATCAACTCAAATGGATTAGTGGCTATGGCCTATACACTCAAATCTATGAGGACTTACAATACCACAAGCATAGTATTCAAAGCATAAATTAAACAAACAACTAAAACATCCCCAAAAACTAAGAAAACAGGGCTGAAATCATTTTGAAAATGGTAGAAAATATAAACAAAAATGCAAGAGAACAAAGCTAGGAAGCAAGTCTAAGGAATAGTGGCTAACCTATCTACTTTTTGGACCTTTAAATCACATATTTTAACCTCTGAAAACTCTAAAAAATAGTAGCTAAAAGCAAAGAAACAAGTGGGAAGAACAAGGATATAAACTGTGGGATAAGGTTCAAAAAATGGTGGTTAACCCATCCACCTTTGGTAGCTTTTAAATCACAAGTTTTAGCACTTAAAACCAATCCAAAATAGTGTATAAACAACAATAAAAAGAGAAGAAAAGAGTAGTGTGAACAAGGCAAAAGATGGTAAAGATTATACCTCTTGAAGAGAGGATGCTCTTTAGTTCACAAACCACAAGGTGATGACTCTCAAGAGCTGAAATTTGTGTTCAATAATCTCAGCAAGAGGCCTTTAGTTTAGGCTTAGGAAGTGTATGGATAGTGTATGTATATTTCAAGAGAGAGAGAAGAGTGTTTGGCAAGCTATAGGCTCTTTGGAAAATTTTCTAACCCCAAATCATGAGGGGTGGTCAAGTATTTATAGAAAAACACTATCTCACACCAGAAATATCTGTATTGAGCCAGTTGGTGCAAGACATGCACATGGGGACAGCTGGCAGCAAAAAATATCTGATGGCCACTAGACATGGCCAGCCGGCCATGAAGGTGGATTGCTGGCCAACCAAAAATGGTCTATCGGCCACTTGTTGGCTAGCAGGCCTCTGAGTGGTCATGCTAGAAAAAATATAGGTTTTAGTTCAAATGGGTATAAGGTTTAGATTCTGAAGCTTGAAAATTGAAGCCTTTTACTGAAGAATAGAACCATTGTACAACGTAACAATTCATCATGAAGTGTCTAACATGAGGCACCCAAGTCTTAAGGGTGGTCAAAATAAGGTATCTACAATTGTTTACATTACATTTTATTGATTGAATAATACATTTGAAGATGTTAGAGGAATTTATGTTGCATTTTTTGATGTTGGTTAATAGAGAAAAATTTGTATGCGTATGGATCTTATTACAAAAATAATAGGCTTATTTGGTTTGTATCTCAATATACAATTTTTGAGAAAAATTTTCAAAATTTTGTTTTGTTCAAATTTTTTGAAAAAAAAAATTCGAAATCACTTTCTCTTCCCTACACATCAATCAATTACTTTTTCTCTTTCATCTCTCATTCTCAATCACTTTTTATCTCATACACATCTACTCAATTACAACAAAATATCAAATCATCCCAAACTCCTAAACTCCAAAACAATTTTCAAAATATACAACCAAACAAACCAAAAAAATTTCTAAACTCTCTCTCTAAAATTTTGTTTGAAAATTTATCTCAAACACAAACCAAACACACCCAATGTGTCTGTTGTGCATTGTATTTAGTAATTTTCTCTAAACTTTTTCTGAATTTTCTCTATAATTTATGGATCAGTGCAAAAAATACTTTGGGCAGTGTGTTTATAATATTAGTCAAATCCATCCAAAGAAATTTTCCAATAACAGAGAAAATTAGATGGTGTGAATTACTTTGTGCATTGTTTTGTACCAACACAATGCACTACAAATTACATGATCAAATAAGCACCCTTTTTACATCATACAAGATAAATTTCTCTGTTACTAGAATTTTCTTTGTGAAATTCTGATAACTTCAAACCAGAGAAATTTCTTTACAAATATAATTTTCTCTGTGTATATTGTGTTGATAATCACCACTTAGCATGCATTATGAAAAAATATATTTAACCATTGATAGCAATGAAATTTTGAAGTTTACATTAGTCAAAAAAAGATATATACATGTATATCAACCATTATCATTCCTTCAATATAACAAAAGAAATATTGAAGGGTTATTCCTTATTATATTGGTCAAATTACTAGTTAGTCATCCTTTCACTAGTGTTCTTTCACTACTCTACTTTTGGCACTTCTTTTGATGTTATTTCAATTGGTTCTGTCCATGACCAGTCAACTTCGGTTGCAAATCTCTCTATGATTTCTGCCCTTATTAACCTTATATCTTATATGACAATATTGAGTTGATAAGTTCATAGTTGATGTATTGTCTCATTATGTAGCATACAAAGATGCCACAATCCACACTGCATGCAAATTATAGGTATAGTTAGTTTTGAGAAATATGCAAATTAAATTATGTCATTTGTAGATGTTGTATGAAACTTACGAATCATTGGCTTGTTGTGGAGCATTCTCACCATATACAAAGTCATAATTTGTGCTTTGTGAGTCGATCAATCTGAATGAGGGTTGTGATTGCACCTCTCTTTCATGGCATGCTTTCAAAAACTTCTCTACATAATCTTGCTACAAAAAGGATATTAATTATGTGAGTTGTGTGCATGTGATTAGCTGGATAATTTTCAAATAAAAGAGACGCAAAGACACAAATTAATGAGAGTCTATCCTGACTAGAGAAATTTCAAATGCTAGAGAAATTACATACACAAGCACAAGGACACAACTGGGACAACTAACAAAATGTGATGAGCTAGATAATTTTCAAATAACAGAGAAATTTACACACAAGGACACAAAGACACAAATTAACGGATGTCTATCCTGGACAGAGAAATTTCAGATGCTAGAGAAAATTGCATACACAAGCACAAGGACACAACTAGGACAAGCAACAGAAATTGTGAATGAAAATTTTCCCAGCAAAAATTTCAAATAATAACTAGAGGGTAACATGCTAGTGTAAACTTGAAAAATCCAAACTGCATTCAACAACAACTAGAGTGTTGACTAACCAATTGGGAATGAAAATTTTGACAGCAGCAAAAGTGAGGTTAATGAGGGCAAATGACAATATTAAGTGACAACTCAAAAATAATTTTCACAGGCAAATGACAAACAAATAAACTTAACAAGCACAAACATGTTATGACCCTAATTCAACCACAAATAGATAAACTTCACTTTCACAATTCAACAACATTATCATCGCATAAACAACATGATGGATAAGAGAAATTTGCACTCGTTACCAATTATTTTGCATCTTTGAGACATTTGTCATGTGCATCATCTCTTCTTGCCCTCACAAAGTTGTAGAACCTCCGTAAATTGTGTTTTTTGTCCAAGACGAGTAAGTTCTAATGATTTCCATTGGTTGACTTCTCATTACCACCGCTATTTATTGGGAAATTGAGGAACCTGTAATTCCTCCACGCAGGTTCAAGATGTTTATCAAGCAATGAGATTCTTGATGAAGTTCTATGGTTAGAGAAAATCAAACAATGGTCAAAGAAATTTGAAATGACGGAAAATTTCTGAAATATACACACAGAAGTAGTAGAGAAATTTTAAGACATGCACATAACTAGCCAAAGAAAATTAGACAAGTCACACAATTGGCTTCAAGAAGTAGCTCAAAAGGAGAAAGTAGTAAGTAAATTTTAGAGAAAATCAAATAAAAAAGTAGTAACATACCAAATAAAAGAGTAGTAAATTCTAGAAAAAATCAAATAAAAGAGTAGCAACATACCAAGCCCATGCATGTGGGAAAAAAATGAAATTGCTTATTGTCATTTTCAACTTTGGTCAGCAAAGAGTATCTCTCCATAACCATCAATGACCTGAAAATACCATTTATAATTGTAACATTATTTTACAAAGGCTTATGGAACATGACAGAGAAATTTAATGAAAAACTTACATTGTTGGCAATTTCTTTTTCCTTTATTCGGTTTTTGATATCTTCAAAATAAATGATATTCAACTCACTTGTCCAGATTAAAGCCCTACAAGATGACAAAGAAGAGATTTAACAGTTGTTAATGCAATATAAGTTAGTAAATTTTGTTTGGTATCTTCTATTTTAATTGTTATACTTATTCTAGTCCAGACACGTTCGATATGTGCTGCAAAATATCTTTGACATGTTCTTTGACCAATTTTGTAACTGGTAGACTTGATGGAAAAATCCAAGATTTTCTTAAGTTTGTCAGTTAAGGCAAGACATAGTCATCGACATCAAGAATTTCTTCATCTTTGGTGGTTTGCTCTATTGGCTTTGCATCTTGCTTTGAACCTCTAGTGATCTTTACAACTCTAGGATATTTGAAGTCCAGGTCTTGCTTTCTTTTCCTTTTCTTTGCCTTCAAATTCTTTATTATTGATGTAGGATCTTTTTTTCAATTTAGCAAGACAGTGAAATTTCAGTAAAACATAAATTTTTCTAAAGTAACAGAATCATATTTCAATATGTAAATTTATTTAATTCAATATTTTTCAGTTACCATAGACTTTTGGTTTTGGTTTTGCTTGTTATTTATCTGCCACTCTTTCTTCTTGGACTCTTGGTTGTTGTTACACTTGGTTTCCAACTGTACACAGTGAAAATCAAACAAGCCCCAAAAATCAACATGGTCAGAAAAACTACAAAATTTAGAGAAAATTACACACATATGGAAGCAAATAGACAAAGAAAAACAAACAAGCCACAAAAATCAAAGTGTTCAAACTAATGTGGTCGAAGAAATTTAAATTCTAGAGAAAATTACCATTTTCTTTGTCCTTGTGTGGTTCTTGTTGTTGGTTTGCCTCTTGCACTTGTTGCACTTGTTGTTGGTTTGTCTCTTGCACTTCCGTTCCAACTGTTTCACAATGAAAATTCAGTAAACAGAAATTTCTCTGAATTATGTTGACACAATAATATAACTTTTTGTGGTTCAAGATTTTCATTGACCTTGGGGGTGAACTTGTTTTGGTGTCCGGTAAGGTTGTGTTGCTAGTTTGACAAATAGTTCTTGAATTTGTTCATGCAATCTAGTATTTTCAATTTCAAGCTCTAAAATTAAATCCCTCAAATGTTGCATTGTTTTTTCATTATCTTCTTTTTCAACCTCCAACATCCTTAGTCTCAGTTGGTTTGTGCTTTCTCTTTCTTAAAGCTCTGAATTTTTTTATGTTAAGGTTCTTATGGCAATGTCATTATCTTCAAGTAATTGATTCCAAGTTTCTCTTCTTGTATTTTGGAGTTAGAAAGTGTCCTTAGTCTTTCACGTAGATTAGCAATTTGAACATCATTTGATTGCTCAGATTCTTGAGACTGTTGCATTGTCGAGCCACAAATGCTATCACGATGTTGGTTCATGCGCTCATTGTTTTCTTCTTCATCCATTTCCTCATTGTTCTATTCTTCTTCTTCAGATTCGGTACCTTGATCTTCTTTTTCTTTGCCTTCATCTTCTTCTTTGCATTCTACTTCTTCATTTTCTTTTCTGGTTTCCTCTCCTGCACAACGTTTTTCTTCTTCTCCATTGCTTGCTTCTTGTTCTTCTTCATTATATTGGTTTCTCTTTCTTCATTCCCTCGCTGTTCTTCAAATGAATCTTCTAGTATCTGCTTGAATTTAGCCAATGCTTTTTTTTTTTTGCTTCTTTCTTGTTGTTTTTACCAAGACAATAACTCTTCTAATGGGTTTTTAATTAACTCCTGTTTATATACATGTAATATAAGGGTTTTTTATTAGAGAAATATTAAAATTTCACTGAGAGAAAAATTCAAACAAGATCAACCAAATGCCAAATAAAATTCATCTCAATCAAAGTAATGGAAAAGAATTTCAGAGAAATTTTTCTCAACCAAACTACTAAGTTCAACAAGATCAAGCAAAGCACATAAACTAAAGTGAATCCATATCCAGAGAAAACTGTGATGCCAGAGAAAATTCATTTCATGAGGAAAATTATACACAATAAGGGAAAATTCAGGTATCAGAAGAAATCAATCAAGGCACATAAGTTAATGTTACTATAATTGTGGTTAGAGAAATTTGATAACAATGACAGAAATGAACGAGTGATAATCAAACAAGCAATATAAATTGAACTCCCGGAGAAAATTCATCTCAATCAATCAAGGCACATAAGTTAATGTGATTATAATTGTGGTCAGAGAAATTTTGATTTCATATAAAAATTCATCACAAGGAAACAAACCAATGGTCAGAAAAATATTGAAATTTCACTAAGACTTGAGTGGCAATAGAAGTCTAACATGTCGAGGTGCAAGAGATTGGATTGGCATCTTCTGCAACTGTTTGGTCAAGCTTTATATGTTCCACTTGGCACATCTTGGAAATTTGGTTGTGTCACTGTCTTTCCAATTGATGATAGTTGCATATTCGCATAGCCAATACTGTGACGGAAATTAAAATATTTAAATTTTACTAAATACACAAATTTGTAAGTATCATAAGTGTAAATGTAAATGAAAATTCTACTTACCAGTAATGCAATGACACACCCCGTAACTTTCTCTGGAGTTTTGTGCAATGCTCTTGTAGAATCGATCTATGTTGTTGTTATTGCTTTTGGTCAATCATACTTCGTCACTGATTCAAGCAGTTCCACATACTTGATAAAAACCCACCTTATTGAGTTTTCACTTGTTGCAAAAAACAGGGAGAAACACAAGTACAAAGTAACAATGATCGCTACGTCTTTGAAGTTATTTGGTTGCTTCCCTTTCATTGCTTTAATCAATGCCTTCTTCAATACAGGACCGGTTAGTCTTGTTTCCTTTGGGAATCTTCCCTTTAGGAATGGTGTGTTTGGTTTCTCTGAATATTTTAATGACATGGCACATTTACCACCTTCCAATGCAAAAATCAGGGTCATGTCATTGGTTATAAAGATCAAATTCTTCTTATCAATTATGAATGCTTTGGCTTTTTCATTGTATCGTTGGATGATTACTACTACATCATCATCTGACTTCCTACATTTCCTTGCATCAATCCTTCCCGTGGTGAGAGCTTGGATCAAATACCAAAAGTGGGTATTTTGAAGCTCTACAACTTGGTTTGAATTGAATTGAAGTGTTTGCAAAAAGGAAACAACGGATGAGACGTTTGATCGGTATTGAATGTTGTAATTAGCTCTCCTCCTTTGAAGCTTCATATGTCTTTTTCCCTTTGAGCTTGAGACGTTTAGAGTTGGTGTCTTCTTTTTTATGTTTATTGCCTCTTGGACTTGGACTTCTTTTTTGGGTGTGGAGTTTGTGGTGTTTTGTTGCTGCTACTGCGTTTTGATCTCAAATCATAAGTAGTAGACTCAGAGACTTTCTGTTTCTTTTTGGTGTTTCTAGTGTTTTGCTGCTGCTGCGTTTTGCCATTTTCTAGACAATGAAAACATAAAGATGTCAAAATTAAATTCTAGAGAAAATTATAGTTGCAAGCACACAACTAGTCAAAGAAAATCAAAGAAGCAAAATATATTAATGTGGTCAGATAAAATTAAACAAGTCAGAGAAAATTACACATGGCAGAGAAAATTAAACATATCAGAGAAAATTACACATGTCAGAAAAAATTACACATGACAGACAAAATTAAACATGCTAGAGAAAATTACACACACAAGAGTGTTAAGTAATTTTTAACAAAATAAATCAAACATGGCAGAGAAAATTACACACACACAAGAGAGAGTACTAAGTGTTTTTTAACCAAAATTTGAATGAATTGAACTTGAATCAAATTTGAACGAAAGAGAGGTTGGTGAATACTAAAAAATATAAGGGGGTAGAGAAATTTAAAAACCACAGAGAAATTTTCAATAGAAAATCAATTCCACAAGAGATAAAATCAATTCCACAATAAATTCTACCAAATAAACATACCAGAAAAAATGAATTCCACATTAAATTAATAAAATAAATAAATGTAGCCACAGAAAATACAGAGAAATTTTCAACAATTGAGAAAACTACACATAGAAGTACAAAATAGCCAGAGAAAATTGAAGTAGCCACATAAACAGAAATAAATGGGCGAATAAATATGCTAGAGAAAATTATACATGACAAAGAAAATTAAACATGCCAAAGAAAATTACTCATCCAAAGAAAATTACACATTGCAGACAAAATTAAACATGCTAGAGAAAATTACACACACGAGAGTATTAAGTGATTTTTAACAAAATAAATCAAACATGGCAGAGATAATTATGCATGTTAGAGGAAATTACACACACACAGAAAAGAGTACTAAGCGTTTTTTAACCAAAATTTTCATTCCCAAAGACATTTTCAATAATTGAGAAAATTAAATATACAGGTACACAACTAGGCAGAGAAAATCTACAAAGTAACATGAATTAATATGATCAGAGAAAATTACACAACAGAGAAATTTGAATGAATTGAACTTGAAAATTATACAAGAAATATAGAGAAATTACACATGGCAGAGAAAATAGGGGAATAAACAGAAATAAATAGGGAAATAAACATGCCAAAAAAAATTCAAAGAAGAAATATAGATCAAGCAAATGCTAGAGACATTCAAATGCCAGAGAAATTTAGATTCTAGAGAAATTTATAAACATAATCACACAACAAGCTTCAAGAACAAACTCAAAACACAGAGAAATAAAATTTTTCAAATTTATGTGGCTTTTATTACGAAATTGAAATCCTAATCAATGGAAGGCTAATATGAAATGCAATTAACTGTGTTTCTAGAGAAAACTAATCGGTTTGTAAAAAAACTTACCAGAGTGAGGATGAAATTCTAATTACGAACTGATATACTCTGAGATAAAGATGCATTGTGATGAAGATGAACTGAGATGACGATGAATAGTGAAAATGTGTCAGAGAAATTTATGAGGAATGAATCGAAAAAAAATTTCATTGAAGATAATGAAACCCTAATGTCCATCATGAAAATGATTGTGGAACCCTACTGTCGCACATGAAAATGATTGTGGAACCCTAATGTCGCTCTTCTGTTACTCGTGGAAATGATTGCATATCAAGATTGGAACTCAGGCCATCGAAATCCAATTGAATTTTCTCGGTTGATTGTGAAGGATATTTTGGTCCAAGAAATGAAGAAAAAGCACACGTGTTTTGGTTGTGGGACCTAAGGCATCATCCATTTTTTTAGTGTCCTTTATCCTCTAAATTGTTATTACTAGGGACCTTAAAAAAAATTCTCTATAAAGATAATAATGATAACAGATACCATAAACAGTTCATACATTAATAAATTTAAAAAAAAAAATATTAATCAAGGATTTAATTAAAATATTAAAATAGAAGAACAAATGATAATGTGCCATGTGTATTTTTATAATTTTTTAATTCAAAAATTTATGAAAATAGAGTTAGAATTTTGAGACTCCATGAACCAACAACGTTTTGCTTATATTATATAATACAATCTTCCTAATTGAGCTAATTTTTAGGATTTAAACTAACAAAATAATAGTATAAAGAACCTTGCTGGTTGTTTCAGGTGACATTCGTTCTTAATTTATAAGTTGTAGCAGAGTTAAATTTTCATAGAATACATTTAATTATAAAAATTGAAGGGCTCATATAAAAAATTAAAAATTTAAGCATGATACAATTGAAAATTTAAGTAGGGTTTGAGTGTGAAAATAATAGTTTACCCTAATTTTATCTCCAATTTTGTTCTTCCAAAGCTAGAAATTAAAAGAAATAAAAAATCAAATGCCTTGTTGTTGAAGTAACAATATTCATGCATTTTCTTAAGATTTATCAAGACCTCTTCTCATTTATGAATTCATATATTTTAATCTCCTCAATATGAAAATATACCACATACACTCCCTCTAAATTATCTTTAAAAATATATATTTATATGATTTCATACTTAAAGGATACTGATCATTCATAGATTAGGGGGTAAACTAATATTTTTTAATAGTTGAGTGGTCGTGGTATGATAAACCCCTATTTTCCGTCCTGTCCTGGAAAGGAAACGTAGAAATACAGAGACATCTATACACATATGAGTTCCAATCCAACTATGAAAACCATGCTATAAAATTAAACCCAACACTAATTCTCCACTCCACAGATTTTCTCGCTTAGGGTTTCCAAGCTTCAAGATTGTCTCTTCAATGGCAGAAGATCAACAACAACACGTCCTCAATCTCCTAGACAACACCAAAACCCAATGGTACCACATCAAGGCAGTCGTGATTGCTGGCATGGGTTTCTTCACCGATGCCTACGATCTTTTCTGCATCTCCCTCATCACCAAACTCCTCGGCCGCATCTACTACCACGTCGATGGCTCCCCTAAACCCGGAAACCTCCCCCCTAACGTTGCCGCCGCGGTCAGTAGTGTTGCTCTCTGCGGAACCCTAGCCGGTCAACTCTTCTTTGGGTGGCTCGGGGACAAGATGGGCCGGAAGCGAGTCTACGGGATCACCCTCTTGCTTATGGTGGTATGTTCCATCGCTTCCGGCCTCTCGTTTGGTAGCTCGCCCCGAACCGTTATGGCCACCTTATGCTTTTTTAGGTTTTGGCTAGGGTTTGGAATTGGCGGCGACTACCCTCTCTCCGCCACCATCATGGCGGAGTATTCGAATAAAAAGACACGTGGCGCATTTATTGCGGCTGTTTTTGCCATGCAAGGGTTCGGAATTATCTCTGGTGGTGTCGTAGCTATGGCCGTATCGGCCTTATTTAGATCTCTATATCATGCTCCATCATACGCGGTGAACCCACTGAGGTCCACCGTGCCTGAGGCGGACTACGTATGGAGGATAATTCTCATGGTTGGTGCGCTTCCAGCAGCTTTAACCTACTATTACAGGATGAAGATGCCGGAAACGCCCCGTTACACCGCCTTGGTGGCCAAGAACAGTCAAAAAGCTTGCGAAGACATGTCAAAAGTATTGAACATGGAAATACATTTAGAGAAGATTGAAAGGGCAAACAGTAGGAAAAGAAGTAGCAATAGTTTCGGCCTTTTTTCGAAACAATTTCTTCGCCGCCATGGATTGCACTTGTTGGGGACAACAACCACATGGTCCTTGCTAGACATTGCATACTACAGCCAAAACTTATCCCAAAAAGACATATTTAGCTCTGTGGGTTGGCTTCCACCAGCGCAAACCATGTCTGCCCTCGATGAGCTCTACACAATAGCAAAATCCCAATTCTTCATCGCATTATGCGGCACAGTCCCGGGATACTGGTTCGCCGTCGCCCTCATCGATTACATTGGTCGATTCACAATCCAATTACTCGGGTTTTTCTTTATGACAGTTTTCATGTTTGCACTGGCAATTCCATACCATCACTGGACTTTAAAGAAGAACAACATAGGGTTTCTTGCTATTTATGCTCTCACTTTCTTCTTTGCCAATTTCGGGCCTAATAGCACTACTTTTATCGTGCCCGCGGAGATCTTTCCTGCTCGGTTTCGCTCTACTTGTCATGGAATTTCAGCGGCCGCTGGGAAAGCCGGTGCGATTGTGGGGGCTTTTGGGTTTTTGTATGCATCACAGAGTCAAGATAAATCGAAGACTGACGCAGGGTACCCACCTGGGATTGGGATGAGAAATGCCCTAATGGTGCTTGGTGGGATTAATGTTCTTGGGTTTTTCTTTACTTTCTTGGTGCCGGAATCGAATGGAAAATCGCTGGAAGAGATGTCAAGGGAGAATGAAGGAGAAGGAGATGATGATGAACAATCTGTGCAGACTGAAATTGTTTAGTGTTTTTTTAGCATTGCATGTAGTGGAATTGTGTTTATGAACTTCAGTTTGTTTGCTTACACGGTGTTATTTTTATTTTTATTTTTTTTAAATCTTAATTTTGTTTTATTTTTTGGAGGATATTATCATTGTTATGGCTTGTTTCAATCGTTAATATCTGGCTCTAAACTTTTTGGTGGTGAATAGTTATTAGTTTGTACAATAGAATTCTTTTATGTTAGCGTTTTAGAATAGCATTTTAAATAAATGTGTGATTTTTGGTGAAAGCCCCTCCTATTAGGCCTTTTTTGTGTGAAACTGCGTAATGAAATACTGGTTTCAAAAGTCTCTCAAATAAAAAAAAATGATAAAAAGACTGAAATACCCTTCCATATAAATGGGCAAATATCAATCGATGGAACGGTTTGTCTCCCTTACTCTGTTTCATCGCTTGAACTCGTTGCTCTGAAAACAAATAACAGAAATATACAATAATAGAGTAAAATTTTACTGTCATTGTATAAAAAAAAAAAACCAGAACACATAACATCAGAATAAAATTTTACTCTCATTTTATCAAACAAAAATAGAGCACATACCAGAGTAAAATTTTACTCTCATTCTGTCAAACAAAAACAAAGAACAGAGAGATAGAGAGAGCACATATATTGCCTTAGATCTAGTTCAAATCAGAGTGAAATTTTACTGTCTAAAAACAAAGCATGATGAGGAGACAAAGAGAAAAAGAGAGAGAGAATATAGATCTGAGATGATAGATCTTAAATTTGAGGTCGTCAATCTCAGATCTGAGGTCTTGGAAGCTAAGGATGACGATGGTGGTTGCCCGTAGTATAGTGACATCGAATGACGCTGGTGGTTGAGATGGTGGTGGTGAAGCGGTAATGGCGGTGGCCGTGACGGTGACGAATAGCGCTGGTGGTTGAGACGATACTGGTGGGAACGGTGGAGGTAATGGAAGCGATGATAGTCGTGGTGGTGGTGGTGTAGATGGTGGTAGTGGTGGTGGTAGTGAGAGCTCTTAGAAAGAGATAGAGAAAGAAAGAGCAGAGAGAGATGACAAACTGATGAAGAGAAAGAAGAGAAAGACAGAGAGAGTGTATGTGAAAGAGCAAATTTGTCACATAAAATATAAATATGAAAATTTTTGTCCTTCTTGCAAGATTTCTTTATTTTGGAGGAGTTTATAAGCCAAAAAATTATAACTTGTCCTTTTCAAGAAAAACGGGCTTTATGGAGTTATGGCCAAAAATCCCTTTCAAATGTTTAGATTTTTAATTACTAATTATGGTGGACCATTATTACAAGAGTATCTACTAATTTGTCGATCCAAAAAAAAAAAAAAGTTATCTACTAATTTGACAAGTATTAGATATCACTGTATTTACTTCATGTCCTACATTAATTATGTAGTAAATATCATGTATATATATGTGGAGCATATTATATTTAGAAGATAATAGAATCCATCATGTCCATGACAAGCCCTGTAAAAAATGAATTTTTTTTTATGAAATATGTAACTTTCAATAATTTTCTGGTGTTAAATTTACACCTTACACTCCACTTTTGAGATAATTTTTTATAGTTGCTAGCAAATATTTATGGCTTTCAAGTGGCTCAACTAGACATGTTTTCAACATAAATTTTAAAAAATAAAAATAAAAAAACAAAAAGGGCCTCAATGTTATGTTTCATTTGTTCTCCTTGTTTAGCTGGCACATCACTGCATGGCATTCTGTTTTTGACCGTCATCATCTTTATCAAAATTTCAAATGGAATGACTCAAAAGCATGAGTTTAGGTTGGGCTTTCAAAAGTAGGTCGCTCTGAATTTATACTTCTTTCTCAAAGGCTCTTTATTTTGGTTGTCACTAATCACATATAAGGCGGTCTTTCAAATTTTTTGTTTGTCACAACAAATTGAGTAAGTTATTTTTATTTCTGTCCTTCTGACGAGTAAACAAGCATTGTTTGAATTTTGTAATTGGAATTTGAGAAAAGAAAATGATAAATGCGAACAAAATTTAATTTCACTTGGGTGAGTTTGGCATGGTTTAAAAAGTCACATCTTTTTTGTTTTTAGTGAATTTTTTTCTTTTACTTTTCAAGTGTTTTTTTTTTTTTTTTTTGTGAACATTTTTTCAAAATTTTTAATTTTTTAAACTTTTCCAGCTTGTTTAAAGTTTATTTAATTTTTCTTAATTCACCAAAGGAAAAAAAAAATACTAAAAAAACTAACCCTAAACACCTAAGCCACAAACATTGACATAAAAAATGCTAGCCATCATGAAAAAATATCAAAACTAGAGTGTAAGGTGCCTGACAAAAAATTTTTAAAAAAAAAATTTAATATAAGGTATAGATTTAAAGTTAGTGAAATGTGAAACATACATATACTAAATGTAATCTATTAATTTACTTTTCTAGATAATTTTCTAATTAAAATTTCCGGGTATGTAAAGTTGTTGCTTTGAATTAAGTAGTCCTTTTCTCTGTTTATATAATTTATATGGGTCAGGTTTATAATCATTTGGACAGTCCATTTTACACTATAAATGATCACCACATGCTCCATTTTGATAATTTAAACTGATTTAAATCATTCATTTGGTAGGATTTTCTGAGAAGATCATGCATGTCAAAAATCAAGGTAAATAGAAATTTGTAACCACTTAGAAAAAAAATAGACAAACTACTTTCAAAATCATATTATCTATTAATTATTTTTCAAATAAATGTGACTCCATCAGGTGACTCTCAATATTTTACCAACTTAATTTTTTATATAAATAATTTACACAACGGAAGAGGCTTCTCTCCGGTCCAAATTAAACTGGAGAGAGTTGTTGGGCCTCTGTGAGCCCACCATAGAACCCACATCGATGATTCGGACCATACAATATGTAAAGCTCGTCGAGTACTTTATCACTGTAAAAAATCATGTTATTTTTTGTTTCAATGGTAAATGTAATTTTAAAAATAAATTGTTGACAAAAATATGATATGATCAAATGGTTATTTATATTTGATTAACGTGATTTTTTTTTTTTTTTCATAAATGAAGTATTGAACGAGCTCTACATATTGAACGGTTCAGATTATCGATGCAGCCTCCGTAGTAGATCCACAAAGACCCAATAGCCCTCCAAATGAGTGTCTCAACCAGAGAGAAGCCAACAAGTCTTTACACAAAATACTCTATAAAATCAACTACTCAAATTATCAAGATGGACCACAATGAGTCAGACTGGATTTTCCAATTGAAATACCCAAATTGAATATATATGTATATATATTTTGAGAAATAACATCACAGTGAGGTCAAATTTTATTTTATTTTTATATAGAATTATGAAAAAGTATGATATTTTACATATTAAATATATAATTTTTAATTGATTTTTTTTCCCCCTGATACTGTGATGTTATTTCTCCAATATATTTCCATGGCCCACCATTTGGACTTGTAAATGGCTAACCATTTGTCTGGTGTGACATATATAAGGGGACATCAATTGAAGTATGTGTCAAATAAAAAAAAATATTGATGGATCCAAAGAGGTTAGGTTGTCGTATTTTTCACTAATTATAAATTATTTATTTTGTTTGTTTTTATTTTTTTAAAAACATTTTCTAGAAAATTATACTTTCTTGTTTTTTATGTTTTTCTTGTTTTTACTGAATTTTTTTTAATATTTAAGCAATTTTTTTAAATTTTTAGACACACCTAACATAAATACACAAAAAGTATAATTTTTGTGAAAAAATTCTTTAAAAAATCACTAAATACCAAAAATACAAAAAATATATATGTATATAAGAATTCAATATATTTTTTGTATTTTTATGTATTTATTAATTTTTTAAAATATTTTTTCACAGATTTTTTACTTTTTAGATATATTTAAATAAGGTGCATCTAAAAAAGTAAATAAAATACTTAAAATTTAAAAAATATTCACTAAAAACAAAAAAATACAAAAAATAAAAAATTCAATTTTTAAAAAAATTAATCTAAAAAACTCAAATCAAACACACACATTATATTTCTTCATATTTTTTAATTAATCAACACAAAATTATGAATCTAATCTCTACTACTAATTACAACACCATTAAAATACCATCTAATAAGACTCCAGAACCAACCAATAACTTCTCGTCAAATAAATTGCATCACCAAGAAAGTGTTACTTTTTCTGTCTGCTCAATATAGTACTACGTACCACTTTTAATAGTCTCATTCACGTTCAAGTGATTATTAATCACACAAGAAATATGCATAAACCATACACATGTGCCAGTCAATTAACATTTAAGCACGAACTACACTATGCTATTATAGTGCTTCACACCACTCTCCTAACCAATATTTATGTTGCCCCAAAATGTTACCATGATCAATGAAAGATATATAGGAAGTCATTTTAAATAATACATAGTTAAAAATATGGAGATTTACATACAAGTCTTAATATGAGAACTTAAATCTTATAACAATTATTGACGTTTTTATTAAATAAAATAAAATAAGTACTAATTGTTAGTTTTTTTACAGAAAAATGTTATTAATTATCAATTTTTAATGACAGATTTAAAAAATTATTATAGAAAATATCACTAAATATTAGTTTTTAGTGTCAGATTCATAAAATCATTACAAAAAATCTTTTTTTTAGTGACGATTCTAATAGGATCAACTTTTAGCGATGAATTGATAGGACTATTAAGATATACTGATAATTTTCCTTAAAAATATTTATTATTATAATTTTTTGAGGGTCAAGAAGTAAAATAACTAGTAAGAGAAAAAGAAGCCGTAAACGGTTAAACTTAGATAGTCTTGACCATATCAGCTATTAATGTAGGCCTAGCTTTGTATTTCGTCGAAATGTGAATATATTCTTCTGTGATTGAGATCATTTACACATACCAAAATTGAATTTTTTCTAGTTTGCTATTCACTAGACAAATGTTATAGGGTTTGGTGGGTTTATTTTGGGTTAAATTAGGTGATCCAAATTATTTATCTTATAAATTTATTAAACATAATATTCATATAAAAAAATTAAAATAATTAGATCATATTTGATTTTTTTTTAAATTAAAATAGTTGATTTTAAGACAAATATGACAATAATATAGAGTGCAATATAACAAAGACTTCTACGCTCTACTTTTGGGAAGGTTCACTCTTGAAAATGAATTTATTGAAGCCTTGTTTGGGATAAATTAAAAAAAGTCAAAAAGTTAAAAAACTAAAAAGTCTGTATTATTCAAGGGTAGCTTGTAAGGGAAGTCACTAGAGCAAAATTATTATTTTGCCCTTTAAATTCGAGTATGAA
Organism: Camellia japonica; assembly: GCA_030407325.1. NCBI lineage: Eukaryota > Viridiplantae > Streptophyta > Magnoliopsida > Ericales > Theaceae > Camellia > Camellia japonica. The sequence goes on from JAPPVO010000016.1 coordinate 118,676,927, forward strand.
TCCTTTGCCGCCTTTCCCTGTGGCCATTTCTGCGGTGCCCCAAAACAACATTGTTTTGAGGCAAAATTTCACCCAAAAAAAAAACACAGAACTAGAGAAGAGAATGAGCAGAGAAGAGAAAGAGAGGAAGAAGAGGATCCAGACTGAAACATACAAAACCCATTAAACTCCACCTCTTCTCTCTCATCAGAAGTATATGTTGAAATTGCATATAAGGTGTCTAAGATTCTGAGCCCCATTGCTGATTTTGGAGTGGGGTTGTGTTCCAATTCATTTTTGGAGATCTAGGTATCCTTCAAAATTTCTAAATTCCAAGATTTAGTGGCCGAAGAGATCCAAGGTAAACAAACCCTAATCTAGGTATCTAAGAATTTGACAAATTTGTAGATTTGGAGCACAGAGGTATTCAAGAGTCATTTTTCCTTCATTTTTTATTGAGGTTAAATCATCAAAATACAGAGAATGGTAGCAAGACTTATATATATATATATATATACAATCTCAGATCTAAGGTGATCGATGCACGCGGTGCAGAGGTCGTGTACTGAAGATTTCATCGACGGAGAAACCAGCAGCCGGAGAACCGCAGTACGGCAAAGATGGAGGGGCCGAGTTCGAGCCGAGCTCTGCGGTGTTTTGGCTCCTTGTGAGATGAAGTGAAAAAGAAGGTGAAAAGCAAAAGAAGAAGGAAAATATATATATATATATATATGTCCAAAATGACGTCGTTTTAGATAGCTGCAGGAAGCGCCACAGACAATCGCGGCAGACGATCCGGACTCTTTAAATTCAACTACTAAAAAAGTCAAAAAAGTTAAAAGTGAAAAAGTCAAAAGGGTAAAATGATCATTTTAATTTTACTATAATGTTTTATTACACATATTTTCATAAAATGTCAAAAAGTTATCCCAAACATATATTTTTTTCTCTACTTTTTTAACCAAAAAGTCAAAAAGTGCACTTATATAGCACATCCAAACAACTACTGAGTCTCTTCCAATTGATTGGATTGTAAGGCTTCATTTGTCAACTATACATTTTAACTAAAAAGTTAAAAAGTCACTATAAGTTGTCACATCATACTCTCTATTTTTCTGTACATCTTTTCATAAAAAGTTAAAAAGTCACTATAAGTTGTCACATCATTCTCTCTATTTTTTTGCATATTTTTTCATAAAAAATAAAAAAATTATTAAAATAGTTTATTCCTAAACGAGACCTAAGTGTAATGATAAACTTGGAGAATTGAATGAAAACTTCTATTAGGAAGATGGGTGCATTAACAAGTCCTTTTGATATTTTGGTGCATCAAAAAGCCTTGTTTACTTTTAATTATTATGATAAAATTTTATTCTATTTTATTTTTTTAGCGGTGTTTTCATAAAAAGTATTACTAATGGTTATTTTTTAGCAACAGTTAAAAAATTTATCTCTAAAAATATCATTAATTGTCAATTTTAGGGACATAAATCCCAAAATATGATCTTATGAATTATTTAGCCCTTCATTTTTTTTTATGAGCCTAAATGTCTCAATAAAATAGAAATTACACAAAATGATGGTCACTTACGAGTTTGAGATTGCTGCTGCGCAGGGTGCTCAACAGCAACTGTTGCGTGCCTTATTGGGCCCATTTCAAGGCCTAATTCAATAATCTAAACTGTTCATATTTTAGAAAGTATTTAGTAGAATATACTTGTAAAAATTCACTTCAATTGGATATCGTTGGCATTTTCATCAAATCGCATTTGTATTTAAAAAATTAAAAAAGAAAAAGAAAAATGTAATTTGAAATATAAAATTCAATGCAAATGTGATTTGATGAAAGAGATAATGATATTCGATTGACGTGATTTTTTACAGATATATTCTACTCGATTCCTTCTAAAATGTGAACAGTTTAGATTATCGAATTAGGCCCTGAAATGGACCCAATAAGGTGCGCAACAGTTGCTATTGTATACCATGCGTAGCAGCAACCCCAAACTAGTCACTTACACGTTTAGATTTAATTTTTTAGAGATAAAAGTAGGCTTTCTCCAAGTGTAAAATTATACATTTGGGCAATCCGCACTATAGAGATTTTGAATTTTTTCTCCTTTTGGAACAAATATCACATTATAAAAAAAAAAAACTAATACTCTAATGTAGCACTCCAATAACATAACACTCCAATGTAACACACACAAAAAAATTCTTAGTGTACTTTTCCCAAACGTAATACTTTGAAAAAATTCCATTGTGTACTTTTTTCAAACGTTACACTCCAATGTAACGCACAAAAAAATTCTTAGTGTATTTTTTCTAAACGTAATACTCCATTCAATGTAATTCCAAATGTAATATTCTAATACAACACACTCAAATATAACACATACAAAAATACTAAAAGCAGTTTGAAATTATATATTTGCCTAAAGTTTGCTAAGAAATTTTTGAACTCCTTTTGAAATAGTTTGAAGAATCCCATATATTTTTTTGGAGTGTTACATTGAAAAGTTACGTTTAGAAAAAAAAGAATACACTATAGAGTTTTTTTGAAATGTTACGTTTGAGTATTACATTGGAATATTACAGTTTGAAATTATACATCTGTCCAAAACTTACTAAGGAGTTTTTGTACTCCTTTTGAAATATTTGAAGAATCTCATATCCTTTTGCAATGTTTGAAGAATCCCATATTTCAAGTCATTTTTGTACTCTTTTTGAAATTTTTTCCAAATAAAAAAGATTCTCATATAAAAATTTATCGCAAATTTAATTCTTATAGATTGTGTATCTTATATTTCTAGCACCAAAAAAAAAAAAAAAAAGGAAACATAATAGAAAAAAGTATAACGGTATATCTAATTTCTAAATAATATATTAAATCTATTTTTCCAAAATCAATGGGACTACTTGGTTTATAAAAAAAAATCTTTGGGATTAAATAGATCACCATTTCTCAAGATGGGATTTTGTTGACACCATAAATAAATAATTTTATTATTAATTATTATCTATATAATTACAGGACATTTGACACTCTCCTACTTATTTGGAGGTTATGAGAAGTTATATATCATTAAACACATGTGAAAAGATGATGGAGGATAAAGTGAAGAACATGGAGCATGAATTAGAGGTTAAAAGAAGTTATGGAGACATAGAGATGAAGTGGAAGATCATGGAGTGTGAAATGTGGGAGATGGAAGGATATGGTAATTATTAGGTACTTTTTTCCTATAAATGTTTGCCTATAAATAGCCATTCATGGCTATATTGAAGAGGATCATTAAACTCAAATCAAAGACAATTGATTTCTATTTTTTCTTGTCATTTATATTTCCTACACTTTATTTTCAACACTTCCTTGACGAAGCATAACAGAAGAGGTAATTTTATGCACTTCATTTTCAAAGCATAGGAGTAGAGGTAATTAATTGTTACTTTGATTGTTCACTCAATTACCCCGATTGTTCACTCAATCATCTTTTTCCGTCTCCCTCCTTCTTCTTTTAATTTTTTTTTCTCTACACTTGACAATTTTGAAGTCTTCTTCATTAATTGAGGAAAAAGAATCGTCGTCACAATCGCTTGATAATTGTCTTGAATTTAATCTGTAAGGATTTCTCAATCCTTGCGGGTACACTCACATTTATGGTATTTTCCTTCATAGGAAAAATAAGCCAACATTTTTTTGGCATGCCCAATGGGACATCAAGTATAAGAAACGAAAAATGAATTGGATTCGTCCATTTCAAATAGCCTAGATGAAATCTTTTGGTGTAAACAAAAAAATTTGGATCTCCAATAAGAGATCCATTTTCTTGATAAAACAAACTTTCATCCATTACAATATTATTTGTTGAAAAAAAAAAGACACGATTTAATTGGAGAAAGTCATGAACTTGATAAGGAGTTGTCAACTCTCACTACCAAGTCTTTAACCGAGACTTTAATGACTGGAATTGGTGAATTTTTTTCAGAGTTCTTTCATTATTGAAAATAGCAAAAGGAAATAGTTGATTTTATCAATGGCTCAGGGGGTTAAAAACTCATTTTTAAAAAGCCAACTTATGAAAATAACATGGCTAAAAAGCTTGTTATTGATCCAAACATGGTCAAAAATGATGTTCCATATAAGGTTCGGGGGATTGAAAAATTCATTCTTAGAAAGTCAAGCCATGGAAATAATATGTCTAAGGAGGATTTTCATAAACCATGAATGGCTAAAATAAAATAAAAAAAAACAGCCACATTTGTCAATGAATGATGAAAGTTATTTAACCAAAGAACATGTTCTTAGACCAAACGTGATTAAAGATGATGATCAACCACTGTTGATAAATTTAAAATATTTGACATTGTTGACATGGCCGGCCCTGGGGCATAGGCCACAAGGCCATGGCTTAGGATCCCTCAAAATAGACTAAAAAAATGGGCCTCCTTCTATTATAATTTAGTATAATATATTAGGTATGTTTTAAGTCTAAAAAAATTAAAAAATACCCAAACTAACTTAAAATAAATTGATCTATTAAAAAATTTTAAGGCCATTCAAAAAAAAATAGCATTGTTATCTTTTGAAAATAGACCCAAAAAAGGAGTCTCTCTTATTATAGTTTAGTCTAATATATTAAGTCCAAAAAAAATTAAGGAAGGCCCAAATTAACTTAAAATAAATTAATCCATTAAAAAATTAAAAGTCCCATTTAAAATAATTAGCATTGTTATTCATTGAAAATAATTTTACAAAAAAATTAGATTATGCAAGTATGATTGATTTATTTGCTTCTAAAAATACAAGAAGAGTGAGGATCAAGTGATACTTATTAATTATTATAATGTAATGCTAAGTATTTTTTGTGATTTTGACACAAATCTTTTGTCCTTTACTTTCAAAAAAAAAAAAATTTCATGCAATGAAAAAAAAAATGTGAAGGGCCCCAGAAATTTATTAGTTGATTATTAACTTTGGGCCCCCGGAAATCTCAGGGTCGGGCCTGATTGTTGAAAATGTCAAAGCATTTGAATTTTCAAGGCTATATTATACTATGACTTTCGATGTTCAAAACCTATTTTGGATTTGTGGGCTGCATCAAAATTTAATTTTAATAAAATGGTTAATAAAATAATCATCTTTAAGCATTGTTCTTTTAAGCTTCTAAAATATGTCGTGAGCACCTTTGGAGTAAGGTTTTAGTTCTTTTTTTAATAAAATTGAATCGTGTTAAAAGAACCTTCGAATGCGTGTCTCCCTTCGAATACATTAATTAATTGCCAAATATGATCTAAATTGATGTACAACTCTTCATGAATTCGAGATTCCTCATTCTGAAAGGGTTGCGAGGGGTAATGTTAGCACCATAAATAAATAATTTTATTATAATTGCAGGATATGTAACATTCTCCTACTCATTTGGAGATTATAAGAAGTTATGAATCATTAAATACATGTGAAAAGACGATGGAAGATAAAATAGAGAACATGGAGGGTGAATTGGAGGTTAACAGAAGTTATAGAGACATAGAAATGAAGGGAAGATCATGGAGTGTGAAGTGTGGGAGATGGAATGATATGGAAGTTATTAGGTAGTTTTTTCCTACAAATATTTGTCTATAAATAGGCATTCATGGCTACGTTGTAAAGGATCATCAAACTCAAATCAAAGATAATTGAATTCTATTTTTTCTTGTCATTTATATTTCTTACACTTTATTTTCAACATTTCATTTTCGAAGCATAGGAGTAGAGGTAATTTTATGCACTTCATTTTCAAAGCATAGGAGTAGAGGTAATTAATTGTTACTTTGATTGTTCACTCAATCATCTTTCTCCATCTCCCTCCTTCTTCTTTTAATTTTTTTTTCTCTACACTTGACAATTTTAAAGTCCTCTTCATTGAGGCAAAAGAACCCTCAATTCAATCGCTTGATAATTGACTTGAATTTAATTTATAAAGATTTTTCAATCCTTACTGGTACGCTTGCATTTATAATCCTTCGTAAGAAAAATAAGCCAACAAATTTGTAGATAAATTTTTTATTTGAAAAATCATCACAAACAAATGCCAGTAATAATTGTGAGACTTTTTAATCAATCCAAATATTTATAAGATGTAATAATGCACATATCTATATAAAAGGACCTATGAGTAATTAACTTGATTAACTTCATGTGCGAGATCTCTATTCAAGCCTAGGATGCCCCAACTACACTACCAATATGAGATTAATTTAAATTTTTACATCAATAAGCTTTTACTTGACCCCACAAGATGAAGGTTAAGATCACCGACCCGAGGTGAGACCGCCAAGGCCGACAAGACCTCTTCAGTTGGACATGAGAAGTCAATTACCAAAAAGTCATCTGAATTTGTATTAAAAGACTTTACAATTGCTATAGTTAAATAAATATTTGAAAAATCAAATGATCAAAGCTTTTCAAGTTAAATTGGGTTTTACAGATCTTATTCGGATTGGATGAAAAAGAATCATTAATTAGATTAATTTTTAAGGAAAATTACTGTCTAATAAATATATTGAGGGTTTAAGTAATTCTACGATAAGATGTAAGTGAAAATTTGTGAAGGTACAAATCTCACTTACACCCGTCCATGTTTCTATAATTTTTTTTTCTTCTATTTCACTATACGATAATTCTCCCTAATTTCTACCTTGTTAACATCCTTTCTTTTTTGTGAAAAAAAAAATTATTAAAAATACATATTTATCTATTGTTGATTCTCCTGATGAGAAATGAGATGGTTTTCGAAGTGCTTTACAGGCAGAATCTTAGCAGGAAAAACTCAAATGTCTCACCCAATAAAACTTTGGAATTTCATCCATTTTCAATTCCAAGTACTTTTGACATTCAAAAAAAAGAAAAAGTTGATTGGAATCACATGGAATAAACCCCTTAGGTAATGATATATCAGCACAACCCATCAATTTATTCCCAAATGATATAATAAGGGAGTTTGGCCTATAAATCAAGAGTCCACACTTGACACATGTCATAACATATTGTTATGGATATAATTATGAGAGATTTTTTAGGGTTTTAAACATTTTCCAATGATCTATTTAAGAAAAAATAGTAGAGGTTGTGTACTATATGTACTTATTTTGTATTTTTGTAGTAAATTTTAAGACAATTATGGTTTAGAAATGAAGTTACACATTATTTTATCCAAATATTTTTTAATCATAAAATGTGTAACAATATCACAAAATACGTAAGATCAATACAAAAATGTGTAACTTCATTTTTCCATCACAAATTATTATAATTTTTTTAAAAAAATATATAACATTTATCACAAAAATACTTAACACGCTACAAAAATACGTAATAAAGTGCATATAATACACCCCTATTTATCTTTTTAATTTATTAGAATTAACATTACAATCATACAATGAGCAAGAAAATAGGCACTATGTAAATGTACAAAGAAAAAAAAATTAGTATTATACAAAATGATTGCTCCAATTTATTTAAATAGTAGTAACTTAAATTTGAAGAGTAATTGTGCATTCAATTTTTTTTAATTAAATTTATAAAAAAAAAATGAAGCAAGACTAAATAAATTATTTTAAAAATTATAATAGAAAGTATGTTGTGGCATATATGTACTTTAAATAAATGTATGATAAGTTTATTTGATATTAATTTAAAGAGTTTGGTTTCTCTTAAGTTGAGAGTCTTTGGACTTAGTACGTTTATTTTGGGACTGATTTTAATGATCTCAACTATTCACTTTTTACAACTCATTGAGTAAATATTCATGTAAAAAATCAAAATTATTAAATATTAGTAATTATATATTTGAATCATATTTGTTTTAAAAAAAATGGACGACAAATATAATTTAAAAAATAGTCATTTATTTTTTGTAATATAAATTTAATTCAAATATATAACTACTGATGTCTAATTATCTTAATGTTTTGTATGAATACAAATTTGATTCCAATGTATAACTACTGATGTCCAACTATCTTAAATTTTTATATAAATATTTTACTCAACGAGTCTTACAAATTGAACGGTCTGAATCACTAAAATATATCTCAAAGTGAGTATAAATTCAAATGTTTTCTCAAGTTGAGATAATCAAGCCAAACTCTAATTTATAATATTGAACAAAGAATACTTCAATTTGGTTATAGAAATTATTTTTAAACAGACGTTGGAGTAATAATGACTTAGAGTTAATGCGTGATTGTGTTTTAAATGTTCTGCAATTAAAACAAATAGATATGCAATAATTGAAGTTAAAAAAATTTATTTTGAAAAGTATAATAGAAAGCTTGGATGACCTTTAGCTATGGGGAACGAACAACTAGACACATAAGGACCATATTAAGCCCAAAAAAAAAATAAAATCTCAAGTGCCAAATTAGAAATTCACTAATTACGACAAAGTGTAATTTATTACCTTACTCTTGGTACATTGGAGAATATATCCATGGCAAAAATCTATTATTGCTTATGGCAAAAATTGAATTCTCGACTTTTTTTGACTTTTTAATAAGGTGCAATGATTTTGGTCAGCTGAGTTAAATTAGATTAAAAAAAAAAAAATTTAGATATATATATCTAATATTTTAGGAATGTTTTATTCACTAGAAATTAGATATCATATTACATTAAGAAAAAAAATTAGAATGTAAAATCAACCAAGTTACTTGAATTAAGTTGCTCGTTCTAAGTAGGGTTGCAAATGAGTCAAACTAAGCCAAACTTTATTATGTTTGGACTTATTTATTAAGATTTTAACAAATTCGAGGTCGAGCTTGAAGTCAATAAAAATTTAATGAATCGAGCTCAAGCCGAATTAGCTTAGGCTTGACTCAAACTCGAGTCTATTCACAAGCCTTAATGAGTTAAAAAATTTATAAATTCATACTTACATATAAGACTAAAATTATAATTAAAACTCTGATTATACAATATAATTACCACCAAATGTACTATTTATAGTTAACTATTATTTATATTTATATTTTTTCAATATATAAATAACATATTTATTTTATTTTTTATACATATTTTTATATTATTTAATAAATAAATAATAAATGTTAACCGAGCCAGCTAATAAGCCGAGTTTTAATATGTTTGGACTTATTTATTAAAAATTTAACGAGCTCGAACTAATACAAAAAAAAATTTAACGAACTGATTTCGGATGAGCTCTTATCGAGCCGAACTCGAGTCTGTTCACAAATAGTTCTATCCATTTTGCAGCCATAGAGTAACTTAGTATGTAAATAAGTTTAAATTTTTTTAAATTATTAATCTTTTGAATTTGGCTCAAATTTGTCTCTATAAGCATATACTCTATGTGTACTAAAACATAAAATACTCAAGTTCAATTCATGAATTTTTCCATGATTTTGTAACTGTTTTTGAAAAATTGGACTGAAATGTAATTTCCCCAATTGTAAAGCAACCCTTAAACAACCATTACTCTTGTTTAAGGCCCTAGAAATGTATTTGTTTTGCCAGATCATGAAACAGAATACATAACAACAGGATTCTTGCTCTTTCTATTATTCTGGCTTTGTTTGGCTGAGTTTTCTAATTTTTTTTTAAAAAAATTAGAAATTAATTTGACAGAAATAAATAATAAAAAATTATTATTAAATTTTTTGAAATTATTTTTAAAAATCCAATATTTAGTCAATTAAATAATGCAATGATTAAATACCAACGGTGATGGGTTTGTCATGTAGCTTTAATCACACCGTTACAAACCACGAAACACATACTTTTTCTCGTGAACTAATTTTTTGGGGGTTAATTACAATTTTTAAACACTTCTTCTTCTCTATTTTTAATAATTACAATTTTTTTAGTAATCAATTTTTTAGGGCCTATAAAAAAAAAACCAATCACTCGGTTTGATTTCTAGTTTTCAAAAATAGTTTTTTGAATTTTCAATTAATATTTTGTATTTTTAGTGATTTTTTAAATATTTTAATTTTATTTTACTTTTTAGGTCTATTTAATCTTGATATACTTAAAAAAATATAAAATTTGAACAAAAATCTTTAAAAAATTCAGTGAATATAAAGAAATTTTTTTTTGTATTTTTTGTAAAAATAAATAAATATTATATTTTTTTAAATATATCTAAATTAGGTGTATTTAAAAAAATAAAAAATTTGAACTTGAGACATTTGAGAAAGCACTCTCTCAAACCCCAAACCTTAGCTACCAAGTGTTAAGTGAATTTTCAAATTAATGATATAGATCACATATTTAGACCAAAAACGTAATTCTTTTATAGTGAATTTAATAGTATCTACTGAAGGAGTAAGGTTGAAAAACCAAATTCTTTCATTTTGTATATTTTAAAAATTAAATTGATACAATTTAAGCATTTAAGAATCAAAATTATTCCAACAATAAATTTTGGGATTAAAAATTGTAATTAATACTTTTTTTTTGAAGAATTGAAGAGTGGCACGTGCCGGCCTGCAACAATAAAGTAAAAGGCCGAATCTAGATCCGACGACCATATCTTCCCGTCAATACACCGGGAACTCCCAGAGGAAGCCAATCCGACGGCCCTAAATCCCCATGCAGATCTCACCTTCCGATCCCCATCCAACGGCCTAGATTAAACCCAAGTGGCCCCACCTCAAATCACCATATATTTCGAAGGACCAAAACTCGGTCCACAACACACCCCACATCTCTCTCTATCTATCTATCTCTCTCTCTCTCTCTCTAAAACTATTTCTCTCTCTCTTTCAGTTGTTTGCTGCTGCTGCTGCTGCTGCTAACTTGCGCACACACCACTGCTTATCCTGCGCTCCACGCCTGAGATGACTCCGGCGGTACAGGAGGGCCCAATAGGGTTAAGATCAGACGGCTGTATATTAGAGATTGTATAGAGGGAACCACGCAAATGGACGGTCCTAAGAGCCAAGCGAAGCTTACGAGGACTCAGTCGTCTCTTCTCCGGTCATCTCCGACCATCCGATCATCAATCCACAGCCTCTCTTCCGTGAACGAGATCACATCAGAGCAAGAAGAAGACATAGAAGAACAGAAGCCACACAAGCCCGGTTCAGCCCCGGTTCGTCGCTGTTATCGCCGGTTCGTCCCGGTTCTCGCCATACTCTCCATCACTCTCTACACCCTTTACCTCTATCTCGGAAACGACGACGTACCCACATCGGAAAACCTCCTCTTAGCCCTGATTTTCCTCGCTGTCTTGCTCTTTTTCGCCGGAAAAAACAAGGGTTTGGTCCACCAAACCTTGGCATTTCTGAGAAAAATCTTGGATGAGTACAAAAAGAAACTTGGGTTCTCCAAAAACAATCCCAAACCGATCCAATGGTTCATCGGGGAGTCCACAGAGTCGATAAAGGACAAAAGAGATGGAAAAGACAAGCGAATTATACGAGAAGGTGTTGAGTTTTACAGCAATGGCGATTTCTACGAAGGGGAGTTTCATAAGGGGAGGTGTAATGGGAGTGGAGTGTACAATTACTTTGTGAATGGAAGGTATGAGGGTGATTGGGTCGATGGGAGGCATGATGGGTATGGAATTGAGAGCTGGGCTAGAGGTAGCCGGTACCGGGGTCAGTATCGACAAGGTCTCCGGCACGGTTTCGGGGTTTATAGGTTCTATACAGGGGATACTTATTCAGGGGAATGGTTTAATGGGCAGAGCCATGGTGTTGGAGTTCAAACTTGCTCTGATGGAAGCTGTTACATTGGTGAATTCAAGTGTGGCGTCAAGCATGGCCTTGGTTGTTACCATTTTAGGTATTAAAAAAAAAAACTCATCAACTTCAATTTCAATTTCAATTTCAATGTTCTACGTTTTTTGAATTTTGAATTTTTAACATTGATTGGTTTTTATTGGTTTTTCCATGTGTGATCTTTACTATTTTTGAACTGTTAATGATTAATAGAACAGTAGATTGTTTATGATTATTTTGATCTGTGTAATCTTGTGAGGATTACTGTTTTTAAAAATTGTTTATGAATTGGAATTTTGTTGTTGGTTTAGTTTCTTGAGTGCCCATTGGTAGATAAAAATTGTTTCTTTATTTGGTTTATGTTGTTTCTTGATTTTTTTTCTTGAGATTGTGCTAATTTCTTAATTTGTATTGAAATTTTATGTTTATTGATGGACCCAGATGAATAAAATGTAGAAATTTTATGTTTGACATTTCATTTGAATTCTTAATTATATTCTCAAACATCTCTCAAACATCTGAATCTTAGGCATATTTATGTCAGTAGTCACTTTCTTGATTGTCTGCTTCTGCAATTTGGGAATGGAATTTTTCGTTTTAAGAATCAATCGGAAAGCTGCAGCTGTTGTGTGTTCTTGCATTTACTTGTCATAGCTTTTCTGTCTGGGAAATAACTTTTGAACTTTAATTTTCCATCCTTCTCGTAACGGCCATGGAATTATGCGTTTATGTCGTCCAAGATGGAGTTGTAGTTAGCGCCTGACTTTTTGATTTTGTCCCGCATTGGGGCTTTGATGTCATCGTGTTTGGAAACTTTGATGGAGGAGAAATTGGTTTATCAATCACTTTTATAATGTTTGTGAAGGTTGTGTGTTCTTTAAAGAATTGAGTTCTAGAATCTAGAATAAGACATGTAATTTCATTAATATTAATAGTTTTTTGGTTTTTTTTTTGGTGTGTGTGTAGAAATGGGGACAGATATGGCGGGGAATACTTTGGCGACAAAATCCATGGATTTGGCGTATATCACTTTGCTAATGGCCACTGCTACGAGGGCTCGTGGCATGAAGGCCGTAAACAAGGGTATGGCATGTATACGTTCAGAAATGGTGACACAAGGTGTGGCGAATGGGACTGTGGCAATCTTAAGACACCTCTACCCCTACTAACGGACGCAGTCCTGCGAGCAGTACAGGTGTGTGTTCTCTCATCATTGTTATCCCATTCAATTGTCATATTTATAATTGGAATTAAGCATCATGACAAGGTAAAAATAAACTTTTGCCCTTTCTATGTATCAAAATTGCAGGCTGCTAGAAAAACAGCTGCTAATGCAATTCACATTCGGAGAGTGGATGAACAAGTGAACAAGGCGGTGATGGCTGCAAACAAAGCTGCCACTGCTGCTAGAGTTGCTGCTGTCAAAGCTGTTCAAAACAGGATGGATGGTAAATTTTGCGATACTGACAACAACAACAATAACAACAACTGAGAGGGGACAGACAAGCTTTGCTTGCAAGTGTAAATTTACTAAAATGTTAAGTATTAGGAAAGCAAATCACCCCGGTGGGCACAAGCTCATCGGAGGGTGAGAGAGAGAGAGAGAGAGAGGTGTAACTTGTACAAAAATCCTTTGTGTACACCATCAATGGAAGTTGAATGAGTTTTTTCCCCCTTCATGTCTTGTCTATTTGGAATTATGCTTTTTTTTGGTGGGGTTGAAGAACCAAGAATCTCTCCATTATTGTGGTTATACACAACAATAATAATCATGAGATCATAGTTTTGATCCCAGCTTGCCTCTTACAGCACCATCATCATCTTAGCAAGACCTTATCTCTATTGTTGGGACCTTTCTATTTTATCCTGCAATTAATTGATTTGCAATAAAATGATTTTCCAGATCAAGTAAACCAACCTACCTTGTGATCATTAGAACATTTTGTCTTTTTTGGATTTGTGAGCCTGGTTTGGTTATCATTTTGGGACTAAAAAGTATAAAATGACAAAATGGATTAAATAAGTTAATAAGATAAAATATCACATTCAATTTATAATTTTTATATTTTTCTTTCACAAAAGTTAAAAAAATTCAAATTAAAGAAGGTTTAAAAAATCAGGATAAGAAAGTTACACCACAAAAAAATTAGATATATTAACTAATACCAAACGAAACTTGAATTTTGTTGGTTCAATTATAAGATTCTCGAATTATTCAAAGGTAATGGAACATAAATGACAATAGTTTGAATTTTGACTCAAATTTTGTATTTTACGCTGTGTTTGATTGGGGGATTTGGAGAGAAATTTGGAAGAGAAAGGGAAAAGTTGTGTGAAACTAAGTGAAATATAGGCATGTTTTATTCACATTTCACTTATCTTTTCCATTTTCCTTTCCAAATTCCTCTTCAAATCTCTCAACCAAACACAGTATTAAAGTTTAATAAAATGAAAAATTGAAAAACCATAATTGTATTTTATCCAAAATTGCCCTCTCCTTGTAACAATTTAACACTTTTTGTTTTGCAATTTATGGGTATAGATGAGTATGTTGGTGGCTGTTCTTCAACACACTTTTCCTAACTGATGTGTGCGATATGCCCATGCCTGTCTCAGATGTGTCGTCGACATGAGTAACGTGAGAAGACGTGAAGGATCTTGGCACCATTAAAACTTAATTTCTTTCTTTAATGCTTACTTTTTCATTTTGGGCAAGTCCCCGATAGATATGCCCTGGGCTCTTGTGGATCCATTATAGAATCTTTAATAATTTAAATTATTCTTATTATATAATTTGTTGAGTTAATTATTTTTATAAAATAAAATAAAATTAATTGAACAATCATAGCCACATAATAATAAGTTTAAAAAACTTTTCTAATTTATTTATTTGTAATTGTTTAATTATTTTTTTATTGTTAATAATCTTATAATATAAACAATTTAAATCATAAAAATAAATTTCATAATCGCCACGTATGCAATTGAAAAGAAGTCTTGCCAGTAGAATCTTGAAGATATCATTTTATTTTTAATTATAGTAAAATATTGAAACAATGAGTATTGCCTTCTGCTTAGATGTTTGGGTTTTGTTTATTTTGCGATTTTTTTCGTTTTTATTGTCTTTAGTGAAATTTTTCTAAAAAGCTTTAGGTTTCCACATTAGCTCGATAAGACGAATCGAAAAATTTAAAAATAAATTTAAATTTTTTTTTTTAAAAATCCAAAAAAGACAAAAAGTAAGCCAAAAATAGGAGACTTTTCTTTTTTTTTACTTATTTTGCCTTTTTGATTTTTTACTTATTAGATTCATTTACAGAAGACAAAAATGTAAATATAATTTTGAAAAAAAAATACTAAGAACAAAAGAATTCAAAAAAAGATGTGACTTTTTAACTAATAAACAAACTTCCCAAATGAGAATGTCAAATTCAAAAAAATTTAATACAATTCGACATATTAAGTAGATGTGTGTATACTTCTTTAAAATTTTAAAGATTTAGATTTGATGGTTGTACATTACTGTATGTGATAATGTGACAAATCACAAAAACAAGTTAGATCAAAGTAAAACCAAAAATGAAGTATAGTTTAAACTATAACATGCAAATATTAGATTAAACTAATGAAGGAGCCATGTGGGTTCTATTTGAGGTAGTATAATGTGGAGATTGTCATTATGCTTGCCCAAGCACATGGTATGGTGTGGTGGGTGGTGGGGTTAAAAATCTTTTACTTTTTCATGCATGCTTTGATCCACAATCTCTGTTTCGTCTATTTTTTTTATTTTTTAAAAGGATGAAAATAATATTACTTTTTGATTTCTTTTTTGTGAATGTTCAAATCTATACAAATTCTTGATCTACAGTATCTGTTTGTTTCTTCTATTTTTTAAAGGATGAAAAGAAGAGAACTTTTTCATTTTTGTTTTTTTTCACAATGTTCAACTCTTTGCCTACTCTTGTGATCTTGTTTTTTTCACAATGTTCAACTCCACTATTTGCCTACTCTTGTGATCTTGTTTTTTTTCACAATGTTCAACTCCACTCTTTGGCCTCTTTTGGGAACATAGTTTTTAGTAATTTTTTTTGATTTGTAGCAAAAGTTAAGCTAACGTTTAGTAACGTTTACGTTTTTTTGTTTATGTTTACAAAAATTTTATAAACTGGTTTTTGTTTATTTTTAAAAAAAACATAAATTATAAACGCGTTTGGTTTGAACAAAATGTTTAAAAAAATTTAAAAACATAAACTAAAAAATATGTTTGTTCAGGCCTAAAATATTTATATTTATTTTTTATTATTTTTGACAATGGGATCACATACATTATAATTGAAAAAAAAAAATAATTAAAAAAATAATTGAAAAAAATATAATTGGAAAAAAATTAATTGAAAAAAAAATTAATTAAAAAAAGATTAATTGAAAAAGAAAATTTTGAAAAAAAAATTTTTGAAAAAAAAAAATTGAAAACTGAAAACGTAGTAAACTCATTTTTTGAGTTTACGTTTTTTTCTCAAATTTATAAACTGAGACAATTATTTATAAACCAAAAAAATTATCAAACAAGTTTTTATAACAGTTTTTTTAATTTTTGTAAATATAAACTGAAAACTGAAAACGGAATGGTTACCAGACAGGTCCTAAAAGTTGGCTTTTTTGGTTTTTTTTTTCATTTGGAAAGTTGGTTTTTAGCCAATGGTGAAATTACAATTCTACCCCTCTTGAGTCAAAATGTGCAATTTGGATGAAGTTGTAAATATTTTAAATTAAATGGGGATACTTTGGTCATTTTATTGTGATTTGACATCATAAACAAATATTAATCAAAAAAAACTAAAAGTAACTTTTTACCAATTTTTCAAAACATTTGTCTAAAAAAATCAAAAATTTAATTAAAAATCAAAAAATTACTTTTTACTATCTTCCCAAAATAAGCTTTCGCCTACTTTGTGATCTTGATTTTTTACAATGTTCAACTCAACTCTTTGCCTACTCTTGTGATCTTGTTTTTTTCACAATGTTCAACTCTTTGCCTACTCTTGTGATTGATTGATTGCACTCACTCTTTCTTAATTATGACTTTAGATTCAAATCACAACCTCCCCGCTTTTCGCTTAAGAGATGGTTTAGGAAGTTTGTTAAAAGTTAGGTTTGGTTTTGCATCTTTAAACAAATTTAAAAAGTTAAAAAATTACTATCATATTTAAGTTATATCATCCTATTTAAGTTACATCACCTCTTTACTACATCATTTCAAATTTAACCCATATTTTATATAAAAAAATCAAAAAGTACACTTATTTAGGACATCCCAAACAACACCTTAGTTTTTTGGTTTTTTTTTTTTTTTTTTTGTCTTTTTATGTATATAAAAAAATATGAGAATTGATGTGATTCAAAATAGATTAAAAGTTAAAAGTTAGCTTTTTATTTGCTTCCCAAATGGCTCCTAAGAGCATCTTTACTAGCCTACTTAAATTTTACCATAAAATATTATTAAAAAATTTCATTCTCTATTTTAATAATCACTTTTTCATCTACTTTTCCCAATAAACTCCCTATTCTTTCTCTATTTTATTAATAAATGGCGAATTACACTAATAGTCCCTATAGTTTGATGCGAGTATCACTTTGGTCTATGACTTTTCAATTGTGACATATTTGACCCTAAATTTTGAATCTTATTTCAAATAAGGACAATTGAAGATATCATTGCTCAATTTTAAGGGCAAAGTCGTCAATTGGATAAAATATAAACTAATTTGACAAAAATAAATATAAAAAAAAAATTGAATTTTTAAAAATAATTTCTACTCACCAAAGATAAAATTATGTAAAATTGATAAATCTTTTAGATATTTATTAATTTATTTTTTTACCAAATTAATTTTTATTATGTGTTTGGATGATGATCATGTAATGGATGGTTGTTAGACTTTTAATGTGTAATCAATATATGTAATATATGAAATATTTTTAGTTTTGGATTTTTTGATTTAATGGATTGGTTTAATAATGATATCAAAATTGTTGCCATATTTAATTTTTGAAAAAATAGAAACTAGTTTAATGAAAAAATAAAACAACCATCCATTACAGAATCATCATCCAAACACATAATAAAAATTAATTTGGTAATAAATAAATAAATAAATGTCTAAAAGATTTATCAATTTTGTATAATTTTATCTTTAGTAGGTAGAAATAATTTTAAAAATTCAAAAATATTTTTGACATTTATTTTTATTAAATTAGTTTATATTTCATCAAATTGACGACTTTACCCTTAAAATTGAGCAATGATATCTTCAATTGTCCTTATTTGGAACAAGGTTTAAAATTCAGGATCAAATGTGTCATAATTGAAAAGTTATGAACCAAAATGACACAAGACCCAAACTATAGGGACAGTTAGTGTAATTCGCCCATTAATAAACTCTCTATTTTTTCTCTATTCTATTAAAATATAATTTTTAATTATAAATTTTTAAAAAATAAAAATCATAAATGGGTATTACAAACCCTAAAAAAGCAAAGTAATATATATATATATATATAAGAGAGCTACAGTGACTCCCTATAAATAGTGAGACACTGTAGCAATTCTTATTTTAGGAAAGTGTTTAAGGTGCTGCTGGAAGTATATAAGGAGCCATCAACCCCTTAAAATAGGTAAGGGTTTAGGGGTTCTGCTAGTGATGCTCTAAAGCCCATATATAGTGGCGAAATTAAAATAAAAAATGATTGGGAGCTCTAATAAAGGAGTTCTAATGAGCTCTAATAAGAGTGGGCTTTACTGTGATTTGATGTTTTGGCTTCTTTTTTTTTTTTTTATTACCTGTCATATCATTAGAGCTCCAAAATTAAAGAGATGTATCATTGCTCTTAATTTTTTAAATTTATTGCATGATATTACAAAGTATTAGTTAAAATATTAAATAAATCCCAATTATCTATAAAATTCCAGTGGGTTCATTTGAACTCACAACTTACCATGTAGTCACTTCCATGCCGACATGCATTCCACAAATTTAAGACATGTTTGATTGTGCTTTTATTTTTTTGTGCTTATAAATCATTTTTATTTTTGTGCAAAAACAATTTTTGAATATATAAAAATAATTTTGAATTGATTGTTTCCTAAAGCAGTTTTCAAAAATTCAAAACATAAATTTTACAAATCATTTTACGAACAATTTTATATGTTTTTTAGAAAAACAAAAACATGGCTAAGCAAGTAAGCAAGCAAGTCCTAAACCCACATACATTTAACAAAAGTAAGACTTATATAGCCTATTTGATTCCAGGATAACGATGTAAGATTGGACTATTAATCCTATCAAATTCATATTTCTGCGTTTAGATCATACAAATGGTATCCGACTTAATAATACGTAAGACTCTTAATCCTATAAAATTGTAGTATATTTGATACCAAAGGAGAGTAGGTATTAAAATTATACATATAATTATTCCATGAGATTGTTAATTCATCACTAATACTCCAAGTAATCAAACAGGACCATAAGGATTTAAGGAATTTTCAATGAGAATTTGTTAAGAACCAACTAATATGGTAAATTTCAAATTTACATTTAATATATTTTAATACATTCTTATATATAGAGCCCTTTTGGGAAGAGCACAAAAACGCAAGCGTTTTGTTGATGTGAAAAAAAGCTGGGCTAGCCGAAAACGCAATTGTTGCATTTGGGATGTGACAAAAATGCTGCCCTGTGAAATTACGTAAATACCCTCCATGTTAACAAATTACCTAAAATTTCAAAGTTTGGCAAGGGTATTTTGGTCATTTTATTTTGATTTGATGCCAGAAACAAATATTAATCCAAAAAGTCAAAATCAGCTTTTTACCAACTTTCCAAATCACTTTCTAAAAAAGTCAAAAAGCTTGGTAAAAAGTAAAAAATTAACTTTTTACCAACTTCTCAAAACGCTCCATATTTTTACATAATTAATACACCTTTTACACGTATGCCAACATTAATGCATTTCCAACCTATAAAGCTAGGATTGTTTTTTAGCAAGATCTTTTAGGGTTTGTGATGATATGGTTTATTTATGTTTAACTTTGACTAATCCTAGAAAATGGGTTAAGTTTATAAACCAATAGATAGGGACTACCTCAGCCATGACAAAACCCTGTTGCCAAGATGTTGGTTATATTTTAATTAATTAATTAGTAAAATATTATACAAAAGGAGACATACAGACAGATATGTATCTCATCTAATATATATGTAGAAAGAGAGAAGGTGAAGCATTAAAATTATTCTTGTTTTTGTATATAAATGTCTTGTAGCATGTCCCCACCATTACTATGGCTAGTAAAATTATTTTTGGTTGATATTATTGGTCTAGATATGAGTAAACAAGTGCTAGTTTTCTTCTTTTAGTTATCTTGGGAGGTGTCAACTCTGACCGCTGTGGGAGGATGCTCTTGAATTTATTATTTCTAGGGTTTTGTTTAATTTTTTTATTTAATTTTATTGTTTTTAATTTCTGATCTAGTCAATTTACTTGGGTGAATCCCCAAAATATGTTTGTTTCAAGATGCAATCTAAAGGATTCGTCCAAATGAATAACAAAAACTTTTGAGTGATAATGATGTGTAACAACTTCTTTTTTTTTTAATTTATAAAATTTCAAATATATAATTGATATATCATCTTAAATGTGCTTGTTTATATAAATGTTTTGTTTGTAAGTTACTTTTCAAAACATTTAGGCTATGTTTGAATAACAAAAAATATTGAAGTGAAATGAGAATGTCTTTACTAGTAAAAAATTTGTTGTGTTAATACTTATTCAAGCATTTGGATTTGTCAAGAATCCTCGATAAAAAAATGAAAATATTTGAGACTTCCACAAAGGAGGACCCTCAAGACTCCCATTGATATATTAATTATTAACATATTTGAATTTTTTTTCTATCTCTGACAGTGATATAAATAGTCCAAATCATTTTGGGGATTGTGGGGATTGCATTTTGTAGAGGTCTCTATCATTACTGATAAAAATAAAATAAAATTTAAATTATTGTGGGTCCAACTATTATTTTTATTTTTAAATATTTTACATTCTTCTAAAAATGTGAGATTCCTATGAGATAGTGGGAAAATTGAATTCCTACTTAGTTTGAGAATGTGATTTCTACTCAAATAGTTAATTAAGAATCACTTTCTTATTCCAATCTGGTCTAAACGCTAAAAATCATAGTGACATGAAAATCACATTTCCATTCCCGTCAAAATCAATGTCATTCAAAGTGGGAAAGAATTATCTTATAACTCATAATACTTCTTATTACGAATGAATTTGAATAGAAATTTGAAAAGAAAAAGGAAAAAAATTAGAGAAATGTAATTATACTTCATTTATATTTCAACTATTTTTTTTATTTTTCTTTTTAAGTCTCTATCTAAATTTATAATTCACATACAACCTAAGGTAAAACTTCTTTAAGAACTCATAGAAATTTCTTATAACCAGTTCTTAAACCCATATTGTAGATTAGAAAACCTTGAGCATTAAAATAACTATTTTAATAATGAAATAATTCTTCATCTTTTAATTACTTAGACATGCTCCCAATTTTTATGTTAAATTTACAATTTATTGTGCAATATTCTCAGCCATTGATTCTTTCTTTTCTCTTATAGTCTCTGTCGATATATATATTATATAGGAAATCCAGAATCTATAATTAATAATTAAAACTTTTTGTGTACGTATGAGTTTGAAACTAAGCCATCCATTTGTTTCAATTCAAGACAAATGTAATGAAATAATGTGGTTAAAATTAATATATTAATCTGATTTTTTTTATGATTGATCTATATATATAGGCTTACAAAATAAATGAATCAAATTATTAGAGTAAAGCCAGTGTTGGGCTCCAAAGACCCAGTTGAACTACCTGCAGTAAACTAGAGACAACCTATTAGTGAATTATGAAAATAATTATATTTATCTGATAATTATAATTATAATTATATTATTTAGACTTTAAATTTTTTTTGTGTATGTATGAGTTTGAAACGAAGCCATCAATTTGTTTCAATTCAAGACAAATGTAATGAAATCATATAGTTAGAATTAACAGATTAATTTGATCTTTTTTATAGTTGATCTATACATACAGACTTATAAAATAAATAGATCAAATTATTAAAGTAAAGCCCGTGGTGGGATCCAAAGACCCAATTCAACTACCTACAGTGAACTTAGTGACAACCTACTCCCATAGTTCAGTTGAATCAAGTTAGCACTATTAAATGATACATTTTTGTGATGATCTCGAGTTCAATTTCCTTATTTTAAATATGTGACTGTTTTTTTTTTTTTTTTTTTTTACATAATTAAAATTTTAGTTTGATGTATTTTTTTATAATATTTGTAAATTATCTGCTACTATTTAAAAAATAAGTAAAAATAAAAAAAAGTTTGATGCTAGCGTTTGTTACTTGTTATCAATTTAGCATTTCCAAGTGTTATAACGGCCCTGTTTGGTAAAACTTAATTTCAGCTTATTTCAGCTTTCAGCTTAATTTAAACTATTTTGATGTGTTTGGTTTAGCTTAACAATACAGTTTATACCTTTTTGTAAGTCATAAATCAACTTATTCTTTGAGTGGGGCAGGAGAAGCTTAATTTATAAGTCAGAAATCAGTTTATGTTCATAGTTATAAGTTATAAGCTGTTAAGGTATAAGTTATAAGTACTTTCCCACAACTCTACCAAACAGGGCCAACAATCCTTTTGCATGTTGCTCCTTGTACTATTATGTTGTTGGAGTTATTTAGCATTTCCAAGTGTTATAACAATCCTTTTGCATGTTGCTCCTTGTGTTGAATAAAAATAAATAAATAAACTTTGTATCAAAAGAAAACAGATTTGTTACCAAAAAAAAAACAGAACACTCAAATGCACAACACATCCAGAAAATAATACTAAGGTTGTATTCCTTAATTGTTTTCCAAACCATAACCTTAACCTAAAAAAATCAGAATGGAAACAGTGAAGAAACAAGTAGGAAAAACTATCTATAGGCTGTTGAGGAGAGTTCCTTAAATAGAACTTGAAAAGACACAAACCAAGGAAAGGGTACGTCCATCCTAATTCCCAATGTCCATTCTTTCTTTCTTTCCATATGTATATATCAAAAGAATTAGAAGTTCCGTCTCATGGATATTGTTAATATATATGTGGTATATATTCTTACATATATTAGGTATTGATTTCTAGATATATTAGGTATTGCCATAGTTAGGTCTCTTATAGAATACTCTTTCTCATAGTTAGATTTCTAATAGGATACTCTTTCTCAGCCTATATATACAAGTCTTCTATTGTATATGACAATTTTTTTAACACAATTCATTCAATACAATACATATTATTCTCTCTCTCTCTCTCTCTCTCTCTCTCTCTCTCTCTCTCTTCTGTCTCTATACTATTCTAACATGATATCAGAGCTATAAATTAAGCTATTGGTGTTCTTCGCCTTATTGGCGGGCAGCAACCTTGCCTTGGTTGCTCGCCAGACTTCAACCTATTCCGCTGTCATATTTTTCTATCAATATTGCCTTATGGTAATCTCTTCATTTGTTCGCCGGTTTATTCATATCCCAATTATCTCTATCATATATATTTTTTACTTGCATTTTTTTTTTTTTTTTTTTGTGCTTCTACTCCACTCTGTCTTTCCCTCTGCTTCAAACTCAAATAGATTTCTATCTTCAAACCTATTTGAGTTTGAGGGGGGTATTATACATATATCATGGTGAACATGGTTACGCACACCACCTAAGTCGTCTCTTAGCGCACTACCCAAGCCACCCTATCTGGCGCATAATCCAAGCTGTCCCTCTGGCACATAACCCAAGCTACTCCTTTTGTTGCACAATCCAAGCGAACCACGCAAGCCACCCCCTTTGGCGCACCACCCAAGCCGCCTCCTCTGGTGCACAATCCAAGTTGACCTCTCTGGCGCACAACTCAAGCCGCCCCCTTTGGCGAACTATCCAAGCTACCTCCTAGCACACTCAGTCATCTGTTGCCATTATCGTTCAGCACCACGTCATAAATTATGTGTGTGTGCCACGCTTGCTAGTTCAACATTCGGTTAATTCCTACATCAGTCCGGCATGACCCCGTAAACTGTCCCGACATTGATTCCGGTTAGCTCTTACATCGGTTCGGCATGACCCCTTTAAACTGTCCCGACATTGATTCTGGTTAGCTCCTACATCGGTCCAGCATAACTTCTTTAAACTGTCCCGACATTGATTCCGGTTAGCTCATACATCGGTCCGCATGACCCCTTTAAACTGTCTTGGCATTAGTTCTAGCCAGTTTCTACAATGGTCCAACACGACCATAAACTGTCTCTCGGCATTAGTTCCAGCCAGTTTCTATATCGGTCCAGCACGACCTTAAATTGTCCTAGCATTAGTTTCAGCCAGTTCTTACAATGGTCTGACACGACCATAAATTGTCTCTCGGCTTTAGTTCCGGCCTCTGATCTATTTCAAGCGCCCTTGTGCTCCTGTTCGGATTTTGTAATCTATTTGCCATTTATTTTATTTAGTTTTATTTCATGTTTTAGTTTTTCTCTTCAAATTCAAGATGTTTATCCTCCTTGAGTTTGAGGGGGAGATGTTAATGTATATATGGTATATATTCCTACATATATTAGTATTGCCATAGTTAGGTCTCTTATAAGATACTCTTTCTCATAGTTAGAATTCTAGTAGGATACTCTTTCTCAGCCTATATATACAGGCCTTCTATTGTATAGGACAATTTATTTTAACACAATTCATTCAATACAATACATATTATTTCCTCTCTCTCTTCTCTCTCTCTCTCCATTGTTCTAACAGATATTTTCAATGGAAGACCTCCAATAGAAACTTGACGAAATATGGAAAGTTGTTCCTCTATTTATAGTATATGATAGCACACTCATTTACTCAAAATTTCTATGTGGGAACCAAGCTAAAAAATTGAATTCCAAGTGAATGAAGGAAAACGAAGTGTTGAATTCCCTCTAAGTGAAAGTGTGGAGATTCCTTTAGATTCCAATGTAGGAATCAAGAAAGGAAAGAAAACAAAAATATGGAAATTATTATTGTTATTGGTAAATAATATATAACAATTCCCCCATGAATTTACTAATAAAACAGAAAAAAGGAAAAACAAAAATGAATAAATAAAAATTAGGTATTTGTATAGCGCATACTCTTTAAGTGAACAAGCATTGAACTTAGAATTGAATATTAGAGTTGAATATGACTTTCGAGATTCAAACAACTAAGAGAACTAAGAGAACTAAGCCTTGATCCTAGTGAATTCAAAACTAAAAACAACCATATTCGCACCTAATTTGTTTATGAACTAACAATTGACCTATGTAATGCACATGTTTTTTAAAAATATATATATATATATATATATATATAATGGTACAATGTGTGTTATAAAAGAGTAATTTTAATTTTAAAATTAAAATTAAAATTAAAATTAAAATTAAATTATAATTATAATTATTTATTTTGATAATATTGGAACTATCGTTCTGTAAAATTATTACTTGAATACTTATATTTATTAATTTTAGTTAAATTATTTGTGTATTTTAATAATTTTAGTTCTATCTCGTATTATAAAAGTGTAATTATCATATAATAATTTTGTATGATATATATTAAATTATAAAATTGTAAAATAAATACTCATTTTGACATTAAAATAATAGTAAAATTAGAAAAACAATTAGTAACATAAAATTAAAAGTAATTCTAAATATTTAATTTTCTTTTATATTCATTTGGAAAATAAAATATATACAAATAGAAATTATATAAAATTTATTAAAAATTAAATATAAATATGTTATAATTGAATAATCATATAATGATTTTATATGATATATATATATATATATTAAATTATAAGATTATAAAATAAACACTCTTAATTAAATTAAAATATCAACTATATAAAAGAAATTCAACAACAACTAATTAAGAAAGAATCACATAATAATATATCTAAACCCAAAAAGAAAAAATAATGAAAACATCCAAACGATAGATATATCTCAGTATGTGAAGTGATTAATCATTTATTATATGATCTCAAAACATAATAGAATTTATTGTTCAATAATTGAAAAAGTAACTCAATCAATAAGTCTAAATTTTAGAGGTTTCTTGAAAGTATCATTATTATGCAGGTTTTTTGTCCTGTGAATTGTGATTATATAAAATAATGTATGAAATGAAGTATAATTTCATATATAGAATCACTATAAATTTTAAATGACAAATCCATAATATAGAATAATATAGAATTAGTATTGAGTATAGAATAATGCACGGGAAAATAAGAAGGAAAAAAAAAAAAAAGCAATTTAGCATTAAAAAAAAAAATCTTAATACCCTTGAAAGAATTAAGAAGAAAAACGTGAAACGGAAAATTGGTATTAGTTTTGTGGATTATCTCAATTTATCATGAAAAATTTATGGAAAATGAATATTTGTCAAATAGAATCCATATAAAATAGGTAAAATTAATATAATTTAAATTAGGTTTAAGTTTATATAGAACTTTATATATATAATTAAGAAGAGTTTTTTTGGTGAGAACCCCCTTCTATTGGGCTTTTTTGGTGTAAAGGACATGGAATAAACTAATGTTGTCAAAACCCTTAGAATTAAAAAATAAATAAATAAATAAGATGAAAAGATAAGAATACCTTTGCATATGTATGGACAATAGTAAGCAGTTGAGCTGTTTGTCTCTCTTGTTCTTTTTCTTTGTTTGAAAACCATCGACTTCAAAAACCCCTGATTTGAAAACCCTCCTTCAAAAACTGTCAATTAAAACAAAAATTGAAGCATAGTGAGAGACTTTCAAGTGCCATTGTCGAATATTTCGAAATTATTAAACGATTTCATCATCTTCTACCAGTCGTTACTTCCGAATCAACCATCACAAGTCAGAGCAGCTCTCTTTCTTTTACAGTTCTCTCTCTCTCTCTACCAACTCCACCATCGATGGTTGTTCATCGCCTCCACCATCTCCATCATTAGTCGGCATCGCTCATCCTCACCGTTGGCCAACGACCACCATTTTTACTGTCAACCATCACCATTTCAGATTTGATGCCTACGAATTCATGTTGGAGATCAATAACTTCAGATCTGAAATAAAATGACCTCATATATGTCAAAAAAATGATAAATTGAGATATTACAATGTAAAATCAAGATTTTTTTTGTTTGTTTGTTCATAGATCTAAAGTGAAATTCGACTATAATTCATTTATCTAGTATGTACTCTATTTTTGTAATAGTAAAATTTTACTCTGGTTAACAAAAATAAGTTTGATTGCTGATTTGCTTAGCGGTAGTAAAATTTTACTTTGAATCATAATGAAATTTACTCTGATTCAAAGTAAAATTTTATTCTGAATGACGCTGCGATTTCGCATTACTTTGATAATGACAATAAAATTTTATTGTCTACATCAATTTCGACGATATTTTGTTTTATTTTTTTAAGAAATTTCATAGTAACCTGGATCTTGTTTGATAGATCTTGATCAGAGGATTCTAACAAAATTAATTTTATTAAAAATCAACATATAGATCAAAAGTTATATCATTTTAAAATTTAAAAATAAAAGGGCACATATGTTGGTACAGGTTGGATATGTTTTGCAGTAGAACTCATATTAAACCTATATTGTTTATGACAGTAAATTTTATTTTCTTTCAAAGTAAAATTATACTGGTAAAATTTTACTCTACCATCTTTCATAGTAAAATTTTACTCAAAACCTTCACATCTACTGAACAAGCTCCATTACAAATTCTTTTACATGAAACTAATTAAGAACATTAAAAAAATATGTCAAAGTGTCAAATTGAATTACAAAGCAACTCAGGGAATTGGATAGACAACTATTCAACAACACTATCACGACCCAAACCCATCCCTATGAGTTTAGCATCATAACCGGCCAATAATCCTGGGATTACCAAAGGCCTCTAAACAAATTAACAAAATACAGGAGCTAGCGGAAGCAAATATATAAAACATATATAGTCCATTGAGCTGTGTAAACAAACATGGGACACGAAGTTAAAACTTTATATGCATAAAGTTACATGCGACGTCATGTATACATCCATCCTACAAAGCCAATAACATAACACAAAAGAATTGTCCACAAAAACAATAGTAAACAAAAGTCTTAAACTTATAACTTGTTTCACAAAACTCAACCACTTGACTTTTTCCGGAACCTCCTCAGGAGGCACAAAGGTTGGCAAACAAAACGAACCTCTAGGCAATCATCACTAAGCCTGGTCACCTACATAAATAATAGAGTGGACGGAAGCCCAGTAAATAATAACAAAGTAAAGATTTTAATGAATGATGTCCATAACATATTCAGATTCCAAATCTCTTATCAAATTGGAAACGTAGTCATGTTCGTATTCGTATCAGTATTAGAAACAAAGTCATAATCACATTCGAATCATGTGTGGTACATCCATTAGTATTAACATATCACTTTGGTCATGCATATCAAGTTCCATAATGGAACCTCTGGTACCGGGTATCTTATAACATACGCAGGCCACGGTATTCTTTCCCTCGGGCGAGGGCCTTGTGCCACGTTATTACTTCTCCCGGGCGAGGGCCTATGCCACGGTATTGTTTCCCTCGGGCGAGAGCATCATGACCATAAGCCACAGAATTATGTCCTCTAGGCGAGGGCCTCTGTTAAGCATACCTCAAGTATGTCTCAAAGAATTGAATCATCATTCATTCATACAATACATAGCATTTCAAAAAATTGATCATTTCATATCATCAGAAAATAATTACAGTCAAACATAACTTTACAGAATTATTACTCACCGATAGCTTCAGTAGTAGAACAAATGGACCAAACCGCTCACGACATGTGATCTACACAAACATATAACAGATATACTTATTGAAACACACACTCGAATAGTTCTTAACTTATTTCATTTCGTTCTTAGTGTGGTTCTAAGTCTTATCCTCATTATTGTGCCTTAATTATGTCCTAGGAATGCCTAGGATGCAATGAAGATGCCAAAATGCACTTTGAAATACTTAACAAAATTTTCAAAAACAGGACACCTCACTTGAGCGTCATTTCCTACGCTCGAGCCTCTGCAAAAGTACTGGTTGCATGAATTTTTCGCTAAATGGACGCTTGACGGTTGCTTGAGCGGAAGATTGAATAAACAGAGTCCTCGCTCGAGTGCAACTCTTGTTGCTCGAGCGATCTACAAAACTTGCAAAACTTCTAGGAGCATGAATTTTACGCTCGAGCTTAGACTTCTTCACTCGAGCGAAAGCACAAAACAAAGGGTGGTCGCTCGAGCACAACTTTGGTCGCTCGAGCTGAGAGACAGAATTCTGGAATTTCCAGATTACTCCTACTAGTTTCAAAGCTCGAATTCAACCAAATAAAACACATCCTTTTGGGACCAAAACTTGAGGAAACACTTGTAAACTTACAAAATATCATGATTTAAAGATCATTTCGTAAAATCAAGGCCCAAAGGCAAGTGAATTCTCCAAAAGCAAACTTGACTTGTATGTATCTATAACATGCATGTATTAATTCATGTTCTACACTTTGAAAACATGATCAATTAATGTCAAATGATGTGAAATGAGACCAATTGTCAAAACCATGCTAGAATGAACACATGTATGTAAGAATTCCTTCGAAACAACCTCAAACATGATAAAATGAGCATGCATACATGAATCATGTTTAATTCTGCCATCTAAACTCAATTCCCTTTGAATCATGTATAAAGTTGTTAATCATATTATTTAATTTTGATTATTTAATTTTGATGATGTCTAAAATATTATTTGTAACAATTTAGATTTTTTTAATGTATATATTTATTTGACACAAAATATTATCTTTTTAAAATATATATATATATATATATATTGTTAAATATTAGTTAAATAAAAATATTTTTGAAAACTTTACTATTCACTTTTTGAAAAATTGAGGCTGATCACTATTCACTTTTTGACCAAATTAAAAATTGATTAATTATATTATTTTGACAAAAATGATGGGTTGGTTGTATTGTTTTGACAAATTTGATATTGATGGGTTGTCTTGTGTTGACAAAATTAATATGAAGTGGTAGAATATATTTAGTTTAAAATCTCTACAACATATACAATATTTTAAAGATGGCATACATTTTCAGATCCATCATAAATATCATTTAAAGAGATTTTTTTTGTATGCAAATATTTGATTAGAACATTATATATATATTGCATATAATATAAATAGAATACATCACGTGCGCTATTAAATTTTTTACATTACATTGATTATATCATATCACACTACACTACATTGATTATATCTTATTATAATCAAACAAGAAGAAAAAGATGGAGTTATATATATATATATATATATATATATATATATATATATAAACTAGATGGAGAAAATTATTTGTTTGTTTGAAAGTTGTGAACTTTGTATTAAATTGTCTACAAAAACGGTGGCTCCATGTTTAAAAAAAAACAAAAAGAAAAAATCAGTCTTATTTTCATTCTTATCATTTGCTGACTATTCAAAATCAAGGAGTGTGCTTATGTAAGCAATGACATCAAGAGTATGCTTATGTAAGCCATGACATCAGGAGCGTGCTTATGTAAGCCATGACGTCAGGAGCGTGCTTATGTAAGCCATGACGTCAGCAAGGAGCGTCCAACGGGTATATTTTTGTGTATAAATAGAAGTGTTGTGTGTGGAGAAGAAATCAAGAACTTGAAGAGAAAATTTTCTGTGAGCTCCAAATTGTATTCTGCTCTTTCACTTTCAGATCTAAGTCTAGCATTTGTTCTTACACTTTCATATCTACTCTTTGTGAGAGAATTATTGTAAAAGAGGGTTTAAATTACCCTTATTCTTATTCCTTATTTTTTAGAGAGATTTTGTAAGGGTAAGGCTTTTATTGTTGAGTGAGGCTCAATAGATAAGAGTAAGTCCTGTGCCAAATCCACAAGCTTGGTGGTGTATTTATTCAATTGATAGTAAAGAAATTCTCAAGGAGGTTCCTTGGGGAGTGGACGTAGGCCGGCGTGCCGAACCACTATAAATCGCAGTGTTTGATTTTCTCTCCCTATCTCTCTTACGTTCATATTGATAATTATTATTCTGTTTTTTTTATTTATTAAAATTCTGAATATTGTGTTAATTTTAATACTGTGAAATTTTTAATAACCCAATTCACCCCCCCTCTTGGGTTGCCTATCTGGGATAACAATTGGTATCAGAGCCTAGACTCTAGTTTCTGTGACTTAACCGTCTTAGAGTAGATCATGGCAACCCCTAGTTATTCCTTACCCGAGGGACAAGCATCTAATAGGCCACCTCTATTTAGCGGCACAAATTTTAGCTATTGGAAAACTAGGATGACCATACATATTCAATCTAATGATTATGAATGTTGGAAAATTATTTGCAATGGTCCAAAAATTCCTACCAAAACTGTAGATGGACTTAAGGTACCAAAACCTGAAGATGAGTGGGATGAATCAGATACTAGAATGGCCCAAATTAATGTCAAAGCTACAAACATGTTGTACTGCGCCTTAGATGCCAACGAGTTCAATAGAATTTCCACATGTAAAACCGCAAAAGAAATTTGGGACAAGCTTATAGTGACTCATGAGGGAACCGAACAAGTTAAAGAATCTAGAGTCAGTTTGCTAGTCCATAATTATGAACTTTTTAAAATGAAGCCTGATGAAACTATTCCTCAAATGTTTACTCGTTTTACTGATATTATTAATGGTTTAACTTCTCTTGGCAAAACATATACTAATGCTGAAATTGTAAGAAAAGTGCTTAGGTCATTGCCAAAAAGTTGGGAGACAAAAGTCATTGCCATTACCGAAGCCAAGGATTTATCAAAGCTAAGTCTAGATGAGTTAATGGGATCTCTCTTAACTCATGAGCTCATAATGCAAGAAGGAAAGGAAGAGGAGGACAACAACAAGAAGAAAGGAATAGCCTTCAAATCCACCTCGAAACATCAAGAGGATAAGGAAGATGATTCAGATGAGGATGAGGAAATGGCATTCATCACTAGAAAGTTCCAAAGGTTTGTGAGAAAGAAACAAGGCGTACGAAATTTTTTCAGAAAAGACTTCAACAACAGGGATTTTCAAAGAGGAGAAAATCACAAAAAATCTGAAGTAACCTGCTACGAATACAACAAACCTGGACACTACAAATCACAATGTCCAGAACTTAAGAAAAAATTCAAGAAGGACAAGAAGAAAGCTATGATTGCAGCATGGGGAGAAGATAGTGATGAAAGCGACATAGAAACCGAAGTTTGCAAAGGTTGCTAACCTATGTTTAATGGCACTTGGAAATGAAAATGAGGTAAATGACGAATCCTTTACATTTGATGAATTACAATTAGCTTTTGATGAATTACATGCTGAATTTAAGAAACTTAGTTTGAAAAATAATTGTCAAAAGAAAGTAATTTCAAGTTTATCAAAAGAAAATGAATCATTGACTTCCAAGATAAATGTTTTAGAAAATGAAGCCATGAAAATGAAAAAGGAAAATGAGATTTTAACTCAAAAAGAGTCTTCAATTTCTAAAAAACATTTAGTTGTATTGCAAAAAGAAAACGAGTCTTTAAAAAATGAGCAAATTATTTTGAAAGAAAATATTGAAGACTTGAAAACTACTCTTTCAAAGTTCACTCAAGGTAGAAAGACTTTAGATAAAATTCTTAAAAATCAAAACCGTACTTTTGGTAGAGCCGGAATTGGATATAAACCTTTTTCAAAAGTAAAAACTGTCAAAAATGGCTTTGTATATGCATCTTCTAATCACTCTCATCTCACATGTCATTTTTGTGGAACAAAAGGTCATATTTCACCTTCATGTCCTATTAAAAAAATCCTTTTGCTAAAATAAAAAAGATGTGGGTCCCTAAGGATATCCCGAGAGTGTCAAATTCTAACTTTTATGGACCCAAGAAAAAATGGGTACCAATAGAGAAATCAAATTTTTGTAGGTATGTTTCAAGACAAAATCCAGTAACGATAGATGGTATCTCGACAGTGCATGTTCGAGGCACATGACTGGAAATAAAGCTATGTTCGCCACACTCCAACCAAAGGATGGCGGATATGTGACTTTTGGCGACAATAGCAAGGGTAAAATCATTGGTGTAGGAAGTATTGGTAAAAATCCCTCTCCTATTATTGAAAATGTTTTATTTGTTGAAGGTTTAAAACATAACTTGCTTAGTATTAGTCAATTATGTGATAAAGGTTATAGAGTTATTTTTGAGAAAACTCATTGCACTATTGAAAACACCCTAGAAAATAAAACTTTATTTATAGGTTACAGACATGAGAATGTATATGTGTTTGATTTGCACGATTTGTCTTCTCATTTTAATATTAAATGTTTATCTGCTATAAACGATAATGGTTGGCTTTGGCATAGAAGATTAGGACATGCTCATTTTGATTTAATTTCCAAACTTTCAAAAAATGAGTTAGTCATAGGTTTACCAAAAATTGTTTTTGAAAAAGATAAACTTTGTGATGCATGTCAATTTGGAAAACAAACTAGAATTTCTTTTAAATCCAAAAATATTGTTTCAACTACTAGACCGCTTCAACTCTTGCATATTGATCTATTCGGACCATCTAGAACATTAAGTTTAGGAGGAAAATCTTATGCCCTTGTTTGTGTTGATGATTATACTAGATATACATGGGTATTATTTTTAGCACACAAAAATGAAGCTTTTTATAATTTCTCAAAACTTTGTAAAAGAATTCAAAATGAGAAAAATCTTAATATTTGTAGTATTAGAAGTGACCATGGTAGAGAATTTGAAAATGATGATTTTATTATGTTTTGTGATAACTTAGGAATAGATCATAATTTCTCAGCCCCTAGGACTCCTCAACAAAACGGTGTGGTTGAAAGAAAAAATAGAACTCTTGAAGAAATGGCTCGTACTATGCTTTGTGAAAATAATTTACCTAAATATTTTTGGGCGGAAGCTGTTAACACTGCATGCTATGTTATAAACCGTGCCATGATTAGACCTATTCTTAAGAAAACCCCTTATGAACTTTGGAAAGGAAGAAAACCTAATATTAGTCACTTGCGTGCTTTTGGTTGTAAATGCTTTGTATTAAATAACAATAAAGATAACTTAGGAAAATTTGATGCTAAATCGGATGAAGCTATATTTCTTGGTTATTCTATGTCTAGTAAAGCTTATAGAGTATTCAATAAAAGAACTCTACTTGTTGAAGAATCTGTGCATGTTGTTTTTGATGAATCTAACGATATTATTTCCAAGAATCTTGTAAGTAATGATATTGTAGAAAATCAACCAAGCATGGAGAGCATTTACAAAAAGGAAAATGAAGAAAATCCATTACGCGAACAAGAAGAAGAAATGACAATGGAGAAACTTCAAGAAATATATGCTCTTCCAGAAAGTGACTCAAATCTACCAAAAGAATGGAAGTATGCTCATGGCCACCCCAAAGACCTCATCATAGGTGATGCGGCGGAAGGTATAAAAACTCGTTCTCTATTAGAAATATTTGTGGTAACTTAGCATTTGTTTCACAAATTGAACCAAAATCATTTTTAGAAGCTGAAAATGATGAAAACTGGATTTTAGCAATGCAAGAAGAATTAAATCAATTTGAAAGAAATGAAGTTTGGTTTTTGACCCCTCGACCTAAGGATCATCCCGTTATTGGTACAAAATGGGTTTTTCGAAATAAAATGGACGAATCTGGAGTTGTTACTAGAAATAAAGCTAGATTAGTAGCTCAAGGCTATAATCAAGAAGAGGGAATTGATTTTGATGAAACTTTTGCACCAGTTGCTAGACTTGAAGCTATTAGAATGTTACTTGCTTTTGCGTGTTTTAAAGATTTTAAATTATATCAAATGGATGTTAAAAGTGCTTTTTTAAATGGGTACATTTTGGAGGAAGTCTATGTTGAACAACCTCCCGGTTTTGAAAATCATAAATACCCTGATCATGTTTTCAAACTTTCAAAAGCTTTATATGGCTTGAAACAAGCTCCTAGAGCATGGTATGAAAGATTGAGTAATTTTCTACTTGACAAAGGTTTTTGTAGAGGAAAAATTGATACAACACTTTTTATAAAAATCAAAAAAGAAGATATGCTAATTGTTCAAATTTATGTTGATGATATCATTTTTGGTGCTACTAATGAAAATTTGTGCAAAGAGTTTGCTAAAGACATGCAGGGTGAGTTTGAAATGAGTATGATGGGGGAATTAAATTACTTCCTTGGTCTACAAATTAAACAAACTAATGATGGAATCCATTTAAATCAAACGAACTATATCAAAGATCTACTCAAAAGGTTTGAAATGGAATCATCAAAGCCTGCAGTAACTCTAATGAGCACATCAATAAAAATCGACAAAGATGAGCAAGGTAAACCTGTAAATGAAAAGAAATATCGAGATATGATTGGTTCCTTACTCTATCTTATTGAAAGTAGACCCGATATAATGTTTA
Organism: Camellia japonica; assembly: GCA_030407325.1. Lineage (NCBI taxonomy): Eukaryota > Viridiplantae > Streptophyta > Magnoliopsida > Ericales > Theaceae > Camellia > Camellia japonica. The sequence goes on from JAPPVO010000016.1 coordinate 118,712,326, forward strand.
GTATTTGTATGTGTGCACGTTTTCAATCCGCACCGAAAGAGTCACACATCACCGCAGTCAAACGTATTTTCAGATATCTTGTTGGCACTCTAAATTTAGGATTATGGTATCCGAATGGAACCACTTTTGAACTTTTTGGTTACTCATATGTCGACTTTGCGGGATGTAGACTTGACCGAAAAAGCACTAGTGGCACTTGTCATTTTTTTGGACACTCTCACTTCTTGGTTTTGCAAAAAACAAAACTCAGTGGCTCTGTCAACTGCTGAAGCAGAATACATTGCCGCCACTGGGTGTTGTGCACAATTGCTTTGGATGAAACAACAACTTCAAGATTTTGGACTTCATTATGATAAAATTCCTATAAAATGTGACAACACAAGTGCCATTAACCTTTCAAAAAATCCTATTCAGCACTCACGCACTAAACACATTGAAATAAGGCATCATTTTCTAAGAGATCATGTACTCAAAAGTGACATTGAACTCGAATTTGTGCCTACAAATCGTCAATTAGCTGACATATTTACCAAGCCTCTCAATGAAGAACAATTTTGTTATATTAGAACAGAACTTGGTATGATGAATACTCCAAGATAATGTGTATATGAAAAAATGATTTTTTTTGCAAATAAATAATTAAATAAAATAACTATAGTAATAATATTATTATTATAAAAAATAATAACAATAATAATAATATATATATATTTATATATATAATTTTTTTTTCTCTCTCTCTCTCTCGTTCCGTCTCTATCTCTCACCCACTCTTACTCTCTCTTTTTCTCTTTCTCTTGATCTCTCGCTCTCCCTTTCTTCCTCAGCCGACTCCATATCCATGTTCACCATCGTCTACAACCATTTCCACCATCCACAAAATCGTCCATCACTTTCATCATCCACCCAAATCCCTCACCAATCCACCGAACTCCATCACTTCTCCACCCAAAATCTGCATCACCATCGTTACCGATTCATCAAGCTCCATCACCGATCCATCAAGATCCGTGACTGATCCATCAAGATCCATTGCCGATCTATACAAATTCGCCACCGATCTACCCAATCTTCTCCATTTCTTCCGATCATCAAGGTCATCACCGATCAACATGTTAAAATTCTTGTTGTACTGTGTTGTATTTTTTTACTTGTTATATGTGCTCCAAATTCTCTTGGATTTAATAATGGTTGCTTCTACCTTGTTTGAAGAATTTGTTTTTATTTTTATTTTCTCCTTTTATGCTAGTGCACTTGGTGTAGTTGTTTATGGCCAGATCTTAAGGGCCCTTGGTATTATAGATTGGTAATTTGTTTCTTCAAATTTATGTAATTTTTAGTGTATTAATTCAGGGGGAGACTCATATATTTTCATTATAAAACTATAAAAAAAAAAAAAAATGGGGGGCATGTGTAGATTCTGTGCATAATTTTAGGGGGAGTATATATACATATTTTTTTTACTCCTTGTCTGTCATACTCCTTATCTACACCAACAAACAAATTTTTTTTGCAACGACAGAATTAAAAAAAATAATAATAATAATAACATAAATAAATAAACAAAGGAAGAAATGCTCGCATTTTATTTCAGAAAAAGAAAATATTACTCGATTACATGTAAATTTTCAGAAGGCTTCACAGATTTTTTCTTTTTCACTTCTCTCAACAATTTTCATGAGCCTCTTTCACATGTCTCTCTCTATTTTCGATTTCTGTGAGTCTTGGCATTATCACCGTTGCATAATAATGCACTGCATTCTCCAACTGTGCATTTTTCCTTTTTAGCTCTTTCTTCTCCTTACACATATTAACTAGTTGTTGTTTTAACAAGCACACCTCATCTCTCCATTGCTGATTTTCTTGTACTCTTGCTTGTAATCGTCGCGCCATATTGGAAACTGCAGTCATGGCCTGTGTACTAAGAGCCATAGTGTTATTAATAGCATCGAAATCATTTCGATTGCCAATAACACTAGAACCCTCATTTACAGGCATAGCATGTGCCTGCGTCACTGGTACTCTCTCATTTGCCTGCATTACAGGCACCTCATGCAGGTCCGACTCATTGATCGATAAGGTAAGAAATGACATGATTACAAAAGAAGCTAAAACAAATTTTTCTCTCAAACACTTGATGATTTCGTATCTTTGCCTCTGATCTGTGTCACTTTTTATACACTCCATTGATCCATTACTCGATGCATATCTGCTATATCTGCTCAAATCTTTTGTTTGTCAATATTTTCTGCGCTCGAGATGCTCCAAAATCCCCACAATGATTCCGACAAGACAGACGGCCCATTATTTTATTTTTGGCCGCTCAGATTATTGTATCAAATGTGTTTGTTTCTTATCTTCATCTTTATTTTGATGATGTCAAAGGGGGAGAAAAAATATGATTGCTTTTGAAAATTATATGTTGTAGTGTTATCAAATATTTTGTCCATTTTATTTTGTGTCAAATCCATACAAATATTGCCATCATCAAAAAGGGGGAGATTGTTAATTATATTATTTAATTTTGATTATTTAATTTTGATGATGTCTAAAATATTATTTGTAACAATTTAGATTTTTTTAATGTATATATTTATTTGACACAAAATATTATCTTTTTAAAATATATATATATATATATATTTGTTAAATATTAGTTAAATAAAAATATTTTTGAAAATTTTACTATTCACTTTTTGAAAAATTGAGGTTGATCACTATTCACTTGTTGACCAAATTAAAAATTGATTAATTATATTATTTTGACAAAAATGATGGGTTGGTTGTATTATTTTGACAAATTTGATATTGATGGGTTGTCTTGTGTTGACAAAATTAATATGAAGTGGTAGAATATATTTAGTTTAAAATCTCTACAACATATACAATATTTTAAAGATGGCATACATTTTCAGATCCATCATAAATATCATTTAAAGAGATTTTTTTTGTATGCAAATATTTGATTAGAACATTATATATATATTGCATATAATATAAATAGAATACATCACGTGCGCTATTAAATTTTTTACATTACATTGATTATATCATATCACACTACACTACATTGATTATATCTTATTATAATCAAACAAGAAGAAAAAGATGGAGTTATATATATATATATAATTCAGCAATATAATTCAGTGATCCTAAAAAATGTTGTAGTTGAGTTTTATCTAAGATTTCATCAGGAAATTTAGACGCAAATTCAATGGAACGACTAATAGGTAAAATAGTATTCTGGTGAATATCATAACCTAAAAATCGGACTTTGGTTTGAAACAATTTAATCTTAGGAGCAGAAATGACGAGACCATGACTCTTAATGGTATAAAAGAAGGCAGTAAGATGTTTCCAGTGTTCACTAATTGATTTTGAAAAAATAAGAATATCATCTATATAAACTATGGAAAAATGACTAAATGGATTGAAAATATCATTCATTATATGTTGAAATTCACTAGGAGCATTTTTTAACCCAAATGGCATGACATTCCATTCATAGTGTCCAAATGGTGTAGTGAAAGCAGTTTTATATCTATCCTTAGGATGAATTTGAATTTGCCAAAAACCACTTTTTAAATCAAATTTACTAAAAATAACAGCTTGACTAAGTCTTTTAATCAAATCTTTTTTATTAGGAATAGAATACCTAATCCATTCTAAAACAGCATTTAAAGGTTTGTAATTAATGACTAATCGAGGGACACCTCGTTCTAATTCAGCATTTTTATTAACATAAAAAGCAGGACAAGGCCATGGGGATTTACTCGGACTAATTATTCTATTTTTTAACAAATCATTAATTTCTTTTTTACACATTTCAAGTAATTCATGATTCATTTGAATAGGTCTAGATTTAGTAGGAATTTGTTTTTCATTAAAATTTTTGATATATGGCAAAGTAACTACATGTTTTTTCCTATGCCAAAACGCAGTAGGTAAAGTTGAACAAACAGTTGATTCAAGTTTTAATTTAAATTCATTAATCTGAGAAATAATTACGGGATCAGTTAATTGTTGATCAATTCTTTTGTAATTAATTTCTTCTTTAAGAAATTTTAAATGTCTACTTAATCGATTAATAGTGTGAGAGATAGAACAATCTTTTAATTGATTTAATTCTAACATTTCAGGTGGAGATAGGAATTTAAATGTAACAGGTTGACCGAAAACATGAGTAGTTATTCCTTCACTAGATGTAGTAAATGGATATAGTAAATAGATAAATGGTGTACCTAAAATGATTTTATCAGTCATGTTTTTTACTAAAACAAATGAGGTTTTAAAACAGACATTATTGTGACAAACATGAACTTTAGGTAATTTATATTTAATATGCATTTTACTACCATTAGCAGAGGTTAATCTTTCATGACATTTTTCATAATATTTAGTAGGGAGTAAACCTTTTTGAATGCAATTTAAATCAGCACCAGTATCAATTAATGCAACAAGTTCTAATTCAAAGTTATTAATAACAATTTTAATTTTTGAATACCATTTTTGAATATAAATTTTATTAATTAGATTTAATCTTTTATTTTCAAGATTGTTTGATTGAGATTGGTGTGATCGATTATCGAATAGAAGGTTTTCAGGATTAGTATGGTCAGAATCATGACCAGATTCATTAGGAGATTCAACATTATTATCTTGGAAATTTTCTAAATTTTTATTAGGTTTTAATGTAATAATTTCGTCTTCTAAATGTTGATCTTTATTTTGTAGTTCTTTAATAGTTTGTTTAATCTGATTGATTTCTTGTTGTAAATCTTGAAGTGTAACTTCTTTTTGTTTATTCTTAAATCTTTCTAAAGTTTTAGATAGACTAATAATTGGTTTATCTTGTCTAGGTTTAAAATCAGTATTATTAATTAATAAAGATTTAAGTCTATCAGTATATTTCTTCTTTAATTCTGGATCATCTAATTTACTAATTAGTTCAATAAGAGCAGATTCTTCTTGATTTTGTTTAGTAAGAACAGTAATTTGTTTAACAGGTTTACAACAAACATCATTACATCCTAATTCTATATTATTATCAGAATCATTACTAGGTGAATTGTAATCAGATGAAGTATTCGGATTATCAGAAGAGGAATCACTAACAGATTGATTTAATTGAAAGATTTCAAATAATTGATTTTTTGATTCATCATTAATTTGAAGTTGATTAACTTTATCTTTTAATTTTTGTTTCTCTTTACACTTATTAGAATAATGACCTTTTTTACCACAGTTATAACATGTAATATCTTTATTAGATTTAGATTTTGGATGTGATTTTGACTTGTAATATTTATTTTTTGGTTTAGTATAAAATTTATCATTTGATTTAGAAGGTGAATAGTTCTTTTTGTATTTATTTGAATATTTGTGTCTATGTTTACTATGTTTATGTGGTTTCCTACGAGAGGGTGCTACAGGAGGTAAACCATATTGTTCACAAAAATTTCCTAATTCATATTTAGCCTTGTGCTTATCTTTTTGAGCTTTTTGACTAAATTTAAGATCAATACACATTCTTAATCCTTCTTTTTGAATAGTGCTAATTATATCACCATAGGTTAAATTATCATATTCAATTATTCCAGTAGGTTGACTAAGAACATCTCTAATTTTGTGAGCAAATAAATCAGGTAATCCATTAATAAATTTTTCTTTCCAAAATGATTTAGTACAGTCTTCTCTTAACATAACTCTAGAGGTAAAAACATCTTTATACCATCTAAAATCACTTAAGGTAGGACAGGTCAGGTTACTAAGTTGATCATGTATGCGAGAATATATATTAGTAGGAGTTCCTATAAAATGTCTAACTATTGTGTAGATTAATGTGTTAACACCATCAGGTACATAATAACCAATATGTTCATCAAAGATAGGGAGATCATTTGCATCTTTTTGATTAGCATGTAAGATTGATTCACGTTGTTCTGCAGTGAGATATTTTTCCCACCAAGATTTGAGCATACCAGTAAAACCAGAGGTTATTAAAGAAGCAATTTCAGGTTGAGAGTAATCAGGGTAATTAGTTAAATAACTATTAGCAACCATAGATAAATGATTTAATTTTTGCAATATTTGATCTTCACTTAAACCATCAATATTCCATTCATATAATTTTTTGGCAGAGACAGAAAATTGATTAGCAAGATTATTTTCTTCATATTGGAGATCAGGAGGAGTTGGTCTAGAATACCAATTTTTTGTAAGAGATGTAGGATTAGGTTTAGGATAATGCAATTTGTTGAGCTGAGTAGAGGGTTGAAATTGTCGAGCTAATTGATTAATCTCATTATCAGTTGAATCAGAATCAGATTGAGTAGAAACAGGTTCTTGTTGATTTAAAACAGTAAGACCTTTGGAGGGTGAAGCTTGTTCATTGGTAGCTAATTTGGTAAATAGTTGTTCGATAGCTTTTACAGCAGATTGATCATTGGTGACTAAACTTTTGCGTTTGGAACGATCACTGGGAAGGTTTATTAAAGGTTGATCGAGAGATTGTTTAGTAGATGTGGTATTAGCAGAATAATCATCTAAATTAGTTTCTATTTTATCTAATTGTTTACCAATTGTTTTTAAACATTGATTAGTATAATTATTTTGTTCAATAATGTTTTTAATTTCAGGGTCAGTGCCAGGCAACTTAAAAGGAGAGGCTGGGACTTCAGAACCTTGGCATTCAATAATTATATTAGATAGAGGTGGATGACTAGAGGTAACAGATGTATTAGGGGAAGTTTTCCATTTATGTTTTGTGATTGTATTAATCTTTTTATAATAGTTATCCATATATTTAAAGAAAGATAATTCAAAACCATATTCTACCATAAAATCATACCATTTCCTAGTTATGCTGGATTGTTGAGCAGAATCATATTTAGCACGATAAGCATGTCTTTTAGTTCTATTTTCTTTAGATCTAAAATCAATAAGTAACTTATCTAAATCAGGAGTAAATTCTTTTTTGATTGTCATTAATTGAGGATTGATTGGATGTGTAACTTCGAAATCAGTTTGAGTAGGAGAATTTTGAGATTCTTCATCGTCTTCAGGTAAATGTGTGTGTGTTGAATAAACAGGTTTACTAATTTGAGAAGTTGTAGAGTTATCAATTCCTTTGAGTTTACTATTTGTAGTGTGACCAAGATTGAGTTGACTATTTTTTCGAAATAAAGGAGTATTAAATATTTCATCTTCAGTTTCAATTTCAGTAGGTATACTAGAAGTACTATGTCTAGAGGATTGACCTCGATTAAATTTAATGTGAACTGAACCATCAGTATATTGTTGGATATCTTGGATATCTTGAATAGAAGATTGTTGTTGATTATGTTTATAATTTTCATTATTAGTAATCCATTGATCGGAGAGAGTAATATTTTTCCATTCAATCATTTGTGGAACATTAATATGGGATTCATTATTACTACTTTGGATTAGCAGAGTTTTATCTTTTGGACTTTTATGTAAAGCTTGAACATTTAAATTGGTTTTCATACATTTATAATGAACACGATAAATTAAAGCAATATTATGAACTTTTTCTAACATATTAGTAAATGAACCATTTAATTGAATATTTAAAGTTAATGCTTTTAAAATATGTGGATCACGTAAACTGAGTGTAAAATCAGGAAAACAATTAAAATGTATTGGACCCTTATGAAGACCAGTTTCCATCATACTCATTAAACTATCATTATAATCAATAAAACGAGCATCTCGTAAACATAATAAAACAGAAGCATTTTTTCCTTGTTGGGTTAATGGTTTAATACCAACTTGAATTAAGCCTAAATGAATAAAATTATTACCAGTTTTCAAATGTCTTTTAATTAGATCAACATCAAATAATTGACAAGTTTCCCTAGGTTTTTCTAAAGCATAAATTTGTTCAATGGTTTTAACATGCAGATTAACATTAAAAGTATTCTGTAAAAAAGTAGTTTTATAAATTTCCTTAGCAGGTAATTTTGGTATATTCCAATTTAAATTAATTTTATCATTTTGTATTTCAACATCTTCTTCATTAATTACTAATCCTTGATTGAGTAGTGAGGGCAAAGTAGTTGATCTAGAACTGGCTGACGAGTTACTTCTAAATAATCGACTCATCTTTTGATTATTTAATCTGTATTATAGGAATCTTAATACATTGTCAAAATTTATCATGTTTTTCACATACCCGCATCCATACATACCCTATTCGGAAGACCCCTAAGTCCAACACTGCCTAACCCTGAGGACTTACTCTGGACAGGGACGAAAGTGGGTGACTTAGCTAGGTGGAAAGACACAGATATAATTTTTGACAGATTAAGATGGCCGAAAACAGAATAACTAATCAAGAAAGGAGAATGATTAAATAGAAAACAAGACTGTAAGAAACATATACAAACATAACTTGGCTCTGATACCGATAGATATATATATAGACCTTAGGAAAACTTGTCAACCTCTGTTTGATCGGTTAAAAGACAATCCTCCTCCTTGGTCTTCTACTCATACTGCTATTGTTAAACAGGTTAAACAATATGTCAAGTCTCTTCCTTGTCTTGGTATTCCTACTGAAAATTCATTCAAAATTATTCAAACTGATGTCTCTGATGTTGGTTATGGTGGCATTCTTCTTCAGAAAGTCACTCCTCAATCATCTGAACAAATTGTTCGTTATCACTCTGGTGTCTGGAATAAAGCACAATTAAATTATAGTACTATTAAAAAAGAAATTTTATCTACTGTTTTATATATTAGTAAATTTCAAGATGATATTTTAAATCAAAAATTTTTACTTCGTGTTGATTGCAAATCTGCTAAATATGTTTTAGAAAAAGATGTTCAAAATCTTGCTAGTAAGTAAATTTTTGCCCGTTGGCAATCTATTTTAAGTATTTTCGATTTTACTATTGAATATATACCTGGTTGTCAAAATTCCATTCCCGATTTCCTTACCCGAGAATTTTTACAGGGGGGATAGGGATGGCCACTCCATTTATTGCTTACCATAAAACCCAAATTACCCATTACCGTGATCTGATTCACCAAACTGCTTATCGCATTGCCCGGATAAAATTAGCCAAAAAAAACTACTAAACGTGCTCAATACATTCAGTACCACCAAATCCAAGCTCGTCGCCATTTACTTGCTGATTATTACAACTGTTTGGATTTTCATCAGACTTATTTAGATCTCCTTAGTGGTTGCTAATCTTTATTGCTAACCTTTGTTTCTTTTTAAACAGATGTCTCGCCCAAGGCCCCCTTCTAAAGCCTTGGTTCCAACTAGTCAGCCTTTTATCCCTCCTTTGGAGTTAGTCATCCAATACCATCCTATTGAAATGATTAACCGTTACCAAGTTCTTGGTAATACTCCTCGACCCAGTTTCACATCTGCTTTGGCCTATGATCCTTTTGCTTCATCTAGCCAAGCAGTTACTCCATACCTTCCTAATCCTATTAAAACTACTCGATCTGATTATGTTGACTCAACAACTACTAATCTCTTTTTCAAAGAACCTAGTCACCCAAAGAGTCAATCTGTTAATGATCTGGTTAAAACTTATTTCCCTCCTGGATGGCATTTTGTTCCTCTCCATCCAGAGAAAACAATTACCTTCTATAAAGACATCCTGTTCAACCATCAGTCAATTGTGATTAAACCCATTTATGATCGTACTTACACTAGTAAAGTGGTTTACCATTCACTTTATATTCACAATATTTGTTTCCTTAGTTGAATGGAGTTCTCCTTATCAACTTCGAGATTTACCTAATCACTCCCTTCAGTATAATTATTATGATTATATTGATGCCTGGTTCAAAGTCCTCCTATATCAAAATGAAACATTTAGTCACTCCTGGTTTCTTCAATTTGATCAAAAGTTTAAGTCAGAATTACCTACTTGGTTTCTGAGATGGTGGACACATTATGGTGCCATTCCAGACATCTTCCCATCAGTAATTTTGGATCAAGTCAATTACTTTTCCACTGTTTTCTCATTCACTCCACAGCAAAGAGAATTCCCTCAATTGCTTATTTTTATATCCAAATATAAGATCCCTTGGATATTCAAATGGCAATATGGTATTTCTGGTAAAGTGATTCAGCGGCTACATAAGGTTAAATGATGGGATAACTTCAAGAGTCAACGAATTGTTGATATTGTTCAAACTGAGTTCCCGATTAACATTCATGCTCCTACACCTGCCATGGTTAAAGCTCATCAGATCCCAACTGCTCCAGTCACTCAAGGAAGCCAATTTCCTCCAGTCAATCTTGGAAGCCCATCATCCAGTTCTTCCAAGCCCAAGTCATCCAAATCAAAGATTAAATCCAAGTCAGCAAAGCCCAGTTCTGACCAGCCCAAGTCAAAGGATAAATCCAAATCAAAGGTTAAGCCCAAGTCCAAGTCATCCAAAGATGAACTCCTCCAAATGGCTCGTTTACTCATGGCCCAAGCCAAATCAGACTCGGATAACAACAGTTCAGAAGGTGTTGGTTCAGACGGTTCAAACTCTTCTGAAGGTTCAACTACTCAAAATCCATATGGACCCGAGTTCCAAGATGCTCAGGACCCATATGCTTAATTCAGTCATTGGATTCTATATAGCTATAATTATCAGCTTCAATCAATACTCGTCTTTTGAGAAAAGCTGCTGATATATATATCTATATTTGATTCCCTCAGTCACATGCCTCCAAGCAATGAATAGTAAAAAGTCAACTTTACTGTTCACTATTCATCAAAAAGTCAACATTACTATTCATCATTCATCATGATTCATTCCACCGACAATTCAGCACAGTAAAAGCTTTAATAATTCACCGAAAGCAGCAGACAACTCCCATGTGCTTCTGATGCTCCTTTCAAGTCAAGACTATTCACTCACAAGGCTCACAAGCAATCACTCACAAGGCTAACAGTGGTGGTCTCTTTTGATTATAAAAGGGCCTCTTCAGTCAAGAATAAGGCAGAGTTAGAAAAATTGAGAGCATCCCTTCCTCAAGAGAAAAACCTATCTCTGTAATTTTCTTTTCAAGTCTATTTTCAAGTTATTATTTTGAAGAATTGTTAGTTTCAATCCATTAAACAATTGTAAGTTTTATTATTAATGTTTATTTAAACTGTTTTCTTTTATTATTTCTTATAGTGCTAGTTTAACTTATTTTTAGTATTATTTGTGCTGTTTCCTTCTTCATGTTCTTTATATTTCTGTATATATATATATATATATAAACTAGATGGAGAAAATTATTTGTTTGTTTGAAAGTTATGAACTTTGTATTAAATTGTCTACAAAAACGGTGGCTCCATGTTAAAAAAAAACAAAAAGAAAAAATCAGTCTTATTTTTATTCTTATCATTTGCTGACTATTGAAAATCAAGGAGTGTGCTTATGTAAGCGATGACATCAAGAGTATGCTTATGTAAGCCATGACATCAGGAGCGTGCTTATGTAAGCCATGACGTCAGGAGCGTGTTTATGTAAGCCATGACGTCAGCAAGGAGCGTCCAACGGGTATATTTTTGTGTATAAATAGAAGTGTTGTGTGTGGAGAAGAAATCAAGAACTTGAAGAGAAAATTTTCTGTGAGCTCCAAATTGTATTCTTCTCTTTCACTTTCAGATCTAAGTCTAGCATTTGTTCTTACACTTTCATATCTACTCTTTGTGAGAGAATTATTGTAAAAGAGGGTTTAAATTACCCTTATTCTTATTCCTTATTTTTAGAGAGATTTTGTAAGGGTAAGGCTTTTATTGTTGAGTGAGGCTCAATAGATAAGAATAAGTCCTGTGCCAAATCCACAAGCTTGGTGGTGTATTTATTCAATTGATAGTAAAGAAATTCTCAAGGAGGTTCCTTGGGGAGTGGATGTAGGCCGGCGTGCCGAACCACTATAAATCGCAGTGTTTGTTTTCTCTCCCTATCTCTCTTACGTTCATATTGATAATTATTATTCTGTTTTTATTTATTTATTAAAATTCTGAATATTGTGTTAATTTTAATACTGTGAAATTTTTAATAACCCAATTCACCCCCTCTCTTGGGTTGCCTTTCTAGGATAACAAAAGTGAACTTAACTCATAGTGTGTGAGTTAATTTCTTACCTAAAGTCCACAATTCCCTTAGATTCTAGCTAGGCTTGAATAACTATTACCAATTCCTTCCAATTCTTGATTAATCTTAGCAAATCTCCCTTAATCATCTTGAATTTAATCTCTTTCTTCTCTCTCTCTCTCCTCCCTCTCTCTCTCTCTCACATTTCCTAGCTCAAGGAATAAAGGTGAAGCGGTGTATGAGTGAGTCCTAGAGTTGTATTGGCCTTATATAGGCTACTTAGTGGGGCTTAATTAACCTTTGCTTAAGTTAATCAATTATCACTATTTTATTCTGGTTATTTGGCTCCGAATCGAATTCCAATTAAATTTACCATAAATTTCCAAAAATTCCAAATAACACATAAATCAAGTCAATTTCATGATCAGATGCCGATAAAGCCTTCAATTCGCTTACTGAATTAGTGATACAGACAGATATTCCTACCATGAACAGATAGAAATGCAAATAACACATAACGCATGTAATTAATGCAGAATTTTATTTTAATTACTTATTAGGCATTCTTAATTGTAGGTTATAGGCTAATCACAAGTCGAGGTTGTTACAAAAACAGTAAAAATTGATTGTTATTACAAAAGTACTATATTATTTTCATATTTTATTACAAAACAATAATGTCTTTCATGACAATATCTCCTTACAAGTCTTCTTGTCATGACTGTACTTCTTGCATTTACCACACTATACTCATCTTATATTCTCACCCTTAGATAGAATCATATTCTTTCTTGGCCTATTAGGTAGTTTCTTACAAATTGATGAAAGACAACAAGAATATCCACAACTATCCGTAGTCTCTGTATCGACAATACCAATTGCAAGAGGAAAAAAAATTGAAAGAGATAACACTTTACAATTAGTAAGTATTATGCACAAAAGGTCAAAAAAGTAAAATAGTAAAATGTTACCATAATTAAAAGTAAAAGTTTATTCTAAAAATAAGTAAAATGTTATTATGAAATTAAGTAAAATTTTACTTTGTAAGACACTGACAGTAGTATTTACCTTGATCTCCATCATTCATTGTAGTTGATAACAATGTGTCCTTATATTTTCCATTCAAGAAAGTACCATCAATAAATAATAGAAATCGATTAAATCCTTCAATGTGTAGTCTGACACAACCTTAAACACAATGGTATGATTACCATACTTGCATAACAACATAAGAGGTGGAACTATTTTTCAAATCTGTAATTAGTTTAACAGTAAAAATTTACTGTCAATCAAAGTAAAATTTTACTGTCACTACAAGTTCAAAAACAAATCACAGAAGCACATAATACCAGAGTAAAATTTTATTATCATTCTATCAAATAAAAACAAAACACATAATATCCAAGTAAAATTTTACTCTAATTTTATCAAACAAAAATAGAGCACATAAAACTAGAGCAAAATTGTACTCCTAAACAAAAACAGAGCACATAGGGGATGTTTGGGAACCTAGCTTTAAGGCTAAAATAGCCTCAAAAACAATTTTAGCCTAAAAGCTCCTAAACCAAAAGTTTAAAAAAAAAATAGGCCGACAGTGGGCTGTCACTGTGACAGTGTGGGCACAGCCTACCACTGTCACAGTGACAAGTAGGTAAATTACAATTTTACCCCTTTAGATTAATTTTGGAAAATGCGTAGTTAGGAACAAATTTGTCATTTTAACTTCAAATATCATTTCAATACATTTTTCAATACACCAACTCAAATAAAAATCCATCGAATCTTCCCAAACACAAAAACTAAAATAGCCTACTAAAATAGCCTACTAAAATAGTTAAAAAGCCTCTAAAATAACCACTTTTCAAACACCCACATAGTACCAGAGTAAAATTTTACTCTCTTTCTATCAAACAAAAACAGAGCACATAGTACTTAATCAAATTTTACTCTCATTCTATTAAACAAAATCAAATCATACACAATAAAAATAAATTTAAAAAAATAAATAAATAACTAATCAACAAATCAACATATATGATCAAACTCGAACAATAATTAAACACGTGATCGAAACAAAACCTCTAAAACTCGATCAACACTATCAGTCTTGATGAAACTCTCAAACTTTGATACAAATTTGTACAGATTTGAAATATAAGCTCTCGTTGATACAAATTTCGAGATTGCTGAAGAATACGTGATCGAAGCAAATTTGGTGAGATCATCGGTGGCAAATCATCTATTGTTGACAAACAGCGAGATCGTCAGCAACGAAATCTTCAGATTTCGAGATCATCTTCATTGATTTCGGATCGTCGTCACTGATTAAATTTTCAAATATATGAGATCAGTGTATATATCAATCAGATTTTCAAATATATGATATATATATATATATATATATGGAAGGGCAATATTGTCTTAAAAAATTTATGGTGTGTCCTTGCTGAGCTGCATGTCTCTTTCTTAGGGATTTTTTGAAGTTAAATTAGTTAAGCTGTCCTTTATCCTAACAAAAGTCCAAAAATGGGGGTTTCATCGAAGGGAATGGCTTCTGTCCAGTCCTTAATCGGACTGGACCGTGCTGTTGGGCCCGTGGGGGCCCACCACGGGTCCCATTTTGATAATCTGAACCGGAATGTGTAGAACTCGTCAAGTACTGTATGCTTGTAAAAAATCACGTTGATCGGATATCGATAGCTATGTGATCAAAACAGATTTTTGTCAACTGTTAATTTATTCACCATCCATTTTTTTTTATACAAAACTGATTTGATCACATAGCTGTCGATATCCGATTAACATGATTTTTTACAGGCATATAGTACTCGACGAGTTCTACACATTGAACAGTTCAGATTATCAAAACGGGATCCGTGGTGGGTCTCCACGGGCCCAACAGCACGGTCCAGTCCGATTAAGGACTGGACAGAAGCCATGCCCTTCATCGAAAATCACATTAAAAAAATACATACTGACGTGGCTCTCTTAAAAAAAAGTTAACCTTTATAATATGCCACCTAAACATAAGAAAAACATTACTTTTAATAATATATATATATATATATATATGATTAATATAAACATGAGGAAACACAGGAAAGGGATGGACCTAAGGTTAGGAGTTCATATTGTAGGAGCTTCATTTTAAAGGAAAAGTGAAAGGAAACCAGTTTTTTTGTATTTTTTTATTTTAATTCAAATCAAATGTGTTTATAATTTTTATTTTTTAAAAAAATAAACAAAAAAAAATTATAAATATAAATTAAAAACGTAAACGTTTTTAAATGCCACCTAAATTATTGTTATATGTAGATAGTACTAATGAAGTGGTAAAGAACATTGGCATTAATTGGCCTCCCTATAGTGACACCGAAAAAAATCTTTTAAAGGTTTGTGGGTTCTCAAAAAAATTTCCCAATATTGGCTCAATGCATATATGTATGCATGACACAGTGGGTTTCTGACAGATTTTTTTCTTTTTCAAATCAAAAGTTGATTTTGTCAAAAGGAAAACTCTTTGAAGAGAATGAATAATGTTGAACAAATGGAAAATGTTTTAGTGTCTAATGTATGTCGTATGTAATTTTATTATAAAATTATACAAATTTTTATAAATTTACATAAGTAATTTTACAAATGTACGTAAGTTGAATACAAATTTACGTAAGTTCGTAAAAACCTAAAACTTATGCAAATTTATGTTTAATTTACGCATTTTTATAAGATCACTTATGTCAATTTATAGAAACTTATGCAATTTTATAGTAGAGCGCATGCACACCAAAGAATTTTTTAATCTTACAATTGAATACTTTGAATGTATAATTATGTACTTGGAATGGGGAGGATTAATATCTTTTTGGATTAATTACCAAAAAGTCCTGTCTACATATTTGGTGGTAGCTTAGGTCCTGTCAAAAAGTTTTTAAACCAATAAGTCCCATTTATAGGTAAAAAGATGTTTTGTCCTTTAATCCCAAAACTGAGAATGTTCTCAATTTCAAAACTGAGAATGTTCTCAATTTTTAAAACAGAGAATGATTTCAGTATATAATTATCAAAACTAAGAAATTTCTCAATTTTTTTCCTAGTATGAACTAAAAATATTATCAGTTTTGAGAAATCTCTCATTTTTTTTGGTGCTTTTGGTGCGGTGCTTCTAGTATTAATTGAGAATATTATCAGTTTTGAGAAATTTCTCAATTTCTTTCATGATTAATTGGAAGCCGACAAATTAGAATTAAAATGAAGAAGTTTACATATATTTATAATTCTCTCTCTCTTCTCTCTCTCTCTCTCTTCCCTGAATTCTTTTGTGTGTTCATTTAAAGAGCACACCAAATGAAGAACCAAAGCTCGTGATTGATTGAGGTGTGATTAGTACTACCCACAGAGAAATACATGGCATTCTTGTATGCAAAAAAAAAAAAATTCAAAAACCCACAAGTTTTTTTTTTTTTTGGAGTAATGAAGTACACGGACATGAACAAAGGCAATACTGAGAATGACCCAAGATGAAAAGACGAAGCTCCATAGACCATTCGTAGTCATGGAAGCTCACCGAGTTCAACTCAAGGTAGCTCTGTTACTCTTATTCATTATCTCAGTCTTGACTCAGCAGGTGGTGCATCTGAGTTCCCGCTCGGAGTTTTCGGCGTTGCTCGATCTCCGGTAGAGTCTAGGGATTAGGGCTAAAGATTGGCCAAGAAAGACCGACCCATGTTCTCACTGGAGAGGGGTCGATGCCGGACCGGCCGAGTCGTCGGAATCACAGTGTCCAGGTTGAGGCAGACAAGTGCCGGCGGTCGAAATCCCCGGTTCGTCGTCGATTCATTGGCCAATTTTACTCTTGTAGCTAAGTTTAACTCATCTTATAGCGACCCCGGTCTTTTCCCATTTGGTTGTTGCATCTGGACTTAGGTTCCGTAGATCCTATTGTTATATAATTGTTGTTGTCGTCCTTTAATTCCTTATTTCTGAGTTATGGGATGCACTGAGCAGGTTTGTTACAGGTTGGTAGTCTTTGGGAGCAAAGGGTTGCTGTCCAGAATTTTTACCCTTCGCTCGAGCGAGCGGTTCGTCGCTCGAGCGAGCTCTTTGTTTTTGGTCCGTCGCTCAAGCCAAGGTTTCTTCGCTCGAGCGAGCGGCTGCGTCTAGGTATAGACCTGAGAGCTGTGTTTCTTGGCTCGAGCGAGCTGGTTTGTTCTTCGCTCGAGCGAGCGTTCCGTTGCTCGAGCATGCGTCTGGTTGCAAACCTGAGGGTTTGAGCTTTTTGGCTCGAGCGAGCTTCTGGGTTGTTGGCTTGAGCGAGACCTTCTTGGCTCGAGCGAGGGTTTTCTGTGTCTGGTCGCTCGAGCGACCAAGTCTTCGCTCGAGCGAGCCTGTTTTATTTAAATAGGCAGCAGCGGTTTTTAAAACACTTTTTCATCCTCTTTTGATTCCAGAACCCTTAGGGTCCGTGTTTTCTCTCCCTCCACTCACCTTCTCTCTTAGGTTTGATCTACTTAGAGTGTATTTCTACCCTAGGTCCTTTGTTAAAAAGATAGAGTGGGTCGAGGGCTTCGTTTTAATCTGAGCAATAGTGGATTTGGAACAACTTGGGTTTCCGCCATCTTCTCCATTTGAGTTCTTCGCTTCAAGGTAGGGATACCCTACCATTCCTATAGGCTTTGTCCTAAGTTTTAGTCATTTTGATATGTTGGTGTTATTCGGAAATTTTGGGAAAAGCTAGGGTTTGATTTATAATTTTAAAAGGGGGTTTTTCATCTATTAAACATCGTATGATTGAAAGTCATGAAAAATGACATTGATAGTATTAAATTGATAAAATTGAACCTTAGGGTTAATTTTGAGGAAAGGGAGAAAAGCCCTAACTGTTGTAATAAATTTAATTTGCATAATTAATTTAGAAAAAAATGTGGAAATAAGTTTAATTCTTGAAATTGGTGAATTATGAGATTAAATGGTGTAGTTGGATAGTTTAATCACTCACCTATGAAAATATTGAATTTACATTTGTTGCTACATTTATTTCCTGTTTAGAAATAACTGTTTTGGGCTATCGGTGGAGGATAGTCATGATTGTTGTAGACATTGTATGTTGATTAGGGAAAACTGAAACTAATCACATTGAATGAGTCATTAAATATGACAGTTGAATTAATACAGCGAATCTGTGTATTGATGAATATGTGTATGACAAGTGTTTAATAACATTGTATATGCATATTGTTTGGGAGGAGATAGGGGATGTACTCCATGGTTTGAGGGAGATAGGGGATGGACTCTAAACCTGTTTAGGAGAAGAAGAGAAAGGGGATGACTCCATTAGTACAGCAATCTGTGTACTTATTGATGTATGAAAGTGTATTAGTACAGCATATATGTGTACTTATCGAATTTATGGAAGTGTTTTGGTTTGAGCCTTAGTCTCACTTAAATTGTTGTTATTGGAAGTAATGTTGATATGAGATGTAATCTCATTACTATGGGTTGGCCAGGTCTGAGCCATGTCTGTAAATTGGAAAGTTTGATAATAACGTAAAGCGAAACATGTCATGGACATTATTGTCATGAAACTGTAAAGTGATATAATGGATTTAACAGTGTTTAACCATCTATTGAATGCTATACTTTAGTCAATGAATGCTATTGCTTTAGTCCTTAGTCTCACTTAAATTGTTTGTTATGTAGAAGTAATTGATATGAGATGTAATCTCATTACTATTTGGTTTAGTGTTGATAACGTAAAGCGAAACATGTCATGGACATTATTGTCATGAAACTGTAAAGTGATATAATGGATTTAACAGTGTTAACCATCTATTGAATGCTATTGCTTTAGTCAATTCTTATATTTGGTTTAGTATATTTCTGCTGGGCTGTGGCTCACCCTATACGGGAACATCATTTTCAGGTCCAGGTGATATGCTACCTCCAAGGACTTAGCTTGGGAGGATTTGGAATTGAAGACTCTTTCTTTTTAATTAGCTAGCTTGTTATTTTGATGTTACATGTAATTACAAGCCAATGGCTTAACCTGTAGTTGAGTTAGTACTCATTTATTTTATGTCCAAGTATTGGCTTAGAAAGATGTAAGCCCGTAGGGTATTTACTTTCGTTATTACATATAATATTTTCTTTTAAGAATACTCTAATGAATGAAATAATATTTTATTTTCTTATGTCGATGCATGTCAATATTGTATGTATTTTGGGTTAAATTTTGAGGGCGTTACACATCTGGTTTTTCACTTCCTGGCTCTATACCGGACTGGTTTGATCAGAGACTCAGTGCACTCCAAGTGCTCGATCTTAGATCTTGTTCCTTCAAAGTCTTATTCATTTCTAGATCTGGTTCGAGATGTCGAGATGTCGAGCTTCAGGAAATATAGTTCGTAGAACCGACGTGTTGTCGGCTAAGAGAGAGAGAGAGAGAGTAAGAGTAAGAGAGAGGGAATGAAGTACAGCAATGGATGTTCGGCAGCCATGGAGGAGGTCTTGGAAGGGTAAATTAGTCTATTAAAAATTAATGGAATTTGAAAGAGTAAATAATTTTATCTAGGACTTAATGGATTATAAAGTTCACAAAATGAGACTTCTATATAAATGTCCCTATCTTTTTTACTCTTCTTGTTTTGCTTCAAGTATTGGTTGTGTCATTTACTTTTTCTATCGGAGTTGTTTGCTCCACCAAAGATGCAAAAATGACAAATAAATAAATAATTATCCTTAAGTTTTATTTAATTTTATTATTGAGTCCTATTAAATTTTATTATAAATAATTAAATTATATTTTTCATATAATGTTTCCTTTCAAATTTTCATAATATTGTATTTGATTCCAATTTTATTCTTTTCATTTAATATGAACCACAATTACATGAATTTTATTTGATATTGGAATTGTTTTATTCTTGACGAATTAATATATTTCTCAATCTGTGAGATAATTGACAATTCTTATTCTTATATTTTTCTTTATGAAGTTTTATTTAATCTCAATAATAAAAAAATATCTTTATTATAAACTTTAAATAAATAACTTGTATATGAAAATTTTAATTTACATTTTATGAGAAGAATAAAATAATATAAGAACTAATTAATTAATTGCTTCAAAAGAATAGCATTTCTTTTTATGGAAAAAAGAAGGAGAAATTACAATTTAGTCCACTTTTCAAAAAATAATTATAAATACATGAAAAAAAAATTATGTTTTTAATTATTAATATTTATAAAATTTATTACTGATTTGTAATTATTATTATTTTTTAACTACTACTTATTTGATATTTTCAAAAAAAAAAAAAAAGAAGCAATTGCCAGACTACGTAAATGTTGTTGTACGGAAACACTTTTGATTGTTTGAAATGTTTGATATATTTGGAAAAAAATTTGTCTATTTACATGACAGCATTTTGTTTTATTTGAAATTATTAAAATAATAATATTAGGGATTATGAAAGAAATATTATGACGACAAACATCCTCTTCTACTAAGCATTTGAAGAGTAGTTATTAGCAACTTTTAAATAATTATTTTTTATTTTATTTTATAAAAGAGTGTTGTGTCATAAACTATGTTGAAATAACTTTTAAGTTTTATTTATCAATATCATTATTGCACTAAGGCCTTGTTTGGGAATAAGTTAATTTAGTAACTTTTTGGCTATTTGGCTAAAATATGAGCTAAAAAAAAACTAATATGTTTGGGATGACTATTTGACTTTTTACGAAAAGATGTGCAAAAAGTAGAGAGAAAAGAGAATCTTTGACTTTTTGGTATGGGTTGTTGACTTTTTGACTAATTTAATAACTTTTTAACTAAAAAGGAGAGTTCCCAAACGAGGCTTAAGTAACCAGAGTCTTTTTCATAAATAAATAAATATAGGGTAATTATATTTTATTCATATGATTTACCTTAAAAACATATAACCCCATATAGTTAGAGAGAGAATAATTCATGATCCAAACATTTAAGTGGTTCCTACATAGTAGAGTCACTCAACTATGTAGCGGTAAGTTATGGACTCGCACACAGGATGGAATTCGAATCCACACTTCTAACACTGGGTATAGTTCGTCTAAACTTGAAAAGTTCGTCCTACCAACTATATGTGTTGTCGTTAAAGTAGTTAGCCCTGAGAAGAGTGGAATTTAAAACTTCAGAGCTTATAACCCAAAATCTTATCAAAGTGCCACATCCCCTTAGATTTCATGATCCAAACATAGTCTAAACAATCTCCCAAAACAGCTGCCGGCAATAAGTAGGTACTTTTGTCCATGTAACTCATTTTATATTTTTAAATTTTTAAAAAATAATTAATACATTTGGGGAAAATTATAATTCTATTAATCAAAATAATGATACTGTTAAAATTTGGCAGCCTTTTAACAAGATGACTCTAATGCAATTTGAAATTTTAAGAAATGACGATGTAATTCATCAATAAAAAAAATAAAGGCTAAAATATGGATTTTTATTTTTTTTAAATTAATAGATTTAGAATTCGCATTTCAATCAAATCATAAATAAATATGTGTACAATATTAGATGGTCTAATGTGAAGTACCATAATAAAAACACATACTATCAACTATGACCGCGGCCTCCACATGTGACCAAGTTTTCTATACGTGCCCACAATAGAACCATTACCATTCCGACTTTAATTTGGTTTGATTTTTAAATTTTTTTTATAAAAATTAAAAGTAATTTATCAAAAAGTAATAATAAATAGAAAACACTAATCGATTTAATATAATTTTGCCCTTTTGGGGGTGAATATAATTTTAAATTTTTTTAAATATATTTTTGTCAAGCAAAGCCATTGTGATGTGTCTCTATTAAGAGTATATCCAATGGCAAATGTTATAATAGTATTTGTCATTGTTATAATTTGACAATGAATAATAGTATATTGTTAAATTATAGTAATAGTGTTTCAATAGTCACATGTCTTTTTGGTAAATTTCAGCTAACTTTTCCTCTAATTTTGTAAGTGTTATTTGGATATAGATTTTTTAGTATTTTTTTTATCTTTTGTGTCCTTTTTCAAACTTTTTCTAAAAAAAATTAAAAAATTACATTCTATCCAACTAGATAAATATAAAAAATTTTAAAAAAAATATTAAAATTTTGAAAAAAAATTAAATACATGGAAAAATTATTGCCTTCATTTCAATAAGTTTGTATTTTTTTCATAATAGAAAATTAAAATTATATTACAAAAGTAAAATTACATTGAAACAATACATTACATTACAAAATAAAAATTACATTAAAAAATAAATAATATTATAAAATAAAAAGTACATTCTCTACCAATCATTCATCAAGAGAGACTCCCAAACACAAAACAAGCTTCTCTGACCTCATTTTTGAAAATTTGAAGCGGTCCTAAATAAAACACCTAAATTGACTTGTACATGTTAAAACTAAGGTGGATCCTCCTCTCTCCCAAGTCCAAAGTGATGGGGACATAAATGTCACTTTCAAATGTTTAAATTTAATGTCTTGACTTTTTCTTTTCTTCCTTCTTTCAATGACAAATGCTAATTATTGACCAAACTTCAAAATGAAACTTATATTATTAAGGAAAATGTCTCGTAACTCAAATTTTGTGGCTCAAAAGTGGCTCAAATGGTCAAAACGACGTCGTTTTGGCCATTTTTATGTTGTTCTGTACTCAAAACGACGTCGTTTTGGCCATTTGAGTCACTTTTGAATCACAAAATTTGAGTTACATAGCATTGCCGTATTATTAAATCTTACAATGATGGGAGTTTTTGAAGATAAGAATTTTAAAGAAAAAAAAAATTTTGTAAGACTTTTTCTTATTTTAAAAATTTTTCATAGATGTTACGCAATAGACTAAACGAATTTGCCTTGCAATAGTAGTTAACAAGCTTTAAAATAATTTTCCTTTTTTTTTTTATAAAAAATTTAAATAAATAATATATAATTAGTTTAGACCATCAATACAACTCATTGATACGGTATTCTCATGAGAGTGAAGTTGAAGAATGTCCCCTACTATTGTAGGAGTGTAAGAATAATCGGAAAAAATTGACTAAATCGATTGAATCGGATATTTTTTTAACAAAAATTGGTTTATGCAGTTTTTAAATTTGATTTTTTTCGATTTTCAGTTCGGTATCGTTTTAAGCACCTTGTACACCAATCTAAATTGAAACCGTCCGCTTCAACATATATTGTATTTATAATATATATATATTATAATCTACTAATATAATGATATTAATAAGTATAATAAATTATTAACTTTATCATCTTTATAACCTAAGTTTATAAACTCTTATTATATATATTCTAACTCATTATTCTTAAAACCTTAGTATTTTTGAACTTTTTTTTGTTTTTATTTTGTTAATTTAGGAATTGAAAGTATATATTAAATTGATGGATTGGATATGTTTGAAATGGTAGACAAATAACTAATTTAATATTTTTATATAGATTAATGATTATATTTAAAAGTGGCTTAAGTTTGAAAAATCCTAAACCGATTAAACCGCACTGAACCGAATAATTCAGTTCAGTGCGATTTGATGAGAAAAGCGGTCTGTATCGGTGTTCAAAATAATAAAATCGACATTTTCGATTCGGTATAATTTCTTACCTAAAAAATATATTATAAAAAGTGCATCGTGTTCTTTTTTTTATATTTTACTTGTGCTTTTGAAACATTTGTTAACAAGACTTTTTCAAAATTATAAAATAATTTTCTTTTATTATCAGCATTTATTAAGCCAACTGTGAATGGGAGTTAAGTCACCTAACCCGATCAGCTTTCTTGACTTTGTATGCAAATGTTGGTCTAATACAGAGATGATGTTAATTAATGGGATATCTAAGTTTCTCCCCCCACCAAATCCTTTTAAATGACATACCAAAGGGTATAGGTTACATCATCCTCAGAACCTTTATATGACTTTCTTCTCTCTTTTTTTATGTGTGTTATGTATGTATGTACCTAGTTAAAACTTAAAGAATTAAAATTAAAAAAGGTTCAAGTGTAAAGTAGTTAGGCCTTGTGATCTAAGGCCTTTTGTTTAAAGTACTAATTGGGGATGAGAAGAGGTGGGGAGCATGTGATCCTGATCATGTGTTTTAATCTTGCGTTCGGTAATGAGATTAGCCTTTGATTAGGATGTGAGTTGTCTTTTTTTAATTTTTTAACTTTTTAGTTAGTCTGGGGTTAAAAAGTCTCGTTTGAGATGAGTTTTTTTTTTTTTGTCTTTTTTAACTTTTATGAGAGAAAAAATAAAATGATTATGATTTGAATGTGACATTTTTTAAGCTAGGGTAAAAAGTTTATTTTATTTTTTTTGACTATTTTTACGCAACCCACCCTAAACCCAACTTTTCATACGAGTGCTAAGATTATGTTTGTTTGGTCGTAAAATATTTTTAACAAAATAATTTTTATGTTTTTCAGTGTTTGATAGCACTAAAAATTGATAAAGTAAGTTGTAATATGATTAATAAAATAAAAGTCGGTAACTTAAATTTTAGCACTTCAGCCAAATGTCGAAAAATGAGGTAAAGAATAATATTTTCCTTTTGTAAAATGTTTTAACAATCTCATGGGATACTTAGATTTTGCTAATTCAATCACAAGGGAGTAGAGGTAAAAATATTTTATTGACCCCACTTTACAAAAATAACAAAGCCGCATTTTATATATTTTCTTCGTCTCAAAATATTAGTCTCTTACATTTTTATTTTATCTTTATTTTAAATTCATTAACAACACAAAAAGTACAATTATGACAATTAATAATCCCAAAAAAATATACTTTCAAAGGGTAATTTTAAAAAATTATTATTTTTAAAGTGCAATAATTATACTACTAAAAAAAGTTAGATTCTCTAAAATGAGCTATTATTTTGGAACGGAGGGAGTAATAAGTTTTTTTAACATAATTTCATATATTTAATTATAACCAAATAATAATATCACACTAATGCACAAATAAACATAATTTATCTTACATTTCTAATTTAATCTCACTATACTAGTAATCTCTTTACTCAATTTTACTGTACACATATTTATTCAACTTAGCCTGGCAAAGAAATTGAATGTTGGCAAGTTGAGATTGATGTGTCTCCAAAATTCAAATCTAAAATCTAGGCACAGGTTAAAAACCAAGAATCAACACAAACAAAATTTTATACACAATTTTTATACAAAATAACGTGTCATTTCATAAGCTTTTCATTTAACATCGCAATGACACCAACTATTAAATTATTCCACTTAAAACAGTATCAAGGGAACTTTGGTCCGAATACAAAATATTAGCACTAGAAAATATTTTATGTAAGGGATATACCAATGTGGTGTACCTCTATCACACATTCATACAAAGCCCACAGTTGTAAAGCCCAGAATTGTGAAGCCCAAATTCTAAAGTGAGTCCCACGTAAAAGTGAGCCGTTACGATTCCCTCCAAATTTAAACAAAACGAAACAGACTTTGCACAACACATCACTCATCCTTCCCTTTCTATGGAAGAAACAATAGATGAAGAGACGGCAAGCCAAGAGAGAGAGAGAGAGAATCGCTTTTTGCAGCTCCGAAAAGCTATTCTTTGCTCTACCCATCACATTCTTCTTCTATATGCTTTATATATATATATGCATTATAGAAAGTCCACAAGGAACCAGTGAAAACCCATTTCGATTTCAAATCTCCAGCATTCACAATCATGTCTTCCACCCCTCCACCTCCACCTCCACCTCCACCTCCACCTCCTCCAATAACCAATAATGGCATTGGCATTGGCATTGGCAACAGAAACTCTCCGCTATATTGGTGTTACCAATGTCACCGGACTGTCAGAATTCCCTCTGAAAACCCATCTGACCTCGTCTGTACTCACTGCTCCGGACAATTTTTATACGAAATCGACGTAGCCAGGCCTACGCTTGTTTTCGATTTCACCCAATTCGATCCCTCCCCTGAAGCCCGCATTCTCGAAGCCCTCACTCTCATGATCGATCCCCTTATTGCCCACCAAAATCAAAATCAGTTCCCAGATATAGGGCTTCAACCGCCTTGGCGGCGGCGTCATGGTTTTGGAAGTCGGGGTTGGCACTGGCCGTGGAGGCGAAACCGGGTTGTCGATGATAGTGATGATTGGGACCCAGAAAGTGGGATTCTTGCTCGTCCTCGCTCCTGGATTATCCTCAGACCTGTAGGACCTCGACCTGTTCGACAAAATTCCCAACTGGAAGGTTTGGTTCCTCCGGGGGCTAATCCTCAGGATTACTACATTGGGCCTGGGCTAAGAGAGTTGATCGACGAACTGACTCAGAACGACAGACAAGGCCCTCCCCCGGCCCCTGACTCGGAAATCAACGCTCTGCCAACTGTGAAAATCACCAAGGACCATCTAGTCAACGATTCAAATTGCCCTATTTGCAAGGAAGAATTTAAAGTTGGTGGGGAAGCAAAAGAGCTGCCTTGTAAACATGTGTATCACTCTGACTGCATTGTTCCTTGGTTGAGGCTTCACAACTCTTGTCCTGTTTGCCGGCACGAGCTGCCAGTTCCGTTTGAGAACAGAGTTGAGGACGAGCTGCAAGTTCCGTTTGAGAGCGGGGTTGAGGATGATGAGACTGATGTGGATTCTTTTGATGAAGCAATTTCTAGAAACAGGCCATACAGGCGGAACAGGAGGTGCTTGAGGTTAAGACAGTTAGCCTCCTCTTTATGGCCCTTCCGCTCAAGGTATCGCCGACCACTTGATCCCCAAGGTGATAGAACATTACTTACTACTCATGCCATTGAGAGTTAAATAAATTCCTTGAAATTTATGATTTAATTTACTGTTAATTTATTTGGTTAGACTCTGTTTCTGTTGCTTGAAGAGTTAATAATCTTCCAAATATAGTAAATCGTGTTTCACAATTTACAATGATAAGATCCAAAAGTTAGAGCCCAACTTGTAATGAAGATGAGATTAGCAAGCCGAGTTCAAAAAGTTTGTCTCAATTTTGAAGAACTTAATTTATATTTGGTTTCTCAACAAAATTTTGATATATATGTATATATATATCCTCGATGAACTCCATTGATTGATGTTCAGTTTTCTTCATTCTATAATCAAAAGAAAAAATGTCTTCACGTAGAAATTCTAGGAGGAAGTTGGAAAGGAGTGAACTTTAAAGAGGGATAGATTGAAGAGAGAAATTGTCTAATGCATTATTTAATCTCAAAATCAAAATAAATGACATGGTCGTTTTGATGAATTTCATGTCTGAGGAATATGATCTTGCGACTACAATTTTCAGGAGGAAGAGTAACAATTTGTAGTTTTTAATATTTAGCTCATTATATAGCCTCTCTATATGTATAGTCTTTGTACTGAATATCTTCTTATTTCCAGCAGCTAACTCATCGTCGCGTTCATGCTTTATTCTTTAGCCCGTGATGTTTCAGTAATCAATGTCCGAAGAAGTTTATGAACATGAAATGGCAGCGGTTAAACTTATCGCGGCTGGAAGATAATACAGTATGCTTATTTTCTATATGTTGCTTTATACGGTATGCTTATTTTCTATATGTTGATAATCACAATATCTTATTATTATCAGATAATTCTATGGGTTTTTTTTTTTTTTTCTGGCTTTTTATTTGTAATTTATAATGATCTTTCTATTCATGGTGGGAAACAGATTATTTTTCTCAAGTATCAACGTTCATGGTGGAAGTGATTTCTTGTAATCGGCCATTGCAAGAAAATCCCACAGGACTTCAACTATTTGGTGTACATTGATTGCTATAAAGAATATCCTCAGGAAAAAAATGGAAGGAAAAAAAAAGTTGAACCAAATTGCTTCTGTTAGGATCATTGTATCTGCTGTAATGACCAATTAGATGTTTGATTTCAACATTAACAAATTATGAAATCAATATAAAAAAAAGTTATTGCAGCAGGGTTATTGTCATACTGGTTGATAATCAAGCAACTACACATTGTTACCTCTAAAGGTTTCTGATCTGTTTGTTTGAGCAGAAAGCTTTTCGTTGAAAATATTTTCTATGTTTTTTGGCGATTAGTGTAATGAAAAACGAAAATCAACAGAAAACATTTCTGTTAGCAAAAAATAAATCTATTTAGACAAAATATTTTCCACTTTTACGGTGGAAAACATTTTCGAGAGATAGATATTTTAAGTCTGGTGTAACATCTTCATTGATGCCATGCTCCAAAACTTACTCAAAATACTAAGCACATGTATGTACCCTGTTTGATAAAAAGAAAGGGAGATCAATAGATAACTTTTCTGAGAACTTTTCCATCAGCAGCCAACCTGATTGAACATTCCATCTCAACTTTTCATCAGCAATATAGAGCCTATATATCAATATCCATCTAAACATACAGCAATTATGAGCCATTATTCATAAATTTATAACTGAATTTTACCAATTCTCTACATAAAGTAACTTTCACTTGCATTAACTTGTAAACCAACATAAAATCAGTACAAATAATAAATAATGCCTTTAGGCATTATGAAAAATTCACTAAGTAATTAAAAGGTGCAAACTGAGGTTAACACATGAGTTACTATAGACGTATCCGATTGGCTAAGAGGAAATTCACATCTCTGACAAGATGATTCCCCTTAGGCCTTGATTGGTATTTCTGAAACCATTACGGACATCTAGAACCTTGGTGGTGAGTACCGGCATGAAAACCTTCCGTATATGCTGTGTTTTTTAATATTGTCTGCAATAAAATTATTCACTTATTACCACAAAGTATTTAACAAAAATGAAATTGATTGACTAAAAATATGAAAATGAAACGATAGAGCAAAATGCAGTGATCATAACTAACCTGTTTAGCCTAATAATCAATACAAGGAAATTGCTTTCATGAAAAGTACAGTGTATATACTTGAATTGGTGTAATTATATATCCATATCTTAATTAATGAAGGCAAATGACAACAAAATAAGAACGTTGAGCGGCTAATATTGAAGCGGTAATGATTTGCGAGTGTACCATAACTCAGGCATCCAATCACTGTCATTTAATCTCCTCAACCCCTACCTCAATGGTTTGAAATCATCAGCTCATTGCAGCACGTGGCATCAACAATGCAAACAAATAATAACAATGAATCAAAAAAATTAAATTTCTTGGAAAGAAACCTAAATAAAAGCCTGTAGGGGGTCCAAAGTGAATAGTGATTATGAGAGTAATCGGAGAGGCAAAACTATGTCAATGAGCCAACAAATCTGGGTTAACCGGAGAATGAGTAGCCGAGTGAGGGAGGAGCAAGTGGTTCAAGAAGAAAGAAACGACAGTGCACAAATGGGCAGCATATCCCCCCAAATCTCAAGAAGTTCTCCCTTTGACCTTGTGAAATGGGTCCTATTTATAGGCTTTTCCTTAGTACCAAAGAATACCAAGTGGCCAAATAAGGTGATGACATGTGTCCCTGAGGATCACATGAATATTCTATCCTAAACCACCAAGCTAAGGTAGCCATGTGTCCCTCTACATTTACTATTATACTATCTGTTTGGCACATACCTCAGCAACTTCCATTTTGAACCTCAACAAATGCACTAGCAACGGTTGTACTTGCTGCTGCACCTGCCCTTCTCAGTTCAATTTGGCTAATACATGCATTTTCAGGACTTTATAGCCTGCTATCAGCCATATTTGTATTTTCCTTGGTCCTGCCTGTGCAGCAAAGGCAGGCTCATGACCTGGGTAAATAGAAAGGGAATCCCTTGCTTTAAGGTTGCCCTACTCCCATCTTCGCGAGGTCGCTACAGTATACTGGCATCTCTGGGCCTGCTATCAACTCCAACCAGTAAGCGTTAGGGTCAGCTATCAACACCGCCATTTCCAATATTATCGCCGCCATTTGAACTTGTCGAGGGAAAAATCAGCCGCAGCAACTACGAACCCTCTCTACAAGTGCATCGGTATGTTCGTGGGTAAACCGCAAGAAGCTCTAATGAAAGTCTTTCTGAGGCGAAAACGCGCTAGGAATATCTTGGTTCATGTCAAATTGCCTGAGGACCCTATCGGGTTGGTAAACCACACTTAACATGCCCTCCTCATACCACACCAGCAGATACCCAGGAAGAACCATGGCTTACAAGGAAAGAGTCAGCATGGATGTTGTCAAGAGAAAAGTCTAGGTGGCGAGCCTCATAAGGAAACCGCCGACGGCTGTGAAAATCCGTGTATGGGCAAAAGACACACTCGTCCATGTCATTAATATAGTCCATGAACGACTAGTTGGAACTAGCACCAAACCATCGAGCAATCTTGCGAAAGGCGTTGTTTACTTGTCTCGTAACCACTTGTCCCTCTGCATCTAGGACTGGGTTACCCTCTGCATCCAAAACCTCATCAGTAAAAGAGACCGCAAACTCTTTGGGAGTAGGGCCCATAGCGAGAAACCGCTTATAGAAGAAAGCTATCAAGAACGGGATGTGAACAAAACTCCATACATCATAACAGCCCACCTCACCATGTCTGAGTGGATCATGTCAAGGCGAAAGTATAGATTCCCCAAGAAGAGGAGAGCCAAAGGAATATGGAAGCCACTTCAAAGTTTAACCGCCAAGGGAAACACCAAGGGGTTCGAACTCTCAGCTAGATTGTTGGGAAGAACGAAGAAAGAAATGAAATAACTCACGAAAGCAGCCTAATACAAGTTGCCGCAGTAACCCGGGCTCACTATAGAATTATAGTCCTCTTCGGTGATGTCACCAACCACCGGCTGAATGTCTTTGAAAAAGTACTTCAACTAGGAAATGTATGTGGTCTTGTCCCTTTTCGGCCTCTCCGCTAACAACTCACCGATTTTGGCGTCATACCAAGAGTTGTGTTTCCTTGCCTCACGAAAGGCACTCCGAAAAGCGATAACGGCAGTCTATTCATCGACAGTTAGGAAGGCGGGGTCGAAAGTATGATCTCCACAGGAACTGAAACGTAGCAACATCGAAACATCGTCCAGAGTAGGGGCAGTTTCTCCCCAAGCAAGAGAGAAAGTATGAGTGTCTCGGCTCTAGCGGGAAATAACGTCTATGTTGGTTTGCCACCCTAAGCATAAAAAGCTCCCTTGAAATCAGAATGACATTAAGAATTCGAACAATCCTCAGACGCTGCTCGAAGGCATCATCCTCGATAACATCATCCACCCAAAGAGGCCAGTCAACCAAGGGGCCGGAATGAGTGTTATAGTAGATGTAAGAGTGGGAAAAGTCACCACGTTCAACACAAAACCACAGTATTGTGGCAGGGTTGACCATGTCAGCGTCTTCTAGAGAAGCCTTAGCAAATGGGAGTAGGGCCACTCCAAAGCAGGAACAGCAGGGACAAATGCGTCGTTGGCTATCCAAAATGGGTCAGCAAGACTCCCAAAGTATGGAGCCCTCCTCCATTCGGCACGTGGCGGGACAGGTTTGTCAGCCAAGAATATGTTGCTTGCAATGTGGAAGGTGTGAAAAGAAGAGAAGACTTTGAAAGAACAAAGAAGTCTCTAAGAAAAGGAAAGTTTGAAATGGGAGAAGTTGAGAGCAGGAAAATGAATGAGAAGGGGGGGACCAAGAAGCCCAAGGCTACTATTTATAAAAGGGGCAAGGAAGATAGGCCCGGGGCACCTCCCCAAGATCATCATGACCCGTCACAGTCAATGCAACTCCCCAAAGCATCATGACCTTGCAAAGGTCGGCGCAGCTTTTGACTAAACAGACGCAACCCCAGGTCTGCAGATCAGCCTCCTCTCCTGCACTCTTGCCTCCGGCCCTTTCCTGCGCTTTACATAAGATTGAGACACGTGGCATTTAACAAATCCAACCATTCCAAAATAAAACACGTACTGCACACCTCATTTGACAGAAAAAAAAAAAACGATATCGTCTGGGGGAGACACTTAATAAATATATATTAGTATTTTTTATTATAAAATAATAAATAAGTACATGTTTATGCATAATTATTAAAAAATTAAAATTCGATAAAATTTTATATTTATATTTAAAATTATTGAAGATTTTTATTTGTGCTAGACATTAAAAATGACATAATTTAATTGATTCAACATTTATTTGAACTTGGTCATGACCTAATTATTAGAGAATTGTCTTAGTCTATGTTTAAGTATGAACCACTTAATTTATTTATTAAATTGGTGAATAAATATACGTTCGTATTTTTTGTTATAAAATATATAAGAGTTGGGTTAAGCATTTATAGTTGTAGTAGACGCTAAAAGTGACATAATCTAATTGACTCAACATTTATCTCAATTTGGCCATGACCTAATCATTAGAGAATTGTCTTAGTCTATGCCTAAACATGAACCACTTAACTCATTTATTTATTACATTGATAAATAAATATATGTTAGTATTTTTTATATATAAAATATATAAGAGTCAGCTTGAGGAATTATAGTTGTGCTAGACACTAAAAATGACATAATCTAATTGACTCAACATTTATCTCAACTTCACCATGACCTAATCATTAGAGAATTGTCTTAGTCTATGCTTAAACATAAACCATTTAACTCATTTATTTATTAAATTGGTGAATAAATATATTTTAGTATTTTTATAATAAAATAATAAATATGAACATATTTATGCATAGTTATTAAAAAAAATTAAAATTTGGATAAAATTTTATATTTATATTTAAAATTATTGAGAATTTATAGTTATGTTAGACACTAAAAGTGACATAATCTAATTAAATCAACATTTATGTCAATTTGGTCATGACCTAATAATTAGAGAATTGTCTTAGTCTATGTCTAAGCATGAACCACTTAACTCATTTATTTATTAAATTGATAATTAAATATATGTTAGTATTTTTTATAATAAAACATATAAGAGTCAGCTTGAGGAATTATAATTGTGTTAGACACTAAAAGTTATATAATCTAATTGACTCAACATTTATCTCAACTTGACCATGACCTAATCATTAGAGCATTGTCTTAGGCCTGGTTTGGGAACCCTCATTTTTAGCCAAAAAGTCAAAAAGTTACTAAATTAGCCAAAAAGCCAACAACCCATACCAAAAAGTCAAAGATTCTCTTCTCTCTATTTTTTGCACATCTTTTCATAAAAAGCCAAAAAGTCATCCCAAACATACTAGTTTTTTTTAGCTCATATTTTAACCAAATAGCCAAAAAGTTACTAAATTAGCCTGTTCCCAAACGGGGCCTTAAGCTATGCCTAAACATAAACCACTTAACTCATTTATTTATTAAATTGGTGAATAAATATATTTTAGTATTTTTATAATAAAATAATAAATATGAACATGTTTATGCATAGTTATTAAAAAAATTAAAATTTAGATACAACTTTATATTTATATTTAAAATTATTGAGAATTTATAATTATGTTAAGACACTAAAAGTGACATAATCTAATTAAATCAACATTTATGTCAGCTTGGCCATGACCTAATAATTAGAGAATTGTCTTAGTCTATACCTAAACATGAACCACTTAACTTATTTATTTATTAAATTAATAATTAAATATATGTTAGTATTTTTTATAATAAAATATATAAGAGTCAGTTAAGTGGTTCATGTTTAGGTATAGACTAAGACAATTCTCTAATTATTAGGTCATGGCCAAGCTGACATAAATGTTGATTTAATTAGATTATGTCACTTTTAATGTCTAACATAACTATAAATTCTCAATAATTTTAAATATAAATATAAAATTTTATCCAAATTTTAATTTTTTTTAATAACTATGCATAAGCATGTTCATATTTATTATTTTATTATAAAAATACTAAACTATATTTATTCACCAATTTAATAAATAAATCAGCTAAGTGTTTTATATTTAGACATAGACTAAGACAATTCTCTAATGATTAGGTCATGGTCAAGTTAGATAAATGTTGAGTTAATTAGATTATATCACTTTTAGTGTCTAGCACAACTATAATTCCTCAAGCCAACTCTTATATATTTTATTATAAAAAATACTAACATATATTTATTTATCAATTTAATAATAAATGAGTTAAGTGGTTCATGTTTAGGCATAGACTAAGACAATTCTCTAATGATTAGGTCATGGCCAAATTGAAATAAATGTTGACTCAATTAGATTATGTCACTTTTAGCGTTACTACAACTATAAATGCTTAACCCAACTCTTATATATTTTATTACAAAAAATACGAACGTATATTTATTCACCAATTTAATAAATAAATTAAGTGGTTCATACTTAGACATAGACTAAGACAATTCTCTAATAATTAGGTCATGACCAAGTTCAAATAAATGTTGAATCAATTAAATTATGCCATTTTTAATGTCTAGCACAAATAAAAATCCTCAATAATTTTAAATATAAATATAACATTTTATCGAATTTTAATTTTTTAATAATTATGCATAAACACGTACTTATTTATTATTTTATTATAAAAAATACTAATATATATTTATTAAGTGTCTTCCCCAGACGACATCATTTTTTTCTATCAAATGAGGTGTGCACTACGTGTTTTATTTTGGAATGGTTGGATTTGTTAAATGCCACGTGTCGCAATCTTATGTAAAGTGCAGGAAAGGGCCGAAGGCAAGAGTGCAGGAGAGGAGGCTGATCCCAGGTCTGCGATCTGAAGTCATGCATGCGCGGGAAAATAGCCCGTGTTTCCCACACGAGTAGGGGGCAAATGTAGAGGGGCATAAATTAAGAATGGACTCAAGTGCTAAGGTCACCTCTATTAGACCAGCAAGTATAATTAAAGAAGCATGGGCTAAAACCCAAGGGAAACGGGTCGACCAGAGGGCCGAACCAAGTCCGACCCGCCAAGGGTCCGAATAGGCTTCGTGCAGCAAAATGGCTAAGAAAAGTTACGGAGACAACACTTGCAGCGGTCAAGTTGCTGAGACACTTTATCTCAGCGCCACCATTTGAACTTTACCGAGGGAAAAAGCAGTCTCAACAACTACGAACCCTCCACAAACTACTTGTCAAGACAACACTCGCAACGGTCAAGTTGCTGAGGAATTTTACCTCAACTCCACCATTTCCAGTATTGTCAGCGCCGCCATTTGCGCTTGTCAAGGGAAAGAGTTGCCGCCGCAACTACCTACCAAGGGCGGATTCCACAAGGGTAATAGCAACCTTTGAGGGAGACTTCCACTCCACAAGTGGAGACTAATACTTAGCATTGATAGCAAGCCCCAAAGCATTACTAGCCTAGGGTCGATAGCAGGCCCCGAAGCTCTAGCTCTAGCTCGGCGCTGATAGCAGGCTCCAAAGCTCAATAGCTTGGCGCTGATAGCAGGCCCCAAAGTATTACCAGCCTAGGGTTGATAGCAGGCCCCGAAGCTCTAGCACGACGCTGATAGCATGCTCCGAAACTCAATAGCTTGGCGCTGATAACAGGACCCAACGCTTACTGGTTGGAATTGATAGCAAACCCAGAGAACCGCGGCAACCCTACAAAGATAGGAGCAGGGCAGCCTGATAGCAAGGGACTCTCTTTCCATTTACCCAGGTCATGAGCCTACCTTGGTTGCATAAGCAGGATTAAGGAAGCCCCCTTGGGCCTGGTACGAGACATAGCCCTTGTTGTGGCTCGCGCCTTGGGAAGCTGGGGAGTTTGTGGTTAGGTGGCTAAGGGTGGGGAAGTCGCTGACGTAAACACAAACATGGCTAATAACAAACTATAAAGTCCTAAGAATGCATGTCTTAGCCAAACCGAACTGAGAAGACAAGTGCAGCAGCAAGTACCACCGTTGCAAGTCCACTTGCTAAGGTTTAAAATGGACGTTGCTAAGGTATGTGTCATACAGATAGTACAGTGACACATGCTGAGGCATTTGTGCCAAACAAATAGTACATAGTACATGCAAAGGGACACGTGACTACCTCAACCTGGTGGTTTAGGATAGAATATTCCATATGATCCACAGGTACATGTGTGATCACCTTATTTGGCCGCTTGGTATTCTTTGGTACCAAGAAAAAGCCTATGAATATGACCTATTTCCCAAAGTCAAAGGGAGAACTTCTTGGGATTTGGGGGATATGCTACCCATTTGTGCATTGTCATTTCTTTCTTCTTAAACCACTTGTTCCACCCTCACCCGACTACTCATTCTCCGGTTAACCCAGATTTGTTGGCTCATTAACACAGTTTTGCCTCTCCGATTACTCTCATAATCACTGTTCACTTCAGACTTCCTACACTCCCTCATCAAGAACTCTCTAATTGCAAAGGTATGTGCTATAGGGATATGGGTGGGATTTCTTTTTCTTCCTTTGCATTTTAATTTGCAACCTCAGTACTATGGAAAATACATAACCAATCAATTTGTTTCTCAACAAATCTCACTTTTGGTGAGAAATGAAACCTATAAAATAAGATAGATTTCTTTCTCTCCATTTGTCACCTAATTTATAAACCAAACATGAAAAAAGAGTTATCTTTCTCTTTATTTATCTTCAAATCACTCTATCCAAACAGACTATTAATATATTCCCATGGTAAAAAATCTTAGAGGACCTGTGCATAATGACCATAAGACAATACCATTTACTTTTAACAGCAAATAAATTTTTGGCAACCAATCAACAAAGATATTCAATTAGTGGTCAAAGATCACTCAATAGTTGATATTCTTACTTTGCATCTCCTAATGGGGCTAAATTAGCTCCAAGTCCAGAGAAACTGAACTTCCTTTCCAAGGCTCATAAGGAATCCATTGCCTCAAATGGAAATATGGAACAAACACTTCCATACTTCCAATGACATACTCACAATCTAAGAAGCACCGACATGGATATTAATGCGGACACAAGACACAACGATTTCAAAAAAATGGAGACAAGGATACGGCGGGGAACATGGTAGTAAAATATGTTTTCATATATTTTTATTCGCTATCTAGATCAATATTACATCCACAAACAATCAATATTAACAAAAACTAACACTAAATCTTTTTTTTTTTAAAGCACTTTTAAGTTCACACTTATAGTTTATATTTTTTTTTTATGGATGATCTATTAAGTATTTAAATCTAAGAAAAAAATAACAAACATTCAACATTCTCACAATCACTTCCATTGCCTCAAATGGAAATATGGAACAAACACTTCCATACTTCCAATGACATACTCACAATCTAAGAAGCACCGACACGGATACTGATGCGAACACAGACATGGATATGATGTGGACACAGAACACGACGATTTCAAAAAAATGGAGACAAGGATACGGCGAGGACACGGCAATAAAATATGTTTTCATTTATTTTTATTTGCTATCTAAATCAATATTACATCCACAAATAATCAATATTAACAAAAACTAACACTAATTCTATTTTTTTTTAAAAACACTTTTAAATTAACACTTACAATTTATATCTTTTTTTATGGATGATCAATTAAGTAAAAAATAATAAACATTCAACATTCATCAAAAGTACTAAATAAAATGGGAGAAAAAACAACTTGGCATGTCCCTAGTGTGTCCCCGAGGTGTTCCCGGCATGTCCCTTAAAAATAAATTAATTAAATAAGGGGGCACGCTGTGTGGTGTGTCTCATACGTGTCCCCGAAGTGTCCGTGTGTCCGACATGGATACGGCACTTATTTTGAAGTGTTGGTGCTTCATAGCTCACAGTTTAAAAAGAGTTAGAAGGAAAGAAAGAGAAGAAAAACTCACCGCCAGGTTAATCAAATCCAAGCTAAGATGTTTCTTGACACTGTCTGATACCAAAGCACCAAGCTGCTCCCCATGTTCCTTAATAGTCTCCCCTTTGATCTGTGCATTATTTCCTTTCTCAGCCCTAGACCAGAGAGTATTTTAGCTGCAATGAAAGAGCATACATTCTACTTACCTCTGAGAGAATTACTGCTGATGTTTTCTCAAGTATTTCTTCAACAAATTTTTCAGGATCAGTGAAAGTGCGTGACAAATTCACGTTGGTAGATTTCTCCTTTTGTGCATCATTGTATGGTTTAGCAGCTTTTGCTGCATCAAAGAGAGAAGAATTTGTTAACAACCACAACAATTAAATACAGGTCCGTCATGATCAGCTACAGGTCTAGGAGCTGCATCAACACAAAATTATGAACCAACTTCTTTCAAATTTTTTTTTTATACAATAGTCATTTACTCAATTAGAGATCTTAACTTATAATTTGCACTCAAACAGAGCAAGATGAGACTTTTAAATGGCTTTTCTCACTGAAAATTTCCCATGATCAGAGTAGTTTGCTGTAATCACATAAATCTAAAACAAGCCTTATTAGCAGTATTTTAGAAACTACACAGTAACAGAAGAAAATAGAAATATTAGTGATATGAAAGTCTTTTAAAGTCCAGTGACTGTTTTTCTTCACATGCCTCAGCCAAGATATTTATATGCAAATAAGCAAGAACCACAATTACGACATGTATCAAAATCATTTCTCACAAAGTATCCTACCATTTTTATCAAGAAAATGGCATGGATGTTGATTTTTATATAATCAAAACATTGGTTCACCAAATGAGTTCTAGAGTTGGGTTTAGTATATAGATTTTAGAAGTCAAAGTTCCTTTTTTCCTATGTCAAAGTCCAAGTTATAGTTGGCGTAGGAGATCTTTAAAATCTATACAAAATAGAGGTCAGATTTTAGACAATTAACAGAACTCCTGGAACTTCTTTAGAATTGTGTGACACAATTCTAGCCCTCAGCGAGATTGTTATGGACTACGAGTATCGGGTGTAGGTGTGTATCCAAGTATCAGACCTTGATAAATTTAAATCTTGGGATCTTGAGATACATATCCAAAATTAGATATGGGTACGGGGACAAGTCATATGCACATATATATTGTATATTATATAATATTCTCGGAGGAGATGTTGTAAATTATGTAGAAATACACTAGAAATTAAATATGATTCAAGGAAAAATATGAAATTTTTATATCTAA
Source organism: Camellia japonica (assembly GCA_030407325.1). Lineage (NCBI taxonomy): Eukaryota > Viridiplantae > Streptophyta > Magnoliopsida > Ericales > Theaceae > Camellia > Camellia japonica. The sequence continues at coordinate 118,751,420 of JAPPVO010000016.1, forward strand.
TTCATGTGAGAGGCTAAAAATGTTGCTTTACTAACAAATGTGATTTTCTTCTTCTTCATGTATTGTCACATATTAAAGATCTAAGTGTCTAAATTAGGTACGAGTGTTGGACACATATCCCACACCTTTACCCATGTCATATCCGGTGGACATGGGTATTGTGGAAGAAATAAAAGAGTCCATGTAGCACAAGTTATGGAATCTTAGGTGTGATACCTAGAGTTTTTTTTATTGCTTCTAATTCTCTTGCAATTTTAGGCCTTTTAAAGCCTCAAATAGATCTATACTGCATCTGTTTCACTCTTTAAACCCCTATAGACAAGCCTTATCATTCTCCCATTGAACCAACCAAGACACAAAAGAGAACCTTAGATCTGCAAAAATAATGTTCTTGGGTGCTATTTGAAGCATCCAAAACAGGCCCCCTGTCTTGTTCTTTCCACTTAAATAATTTCTCCAAACCTATGAAGCACGGATACTCCAAAAAAGGTGCCGTACGAGTAACGGATACATATAGGATACGGATAAGTGTCCGATATGGCACACATATCGGATACGGCAAATAAGTATCCAATTTTATTTTTATTTTTTTAAATTTCGGATACGGGAGGAATACGCGAAGGATACTTGAGGGATATGGCAGGATACGTGAGGGATACGCGAGAGATACGCCAAATAAGTATCCAATTTTTTTTTCTAATTTTTTATTTTTTATATTTTAATACGCCAAATAAGTATATAATTTTTTTATTATTTTATATTTATATTTTTTCAATAGTCAATACTCTCTACTCTCATTCTTCTTTTTTTTTCTTTTTCCCTTAACTATTAGGCTACTTTATTTAATTTTTTTTCCACTCTTTTTTTTTTGGTTTCCCTACACTGTTTTAATGTAAGTATTTCTTTACCAAATTTTTAATTTTAAGAACTTTAATGTTAGTATTTCTTTATTTAATAGGAATCTCTCTCTTTATTTATTAATTTGCTTTAGGTTTTATTTTCATGCATATTACATTATTAAAATTATAAAAAATAATTTTTTTTTACGAACGTATCCCCACCGTACCTGTATCCTACTTTTTCAAATTTTGGCGTATCACCATATCCGTATCACTATATCCCATATCCGTATCCGTGCTTTCTAGCTCCAAACCCTGCCCTATTGCTCCATAGAAATAGAAACAGTAACACAAAAGCCAAAATTTGAACCACCATTCCAGACCCAGAACCAATTAAAATCAGCCCTAAAGCTTTCTGCAGCTGTACCACATTATTTTGGGCTCACTACTATTAGGGAGTGTTTCCCACTCATATCCCACATCACAATGTCTAGTCTGTTTTTTTTTTTTTTTTTTGGGATCAAACACAATGTGTAGTCCTTGGTTCATTGAAGTTCGTCAATCCTATGGTTTTTGACAGTTCAGTCAATGAATCAGCACATTACCAAATGGGAAGAATATCATATTATATGGTCATCACTCATTAAGAGTGATAACATATGATAGATTGTGATAGGATTACAGAATGGATATGTGAATGTCAAATATACAAAAAATTAACCCTAAGAATGTTAAAACCTTGTCGTTATGATATTCAAAGTGATATAGTTAGATGTTAGCACCTTAAGACTTGGACACTCAGCTTGGCATGTGGTGGCACCTTGCACCTATGTCAAGGTCCAAGTCAGGCATGAGGGAGGCATGCCTAAGTCAAGGTAACAATGTGGCAGTGGCAATGCCACCAGACCCAAAGGCGAGTAATGTTTCATTTAGGAAAATGAACGGCTATACTTAGCCCGAATGCTGCTGGCAGCATAGACTTGTTGGGTCAAACAGATCAGTGGGCATGACACTTTACGGCAGACCAAGACTTACAATTTCGTGGGTTAAACTCAGGAGGGTTCAAAAGGCTGAAATGGATGGGCAGTTCATAGCAATTCCTTGGCATGATGCAAAGCTGACAGACAGGGCAGTTTATAGCAGTTATGCTTGCAAAAAGTCATGACAAAGCCTGCTAGAATTAAGGAACTGGTCCAAGACAGTTCCAGGCAGTTTCCAGCAGTTACAATCTGCAGCAGCCTTGTTGGTTTGAATTTGCCCTAGCAGTTGGGGGTGTCAACTGATCATAACTGATTTGTAAAATGCCTATAAATGTTAAGGCATAGAGGGATTTAGACAGATCATGTTATCTGTACGAATACTCATGTATCCTTGTATTATTTGGTGATAATAAAGGTTGGGAACGGTTCCTGTAATCTACTTGTGTATGCTTGCTTGCTTACAAAACTTATAGTGGGTAATTCGTGCATGCTTGGCTGAGACTAAGTACTGTAACTTAGTGCCATTATAGGTTGGAAATTTAAAACGAAAATTGACCCTGTAACATTAGACATGATGGACGTTAGATTAGAGAGAATGTTATAGTTAAGTAAACATGCTGATTGGTCTCAAGGTCTGCAAGCCATATCACTGCGTTATCAGATAAATTAGTCAAGTATAGCTGGGTGTGTCAACAGGTATTTTCTGATCTAGGTATTTTTCTAATGTTTTGGATAACAAAAAATAAGATTTTATCCATCAAATATAGCCTAAAAAGGCAAGTGATAGAGGATAGAAATCTATATTTAACCTGATGATGAAAGAAAGAAGAGAAGAGAAGAAAATATCAAATAGCAACCATGCACATCAACATGATAAGGACAGCCCTTAAGAAAACAGTCATTCCCAACCACTGGTGATCAGTACTACAATCAATACCTCGATCAAACTACTTCCCAAGCCAGCCATGGGCTACTTCCTGGAAATCTGTTTCATGTAGCTTGGCAACGAAATTTTGCATCATGGGTACCGGACCTTCATTAAGGGATGTTGCTTCTCTCTTTGCAGTTAACCCACCTATCCTGACCTTAGGAAGGAATGGAGCAAGCGATGACCTTTCCTCTCTTAGTAATAGTAGTAAGTAGTCTCCCAAACGATTTGATGGTGGCAAGGTGTGTAGCCTCTTGATATTTGGGGGTAACATACAAAGTCCCCACGATAAGTAATCGAAAAGCTGAGAGAGGCCATCTCAAAATTACAAGAGATTTTCCAAACTTCCTTAAGAGGGAGGAAGGATCCTTCCTAGTTCCTACCAAGTTTACTGACCAAGCAGAGCCCACAACATCAATATTAAGCCTGAATCTATCCTTTACTAAATTGGGATGTGTGCTCATCCTAAAGTATATCAGTGGCTCTCTAAGGCCTCCGACTCGTACTTGATTAAAGGAGTGTGGTTCTTCCATACTTGTCTCACATCACAGGAGCGACCCTTTGAGATTTGGGACACCAAGACTTTTATGAAAGTGACACCTTGTTAGTCCTTTTGCAACCCCATACCAAAGTAGATACTAAATACTGATATTTTAAAATAAATAAAGAAAAGGAAAAAAGAAGAGGCTCTTGAAATAAGGTATGATGCATATCAAGTTGGTTGCCATAGTAGAGAACGAGAAGGCCTAAAACTAAAAAAGATGATAGAATTGTGTATCAAAACTCTAAAAGCACCTTATACCAACTGAAGTATGGGTTACTTTAGTTGCAATAAATAATCAAATAGACTCACTTTAAATGCTAAGTGATCAAGGTACAATAATTCCATTCCGGAAAGAACTAAAATGAGTGTGTATTGTAGAAATTAATCTAAGGAAAATATAACAGTAAAAGTAAATTACAAAATCACCAAAAGAACTTAACTGAACTAATAAAGTCAAGTTGATTTTTATTCACAAACACGTGATTTTTTTTAAGTCAAGTTGATCTAAGGTACACTAATTCCATACCTGTAACAGCTGTGGACTTATTATTCACAGACACGTGATTTTTTTCAGAAGCTTGCAAGGGAGCTGCTTTTGGTGGCTCTTCTGGCAGGGGTATGGCATCAGATGGAACAAGAGCTGCTAGATCAGGAGGTTGATCCTTCCCTACTGAAGGGTTAGCCTTCAAGAAAGAAAATTTGTTTTGAATCACAAAATCCACTGAACAATAAGTAGGTGAATTCACTCGGGAAAACAAACTTCAAATTACCTCCAGGTCAACATAGGCTGGATCTTTTCCTATTGATTTTAGAAACTTGTCAAGATTGTGGGCATTAAGAGCTGAAACCAGCAAAATTATGAGACAAATTATTAGGTTGTGCTGTTACTCTCACAACAATGAACAGACTAAAAGTGGATTTTAAAGAGTCAAATTATCAACCAAAATACTGCCTACCAAAAACAGCAGATCTGTGAAAGTGTCATGTGGGAAATATAAAAACCAACAGAATAAGAGCACTTATAAACCAAAAAAAGAAAAATAAAAATTGAAGTTTTCAAAGAGAAGAACATTCTATATAAAGTATTTTTCACACTTGTACGACTGAATAAAATCAACAGTCTTTAGAATTTCGCAGTTGAAATAGATAACACAAATAGGTCCAACCAAAGTCCCAATCAGAAAAGGTATAGAAAATATCCAATAGTATCGAACACCAATACAAATAACCAAAATAAATACAGTTTTCTTAAGAAACCCTTCTCACTTACAGATTGATGTATCATTAGATAGTGGGTGGAAAAAGCAGCACTCTTGATCTTTAAACCCTTTATCCAGCATCAAGGAGACATTCCTTCACAAAAGAGAAGCAAGGGGGAAAAAACTAATTTAGGGTTTACAAATGATATTACAACAAATGGATATTACAACAAAATTACAAATGATCTCAACAAACGGCCTATAGAAGATTAGAAGCATACCGGGCTGAATCATTCACTAATGCAAATGGAGTGACACAACCCAGAGGCACCTTAAAAATAATAAAGACAGAAGCAGTGTCAAGGAGTGAATCTCAGTCAAATCGATCAACATATACATATATTACTGTTCAAGCGGAATGATATTATTGTTCAGGCAGCAGAATGATACTATATTGTTCAGGCAAATTAATTGCCCAAATAGAAATATTCTTTCTCCCAAGAATGACTGGATATGAAATAACATGATGGCACAAACCCCAAAGACCAAATTGAAAAGAAGATTTCCCAATGCAAAAATTAGAAGAACAACCTGTTAGCATATTATATTATTATCTGAGTTATTATATTAGCCGAAAGTGTTAGCATATTATATTAGCCGAAAGTTGCACTATATGAGGGGTTGTATTAGGGTCTGTAATTATTCTATGCCCTCAGGGCTCATCGTGTAATTGTCTCTCTTGTAAACCCTAATCTTCATTTATAAATAAGGGATGATATTCTATCATACCCTTAAGCTGGTTACCAAAGCTTCATGGTATCAAAGCTACACCTCTAGGGTTAGGGTTCGAAACTTACCTGGGTTGGTCTGCGTCAAGCTCTGCTTCCTCTACGTCACTCAGGCGCCTTCCTCTGTCGCCTTCGCCTCTCAGTCGACCTCCTCTGTCAATCAATCTCTGCTTCGTCTTCCTCACCTCGTCGCTCTTCTCCGCTCGTCGATCTTCGTTGATCTCTGCTTCGTCTTCCTCACCTCGTCGTTCATCGTCGATCTCCTCAGCAGCTCGTCGATCTCGATCTGCGTCGATCTTCGTCATCTTCGTCGGTCTGCGTCGATCTCCTTCTCTCTGGTATACTCTCATCTCTGTTTGGTATAACTTATGGAGTGTACCCGTATCTCATCCCACAATGTCAATGTTGTGTATACAACATATATAAAGAAATAAATAAAGACTTAAAAAAAAAAAAAACACTTTATGGTTCCTTAATTTTGTTATGTCTTTATAGTGGTCATTGTGCCTATTCTTGTACCACCACCTTCCGGGTTTGTGATTACCACTAGTTTTGTTGAGGGTTAGGTAGTAGCGTATCCATGGCAGATTCCACCAGTGTGTCCCCTACTTCTCAAACACCGAGGAGTGAGAGTCTCATTATACCTACTACCATGACTGAGAACCCCAACCCTAGTTTGAAAATCACCACCTCTCTATTTAATGGTCAGAACTACCTAGCCTAGTCTCAAAGTTTGACTATATTTTTGAAGAGCCGAGGGAAGATAGGGTATGTTGATGGCAGAATACAGGCACCTAGTACCACTGACTCGGGTTATGACCAATGGGAAATTACCAACTCTTTGATTATGGGTTGGCTTATTCATTTGATTATGGGAAATTGGTGAGGGCTACTTATCTATGGAGACTGCCCAGGATGTTTGGGATGCTGTGGCTGTCACCTATTCCCGCAAAGGGAATTTCTCACAGGCCTTTGAGTTGCGCCGCTCTATTGAGAGCTCACTTCATAGGGAACAGACTGTTCTTCAGTACTTCACTTTCCTCACCAACGGCTGGAAACGCCTTAACCACCTGGAAGACTACAAGCCCGTTTGCCCTGCTGATTCTGTCGGATACAAGAAGTTCATCGCACGGGAACGGGTCTTTAAATTTCTGGCGGGCCTAAATGTGGAGTATGATCCAGTTAGGGGTCGAGTTCTGGGTATGGACACTCTTCCTTCACTTCAGGAGGCATTTGCCTATGTACAGAATGAGGAGAGTCGCCGGTCTGCTATGATGTCCCCTGTCTCTACTGACCGCTCAGCATTACTGTTTATTCCTCGAGATGGCCTCAACCTGACTCCCATCCCTCCGTCTGCTGCTAAGGAGTCTGTAGTCTGTGATTATTGCAAGAAGCCACGGCATACTCGTGAGACGTGTTGGAAGCTTCATGGGCTCCATCCGGGGGACGAGGTGATCGGTCTGGTTCTCGAGGAGGTCGGTCAGGCCAGTCTAGAGGACGTGGTTCCTATTCCCGGGCTCATCAGTCTAGTGCCGTTGATACACTTGATTCTAATTCTGCTTCTGTTGGCCAAGCTTCTGATACTGAGCTGGAGGATGCTTTGCGCCAATTGTTGGACCGCCGGTCTTCTACTGCTCTCAGTACAGCTTCCTCGTCCTTTGCCCGCTCAGGTAACTTAGCCTCTTCTCCTTGTGTTTTCCTGTGTCATAAGTCTTTGCCTTGGATTATTGATTCCGGGCCTCCGATCATATGTCTGGCTCCTCTGATCTTTTCTCTGTCTATAAGCCCTCTTCAGGTCAGGACAAGGTTAGGATTGCAGATGGTACTGTTTCTTCCATTTCTGGAAAAGGTTTAGTCCAAGTCACTCCTACCATACATCTATCTTCTGTTCTCCATGTTCCCAATTTTTCTGTTAATCTGTTATCCTTGAGTCGTCTTACCCAGGATTTGAATTGTAGTGTGACATTTTTCCCTGATTATTCTCTTTTTCAGGACCTTGTCACGAGGAGTACGATTGGCAGTGGTAGTGCAGAAAATGGTCTCTACTTCCTGGATCAACCGGACAAACTTGCTTATTCTTCCACCACGTCTTCTACTACCCCGCTGATTTATGGCTGTGGCATCGGCGTCTTGGGCATCCTTCCTTTTCTTTACTTAAGCATTTATTTCCATCTGGTTTCGCAAATCATCATGTGTCTGACTTTCTTTGTGAGTCTTGTCAACTTGGAAAACAACACAGAGCTTCTTTTGCTCCCAGTTTGAATAAAAGTTTAGTTCCTTTTTCATTAATACATTCTGATGTTTGGGGTCCCTCTCGTGTTATGTCTGTGAAAGGTCATCGATGGTTTGTTACATTTATTGATGATTTTTCTCGTGCTACTTGGGTGTATCTCATGAAAGATAAGAGTGAGGTTTTCTCTGTGTTTCGCAATTTTCATAAGATGATTTGTACTCAGTTTGGGGCCACTGTCAAACTATTTCGTTCTGATAATGGCGGGGAATACATAGATTCTGGGTTAGGACAATATTTCTCTTCTCATGGCATTATCCATCAGACCTCTTGCACCAATACCCCTCAACAAAATGGGGTGGCGGAACGCAAGAATCGGCATCTTCTTGACATGGCTCGGTGCATGTGTTTTTCTATGAGTGTGCCTCGGTCCTATTGGGGCGACGCTGTTCTCACCGCTGCCCATCTTATTAATCGTCTCCCTACCCAGTCTTGCAAAAACAAGCTCCTCTTCACGTCCTCTAGGTTCTCAGTCCTTGTTTTCTATTCCTCCCAAAATTTTTGGTTGTGTCTGTTTTGTTCATAATCACTCTCCTTCTCGTGGTAAGTTGGACCCTCGCTCCCTTAAGTGTGTTTTCCTTGGTTACTCTCCTACTCAAAAGGGGTATAAATGTTACCACCCTTCTTCTCGTAAGTGGTTTGTGTCCATGGATGTTACTTTCTTTGAGTCCCAGTCCTATTTCTTGTCCTCTCCGGTGTCACCGTCCTCATTTCCGGGGGAGCCTTGGTGTGAAGTGAGTCCTGTGCTTCCTATGGTGGACCCAGTTGTTCTTGCACCACCCTCTTCTACTGGGACTATAGAACCCAATGTCACCAAGGATAAGGACGGGCATGTTTATGTCCGGGACATAGACAGACAACAAGTTAACTGGATACAAGGGACCACTTCTGCTCCTCCACTACCATCTCCTGCTTCTGATGAGAGTCTAGGTAACTTTGAATCTCTTGAGTCCATTGATCTTAATGTTCCTATTGCCAAGAGGAAGGGTGTGAGATCTTGTACTCAGCATCCTATCTCACATTTTGTGTCATACTCTCATTTGTCATCCTCATATAGAGCGTTTGTGTCCAATATTTCCTCTGTTAGCATTTCTAACCATTTTCAGGATGCCCTTGCTATCTCTGAGTGGAAACTAGCCATGATTGAGGAAATGAAAGCACTTAGGAAGAATGGCACTTGGGAGTTGACTGAGTTACCTACGGGCAAACGACCTGTGGGATGTAAATGGGTATATACTGTGAAACACAAAGTAGATGGGTCCATTGAGCGTTACAAGGCAAGACTTGTGGCAAAAGGGTTTACTCAGACATATGGCATTGATTATCAGGAGACCTTCGCACCCGTGGCTAAGATGAATTCAGTCAGAGTACTTCTCTCTCTAGCAGCTAATCTAGATTGGCCGCTTTATCAGTTTGATGTCAAGAATGCCTTTCTCCATGGTGACCTCGAAGAAGAGGTATATATGGACATTCCTCCTGGTTTTGAGGATCATCAGACTGAAGGCAAAGTATGCAAGCTTCGGAAGTCATTATATGGTCTTAAACAGTCTCCAAGGGCTTGGTTTGAGAGATTCACTCAGGCTATGTTTAAATATGGCTTCAAACAGAGTCAGGCAGATCACACCTTGTTTGTGAAACATTCCTCACGTGGTAAGACTACAACACTTATTGTTTATGTAGATGACATAGTTCTTACAGGCAATGATAGTGGGGAAATACCTCTGTTGAAGAAATATTTAGCTAGTGAGTTTGAAATCAAAGACTTGGGAAGCTTGAAGTATTTCCTGGGAATTGAAGTTGCTCGCTTCTAAGGATGGGATATTTATCTCACAGAGAAAATATGTGCTTGACCTGTTGAAGGAAACTGGGATGCTTGGCTGCAAGGCATGTGCCACTCCACTGGAACCCAATCAGAAATTAGGGGATGATGAAGGAGGAGAAGCTGTTGATAGGGGAGCTATCAGCGATTAGTGGGTAAGCTCATTTACCTATCTCACTCCCGTCCTGATATTGCTGTTGCTGTCAGTGTGGTTAGTCAGTTTATGCATGCTCCTCATCAGATTCACTTTGAGGCTGTCATGAGAATCTTGAGGTATTTGAAGTCTGCTCCTGGTAAGGGTCTTTATTTTTCAAAGTATGATCATCTTCGTGTGGAAGCCTATACAGATGCTGACTGGGCTGGATCAGTAACTGATAGGAGATCGACTTCAGGGTATTGCACCTTTGTTGGAGGCAACCTAGTTACTTGGAGGAGTAAGAAACAGAATGTGGTTGCCAGGTCAAGTGCAGAAGCTGAGTTTAGAGCTATGGCACAAGGTGTGTGTGAACTTTTATGGATCAAGTTATTGTTGAGTGATCTAGGTATTGATCAGACGGACTCCATGCGTTATACTGTGATAATAAGGCCGCCATCAACATCGCTCACAATCCAGTTCAACATGACAGGACAAAACATGTTGAGATTGATCGCCACTTCATTAAGGAGAAACTCACTAGTGGTGCCATTTGTACTCCTTTTGTCCAGTTTGGTGAACAACTTGCTGACATTCTCACCAAGGGGGTTGGGAATAAACCATTTCATGACATATTAGGCAAGCTGGGCATGAGAGATATCTTGCACCAGCTTGAGGGGAGTGTTAGCATATTATATTATTATCTGAGTTATTATATTAGCCGAAAGTGTTAGCATATTATATTAGCCGAAAGTTGCACTATATGAGGGTTGTATTAGGGTCTGTAATTATTCTATGCCCTCAGGGTTCATCGTGTAATTGTCTCTCTTGTAAACCCTAATCTTCATTTATAAATAAGGGATGATATTCTATCATACCCTTAAGCTGGTTACCCAAGCTTCACAACCATGCTTTATGCTCCAAAATCCAATGTAGTCAAATATATCCATTAAAGAAGCAAAGCTACTGAGATAGATCAGTTACAAAGCACACGAGCAAGAAAGAGACATGAGTTCATGAGTGCCAACAAAATATAAGATGAGAATTTTGGTCACAATGATTTCCAAAAGACAAAAGTGAGAGGCTAAAAGAGGTGACGTTTGAAGCAGCACCAAGCATCATGATTACCTTTGACCAAAAAATAGGGCCAAATAAAGCAGGCATAATAGAAGAGGTGAAGTTTACACATGAAGCTTTATTTGTCTTCTTGCATCAAGGTGTAAGAGCATTTTACTACCCCCAAAAGAAAGAAAAAAAAAATGAATATATAACAAAGTTCAAGGAATGCTAGAAGGCACCCAACTCTCAAACAGAGACACACAAACCAAACCTAGCCTAAGAAAATCCACTCACAGCTTAAGTGGTTAGCTTGGAAAGAAAACACCAAGGAAAACACCAAGACCAAGCCTACAAAACAAAATCTCACAACCAAAGGGGCTAGGCCATGAACAAACTAAACATCCTCTCACAACTCAACAACTTAGGTAATGTGATGCCCAGGTATATAACCCACCTTGTTTTCCTTTAATTGTGATTATCTTGCACGTGTTGGGAGTGTCAGGATTTAATCTGAGGTCCTGTCAACCGTTTGAGTTCACCGTTCATGAAACTTCCCTCGGATCCTCATCTTTATTTCATTCCGGAGTTGAGTCCCTCTTGTTTCGGAAAGCATGAAATTAGATCAGGGGTGTCTCGGCTTCAGCTAGTGCAATTTCTGGGTGGAAGGCTTGGGCCGCACGTGCGGTGAGGTGAGGCCGTCGATGGTTCAACACTGCTTTATATGCACGAGTGGAGGGCAGGTGCGAAAAGTAAGCCACACGTGCAGAGGAGAGTGGTGTACGTGCGGGAGGTACGTGCTGCACATGCGGAAATGGTGCCGCACGTGCGGGAACACGCTGTGTCCGAAAATTTTCTCTTTTTCTTTTCTTGGGCTGAGCACTCACCTCACTTTTCTCTCATCTCTCTCTCTAAAACACATTTCTCCTCCTTCTCTCTACATTACTCTCACCAAATCATATTAATCCTTTGATTTCTCCAAATCCATTAGAGCTTTGACCCTAGTTTCTTTATTAAAATTGGAGAACTCCTTGGGGCTCCATGTTGTGCGGTGGAGATTGGATTTCAACACCGTCAAATTTGGGGGTTTCTTCTCCAAAGCTTGATTATATATACATTTTTGCAAGTTTATGTTCATTTTGGAACTTCCTCTTGTAGTATGGAACTTTAATTGATTCATGAGTTCTTGATGATTTTAAATGAGGTTTTTCTCAATGTTTTCTAAAAACTCTTGGGAGTATGAACTATATTGTTGAGGAGGGATGTTGTTTTGGAAAATCCTTTCAAAAATGATGAAAAACCTAGTTTTGTGGAAACCCTAGAAATTGGGGATTTTTTTTTTTTTTAAATAAATGTCATGATGTTATGAAACCTATGGTTGTCTAATATTATGGTGAATGTGTGATTGGGATGTTCCTATGATTGTGTATAAAGAGGAAATTCCATAGAAAGAAAGTGAGTAATAATTTAATTGAAGCTTGTTGTATAGCTTATTAATGTTTGGCCTTGAAATGACCAAGTGGAAAATAGAGATTTACATGGGAAGAATACATAAAGATTGAGATTGTTATATCATCCTTTAGAATTATATTATGATGAATAATATATGAAAGATGCTTGAAGGTTAATGTTATATTATTTTATCTCTTGTAATGTATCATGTTTTCGCGTTGATGGAGAGGTAGAATTTGATCACAATGGAGGAATTGTATGGACGAATTGAGAAAATTGAGATTATTTTATGGAACTTCATTATTGCATTGGACATTTGCATTACCATCCTCTTTTGTCATTGATGCAATTAATTTTAAATATTGCATTGGCAAAGAATTATTTTGAGAAAGGAAATTGATCTGTGAAACAAGATTATATCAATTTGTTTTGGAATAAATATGTTGGTAAGTCCGGATAAGGGTTGTAGATGGTATTGGTTAAGTTGACCTAAGTGTCCATAGTGAAAGACCAAAAACACGCGAGGAGGAGGTACCACATGCCCTCCGGTTAGCTACCGGTAAAGTGGGGATTTGATGGTGCTTGTTAAGCCTACTTGCAGACACCAACCTATGGATTACCTAAGTCGTATTTACCGCCCCTGTTAACTACACTGAAATTGTTAAAATGTTGAATTCTCATGATTGCATTGTGCACGAAGGTTTTCAAAGGATAAAGATATATTATGTTGAACATGGCATTGCATGTACATTTATCCTTTGAGATTGTATAAAATGTATATATTCTGTTAAGGTTTTCTTATTGGGCTCTACGCTCACCCCTATGGGATTTTATGCAGAAAAAGATGTGGTAAATTCGCCGAGTTAGAGGCGTGTGATATGTTTTGAGAGCATGAGGCTCTTTTCCTTTGTTGTAATTATTTTTGACAAGCCAAGGGCTTTATGTGTATGGGTTGAAACTATTTTTGTATAACTGGGCTTAAGCCTTAGAAATTGTAACCCTTAAGGGCATTTAATTGTATTTGAACTGATATGCCTCATGCTATAGATTCATATACTAGGGATGTTGAATGTATATTTGCATGTAGAATACCTTTTGTAAATCTATTAATGATCAATGAATACAAATGTTGGAGATTTATAGATGATGTCAACATTGAACACTTACTTGTGTTTATATTTAACAATGGGAGTTGGTGCATATTTATTGTGGAAATTTTCGGGGCATGATAGGTAACAAAAGAAACTAAAGAGACTGTTGCACCTCTATTATTGGGTGCTTTTGCCCATATTTCTTTTGGAGAATAGAAAACATAGCACAACATTCTCCCTAGTTGCCTTTAGCTAGCCAATCTTATCTGCAAGCTTTTTCTTCTTGTCCTCTCATGATGATGGTGTGCATATTGATGCTAAGATACATAATCACCCTTCAATTTCCAATCACTAATATCTCCTTTGAAATTGAAGAAATTTTTTTATTTCTTTCCTTTTTGTGATGTCTTTCACCACCCACTATTCTTCTTCTTTGCTAGAGGTCAACTAGTCCCTCTCACTCTCACTCATGTCGTCACTGATGGAGTTCACTGATAGTAGAACCATGCTGATTAGTCTTTGGTGCCCACTAATTCTCTCTCTTGGTTGCTCTCTCATGCTAAAACTATAAATAAGAATGAATGAGGGCTCCCTGGATAGAAGCAACTAGGGCATAGTTTATCCTTTTTCATTTTGACCGCCGAATCATCTTTTCAAAAATACAATCTAGGACCTAAATAGGTCTTGGCCATGTTTGAAGGGTGGATCATGTCTCTCATGTGTCTGCCTTAATAAATATAAAATAAAATAAAATAATTCGGAGAAATCACATGGCATGTCTGACTCGTGTCTGAGAAATTGTGTCTGACACCTAGGGCTGTACAAAAACCCGAATCATCTAACGAAACTGATCAATCTGAACCAAAAAATCAACCCACGGATGGTTTCTCCATAAACAACAGTTGGTAGCAGGTGCTTTTAGTGAAAAAATCAATTTTTTCAGACGGGCCACGGTTTCATATACGTGGTAACCGAAAAGACCGATCCGACCAATGTTTATTATATTAGATATAATTTTACTTGTGTATGTGTGCTGTTGGCTTTACGTATTACCCTTTATCTCTAAGCATTATAACCTGACAAGTGATAATGACTTTTAGCACTTGATTTTGATAGACTACTCTAGGGAGTAAGTTACAGGTGAAAGGATTCTTAGAACTAGTGCCTGACATTGATGTCCTTTTCTCTCTCTCTCTCTCTCTCTCTCGTTGTATCTCCTTCCTTCACGTGTTCTGCTGTGACTCTTTTTTGGTATCTTCCTCCCTCACGCGCCTCTTCAGCTCTCTCACTCTCACTTACATGCAGTCACCCCTCCTCTCCCTCTCCCTCTCTCTCTCTCTCTCTCTCACGCCTGTTCTGCTCTCTCTTTTTTTGTATCTTCCTCACACCTCTTCAGCTTTTTCTCACACTATCTCTCCCTCCCTCTTCTCCCAAAATCCTTCATCTACTTCCATTATACCAATTGCCAGAACCTATCCGTGACCGTGACTCCATGATGAAAAGTCAAACCCTAAACTGGGTTACTCCTAGTAAATTGACGTTGAACAGCGGCCATGAACACTCGGAAGCACTTAGCAAAATAGATGAACACTCATTGATTCTTGGTAAGCGTTAATCATTCCCTAATACATCTTTTATTTTTTAGTGTTGTGTCTTATCTTCTTCTCCAATTGACATTGAAACCCCTTTCTCTTTTGCTATTTTTTGTGTTTATGATTTTCTTTGACCCGTGCAACTCGACCGAGACCGACCGCAAAACCGAATGTCACTTACAGTCGATTTCAAACAGCACATAGGTCAAAAGCGGTTGATTATATCTTCAACCCATCATGGTCGGGTCAGTTGGCGGATTGATAGGAAAACCGATCCGATCCGACACGTGAACAGCCCAGTGACACCTTTCAGACAACATCATAGCTACCAAAATGGTGTCCATGCAAGTTAGCTTTAGTGTGAAGTTTATCTCAGAAACAACATTAGAAAGTAGGGACAACATTTTTCTTTTTCACTCATCTTTTTTATTTACATTTTTTTTTTTTTTTTGGGGTGGAGGTAGGGGTTTACTGCCTTACCAGGCTATTGCAAGAAAAGAAAGAGAGCATATGACATTCTCAGTTGATTAAATAAAACATCACATGCACAAAGAATTAATAGCATATACGTGCCTGAAGTATTTCTGGTAGTGCTTCTTCAGGAGCCATTCTTAAACCTGCTTTTCCCAAACCAAGCCTCTGAGATAGAACTGCTCAGCTTCAATGCCACAAATAACTCCCATAAACATCTAAGATAGTAGAAAGCTAAAAGGCTACAAACCAATCAAATGAACATATAGAAAACCGAGTCTAGTAACATCTATCTAAGTCAATTGAGCAGCTTGAGCTTTAGAATTTAGATGAAGCAATCAGACTTAGGAAAAATTATTTATTACCCTTCAGATCTACTTTGGTATCCGCCAAAGCAGAAACAATGTAAAACCTATGTTTCTTATCCTGCACATAAAAGCAAGTGCAAGTAGGAAGTATCACGCCATTAATATAGAGAGGAAAAGAAGGTGCAGATATTATTGTCAAAAGGGAGATGGAAGTGTGAGGGGTAACAAAATAGAGTGCCTTTCCAACTCTTGAAATATCATACCTTTAAGAATAGATTTTTACTCAATGCACCTTTCATATGACCAACATATTTAGCCTGATGGGAAACAAACGAAGTTGCTTTACAGAACACACAAAAAACAGGAGAGAGAGAGAGAGAGAGAGAGAAAGAGAAGAATTGTTTTTTTATTACCTGAGCTTCAACTGTCAAAACAATAGGATGATCATATTGGGTAAAATCAACTTGAAGTTCCTAAACATCACCAATGGAAAACACGATGTTTCAAGAGAATAGAATATACAAAATCTCACTTATCAACAATTCATATCAAGAGTAAGTATCAAGTTA
This sequence comes from Camellia japonica, assembly GCA_030407325.1. Taxonomy (NCBI): domain Eukaryota; kingdom Viridiplantae; phylum Streptophyta; class Magnoliopsida; order Ericales; family Theaceae; genus Camellia; species Camellia japonica. Next base: position 118,767,479 of record JAPPVO010000016.1, read on the forward strand.
TTCACCAAAACACACATTTGGATTCCAAATATAAAATAATTCTTCTGCTAATAAAATTAAGATAAGTTCCAATCTGGTCAAATTACATCACCATCACATAAATAACTAATGGTAGCCCCTAACGCTCCATTTTTTAGCCGTAAAATATTTTCATGTAAAATGATTTTGCTCAAAGAAAAAAAAATTATTTTTGTTTTCCGGTGTTTGGTTAGCATTTAAAATATTTTCTACAACAAAAACCTTAATAAAGAACCAATTATAGAGTAAATTTTAAAAAGAATAAAGGAAAATGATATTCATACATAATTTTCATGTAGAATTGAACACAAATGATGTGACAATGTCATTCTCACAATTATGAACTATAGTAATGAGAATTTTAACTTTCAATAAGTGGATATGAATGTGACATGTCATTATATATACAATTTTTGTATACAAATTTTGTTTGTATACCATTACTAAAGAATAAAAGAAGACAAGGATTGAATGTAACAAAAATAACAAATCCAAAACCTAATTTCGATCAATTGCTCAACCATAATATATGTATATGTATAGGGGTGTGTGTGTATATATATATGTAGATAGATAGATAGAGAGAGAGAGAGAGAGAGAGAGAGAGAGAGAGAACAAAAATGTTCAATGTGTATGAAAGTAGTGAAACTTGATATGTACTTCAAGTAGTGTCCGTGATGAGAAATAAAAATTACGGAATTTTTAAATGTAAATCATTTTACACTTTATGATGTAAAATATTTTACTTACTTTTTGGCCAACCAAACGACAGGAAATAGGTAAATATTTTTGGAAAAAATATTTTACAACGAAACAAACGGAGCTTAACTGCAAGTTATAGATTGGTCTTGTGTTACCAAAAAACACTAATACCCTAACGAATTACGTATTGGTATGCACGTTCCGAAAAATGGTACACTTTCATTCCTAAATGATAAATTTAGTGATCCGAAACAATCCCAAAAAAATTTCTCAATATATTTCCTTAAATGTTACCTTAAAAGGAAAAAAATCAAATATAATGAACTAAAATCTAAGTTGACTTAAGTTTTGGCAAGACAAAAACATCAAAAATGAAATATATATATATATATTTTGATGGATGCCTAATAATTAGAAGAAAATTACTCTAAAAGTACCTTAAATTCTTAAATGTAATATATACAAAGTGTACCCCTATCGTACCACATTTTAGAGCATGGCGCATATCACATACCCATTCCTGTTCCACGTACCGAAACGATCCACGTTCCAGGTAACATAGATTTGTTCCAATAAAATATATATCCAAAACAAGTCACCTTCAACAAGATGCTATGATATTCAACAAACCCCGTGTTTTCATTTCCAAATATACAAAACTTCATCATTTCATTCAACTGAACGAATGTCAATTTTATGAAGAAGAGGAAGGGGAAAAGATGAGTAAATTTTGTTGCAAGTGAGAGGCAAATCATGGTCATTCCTTTGATTGTAAGACAAATTGATGAAAATCATGAAAAGAAGAAAAAGAGCAAATCTGAAATTTCACATGAAGCACATTTAGGGCATCAAGAATTAAAACTTTGGAATTATTTTGAGTCTTCATGTCACTATAGTAAGTTTTAGTAATTAAGGGTACAATGGTAATTTCAATAATTGTAGGACATGGGTTGTAGGGGTCACCCATGGATTTTATTTTGGGTCAAGTTATTAAATGAGTTATTATATATGGATTTTATTATGTCTAAAATAATCTTAGTGGTCAAAAGTCCAAAATTCCTATTTTGACATTGAAGTAGAATTAGAAGCCATTAAAGTTTCCTATTATGATTGAAGTAGAATTGGAAGTCATAGTTGGTCTAGAATATTATTAGTTGTTAAATATTTTTAGTTTCTAAATTTGAGTTATAGTCCTTATAGAATTAGGAGCGTCTTTACCCTATAGATAGATGTGTAATCTCAATGATTCAAGAAGAGTTATTATTATGAAAATTTGAGATTGTGTTTGTGTGATTTGCCTATCCCTTGTGAGGGTGAAGCACTTCTCTCTCTCTCTCTCTCTCTTCTTCTTCTTCTTCTATCCAACAAGGTTACTGTTTGCAGTGCTTAGAACAGCCACCCAACAGTCCCTAAACACTTGTGTTTTCATTCCCAAAACCCTACCCTTTTACAAACCCTTAAGGCCCTATTTGATTCCAGGATATAAAGGTTGGGATTGGATATTATATCCTGTGGGTTCCACATATCCCATGTTTGCAATTTTCTTTTAAAGAGGATATAATATACCATGGGATTGTATATCCCCCAAAATTGGAGGATATACAATACCACCATACCCCCATTATATCATATCCCCTGGGCTGGGATATGTTTTAAAAAGTCCAATATACCCTCTTGTCTATCTAATATATACACAGACTAGGGCTCAAAAGAAAACATATGCAGCTCATACATCCAGCAGAGAAAAAGATTCTGGTTTTGCAAGTGTAGATCTACTCAATTTTGTGACCGATTTCGTTGGCAAGACTTCTTTCTGGTGATAATCATCGTTTCCCTCTACTTTGCTCTCTTTTTTTTGATTTTCTGGTTTTGGGCTTTCTTGTATGATTTTTATGTAAACCATTTGTGGTCTTTCCACTGATTTTTGTTCAATCTACACCCTCTTGTCTATGATTTTTGGAACTTTCTAAACCCACTGATTCTTGTTCAATCTAACCTTTCATAGACAAGAGGGCCAAAAAGTTTCTAAACCCACTGAGATAACAAAAATCGTAGACAAGAGGGCCAAAAACTTTCGAAAGTTTCAATCTAAATTGATTTTTGGAACTAAATATAAACTGATTTCTAAACCCACTGATTTGGAACTTTGAAACTTTTTGGCCCTTTTTGGAACTTTATAAACCCACTAAGTTTTGAAACTTTTTGTTCAATCTAAACTTTCTATGATTTTTGGAACTTTCTAAACCCACTATTTTTGTTCAATCTACACAAGAGGGCCAGAAACTTTCCAATCAAACAAATTTTGTTTTTTTTTTTTTGGGCTTTGATTGTTTTGTAATCAGATTTGATGCAAGCAATAAAAATTTGTCTTTGTTTTATTGTTTTATTGGAACCAGATTTTATGTCTCTGTTTTATTGTTTTATTGTTTTTTTGGGGGGCTTTGATTCAAGCAATAAAAATTTGTTTGTTTTGTATGTAAAATCTAGGGATTTGATTGAATCAAACTCTTGACATTAAAAAAATAAATAAATAAATAATCTATGAAGAGTTTGATTTTTTTACATAATCAGATTTTTATATATTGGGAAAGGTAGTTTAAAGATTGATTTTTGTTTGATAATTAGATTTTTCCCAAGATTGATACATTGGGAAAGTTAGTTTACATAATCAGATTGATTTTTTTACATTATCTGATTGTCTACAAAATTATGTCAAAAGTTTGATTTTTGATGTAGCTTAATAATCCTTCTTATTGAATGCTTCTTGTGGATAAGATTACTTTCTATCAAATCTGATTGTTTACATGGGGCTGCTGTAAATAGTAGTTAGCATTGATTTAGTTATCTATTTGATTGCTTTAGTTATTTAATTTACTTGTGCACTATTTCTTTTCATAGATGACAAATAATAAAGGATTTGATGGTAGGAGGGACCTCATTGAGGCCTATGTTGCCCTGCAACATATTGTATCATCCGTGAATTATACTTGTAGAGTTTATATTGTCATTTTGCATGCTGCACTGGAAAGATTTGAGGCTACAAGGAAAATAAGTAGAAATCCTAATCCTTTCAAACAACAACTTGACCACCTAAATAGGTTGGTCAGAGATAATGACATAGACTGCCATAAACAACTACGAATGAATAGGCATACCTTTATGTGGTTGTGTGGACTTATCAGAACAAAGGGTGTGTCAGATTCAAAATATGTTTTGTTAGGAGAAAAGGTTGCTATGTTCTTGACTGTGCTTGGGCACCACCATAAAAATCGAAATGTCAAATTCAATTTTATGAGGTCTGGTCAAACAGTTAGTAAGTATTTCAATGATGTCCTTAAGGCTGTGCTTCGACTGCAAGGTGTCTTACTAAAGACACCTGAGCCAATAACTGCTGGGTGCACAGATGATTGGTGGAGGTGGTTTCAGGTAAATGCTAGTTTTAGTAATGCTTCATGTTTGATAAAAGTTATAATATTCATAATTACAATTTAATAAGTAATAATTTATTTCTGGTAGAATTGTCTTGGTGCACTTGATGGCACTTATGTTAGAGTGCTAGCTCCTGCAGTAGATAAAGCAAGGTATAGATCAAGAAAGGATGAAATTGCGACTAATGTCTTGGGTGTTTGCTCCCATGACATGCAGTTCATATATGTCTTACCTGGATGGGAAGGTTCCGCTTCAAATTCTAGAGTACTTAGAGATGCCATAAGTAGACCAAATGGGTTGAGAGTGCCAACGGGTACAGTTGCATTTCACAATATCTTTACTATGTATAACCTTTGGCCTTGTACTTAAATTACGTAATTATGTAATTATATAATCCTACATTATTACAGGTTCCTACTATCTAGTTGATGCGGGCTATACTAATGGAGAGGGCTTTTTAGCACCTTATAGAGGACAACGTTACCACTTGTCCACTTGGAGGGAAGGGGGTGCCCCAACTAAACTAGAGGAGTTCTTCAATATGAAGCACTCTACAGCTCGTAACATAATAGAGAGATGTTTTGGTCTTCTGAAGCTTAGATGGGCAATATTGAGAACATATTCCTACTTTCCAATCAAGACCCAATGTCGAATTATCACAGCTTGTTGTCTTCTACACAATCTCATCAAACGTGAGATGCCTATGGATCCATTGGAGGTAGACTTAGATGACACATTGCCAAATAATCAAGAAACAGGGACAAGTACATTGACACAATTGAGGGATCTAACCAATGGAGTAATTGGAGGGACACTCTAGCTAACCAAATGTATAATAGGTGGTTAGCTAATAGGATGTAAAATTAAGTACTATTTTCATTGGATGTAATGTTTTTTAATACTTATGTTGTGTAGTGAGTTGGCAACTTGTAACTTAATAGGATGATGTAGACATGTAACTTATTTTATGTTTCAGTTATTTGTTGAAGACATAAATTTTTCCAATGTTTGTTTGGTTGTCTTAATAATATTATTGTTCTGTTACAAATGGTTGCATGTTAGGTATAGATGACACAACTGTTACTAGTGGATGTCGAAAGAAGGGTAAGGGGAAGGCAACTGCTTCCTCATCAAGGGATTGTAGAGTGTGGACCCCAAAAGAGTGTGATGTGTTGATCCGAGCCATGAGGGATCTATTCAGTGAAAAATGGAAGGCTGACAATGGTCAGTTTAGGTGTGGATTTTACTCTGAGTTGGAGAAGCTTATCATATTGGCTTTTCCTCGAACTGATCTTCGTGCATCCCCTCATATTGAGTCAAAGATCAAATTTTGGAGAAGACAATACAATTTGCTTGCTGACATGCTTCGCTTGAGTGGCTTTGGGTGGGATGACTCTGAGAAGATGATTTTGGTCGACAGTGACCAAGTTTGGCAAAACTATGTCAAGGTAAAAAACTTAACCATTTTGCATTATTTATTTACTAGAAATATAAAATTTGAAAAAATGTTGTTTTGTAGAGGGAGCTAGATGCCAAGGGCATGAGAAATGTACCTTTTCTTTACTACGAGGATTGGGCAATTCTCTTTGGCAAGGATAGAGCCACTGGAGTCTTGGCTGAAGGACCCGCTGACATAGTTGATGCCTTAGAAAAAGAGGACCAAACTACTGAGGAGTGTTACACTCCAATTGTTGATTTGCCTGATTGTTCCTTATCAGCATCTGGGACTCCATGCAACCAAGGTGGCTCAGGCACAACTTCTAAGAAAGGAGCTAGGGAAGTTGAAGGTATTGCAAAGGGTCTTGTTGATATGGCTGTTGAGTTTGGTTCCTTCTTTAAGAAAACCCACCACTACCATGGAAGAAATTGCTCATAGGATTGGTTATGTCCATGACTTGTCTCAAGCTAGGAAGCTGGTTAATGGGGAACTAGTCAAGTTGCCACTAAACACGAATGACAAGTTGAGAGCAACTACCCTTATTGTGAAGGATGCTGAAAGGGTTGATTTGTTCTTTAACTTGCCTGAAGAAGAAAAAATGGAATGGGTATGTTTATTGTTGTCTGGGTGTGTTTAGGTGTGTTTGCTGTAGGCCAATGAAAGATATCTATCTATATATTATAATATTTAGTTTAGCTATTCCTCTTCAGGCACATGTGTAGAGCCCATTTTGCACAGTAATTACGAGGTTCAGACATATTTTTACAAACTAACTAGTTTACATCCCCCAGAAATGGCTTTTGTGCCTAATTTTGTTGTGATTGTTGGGGTTGTAAGTAAGCTAATGGATATGCATATATAACATATGATGTATGGTGACAATCATGATGCTTAATATATTAAGTTGTCTATTGTAAAAAAATGTTATCATTTGCTTAGAATGAATGATGGTTATTTTTAATTATAATGGCTTGGATTATTTTATAAGAATGATGATGCGCGATGAATGAATGAATAAAAATGTTATTTTTTTCATTCAATGATGATTATTTTTGTAAGATAGAATTTTTTAGAATGAATATTAGGTTTTTTTTTTTTTTTTGGTAAAATTATTGAATTATATAAAAAAAAATTATTAGTTGACATTAATATAATAAAAAAAAAAATTTGTTTTGCAAAATTATTGAATTTAATATGAATATTTAATTTGTTCAAATAAAAAATAATATGAATTTTTAATTTGTTGATTTGCATTAGCTTTTCCTAAACTGAACAATCTGGTTTTGATGGACATAAGGGCAATATGGGTATTTAAAATATATTATGAGGGCAATCTTGGAAATTACTTGTTTATATCCCACAATATATTTTATAAAACAAACATAGATAATATATATCCAGTCTTATATATCAAGTCAACAAATATGATTTGGGGGATATATTATCCAATACATATATCCTATTCATTATATATCCTGACTATATCCCAAATCATATTATATCCTCCATTTTATATCCAATGAAACAAACAGGGCCTAAACTCCTATTTTTTCAAATACTTTTGCAGCTACAAAATCCCACAAAATCTAACCCTATAAGTCTATTGTTGCTGCTGCTAGTATACTTAACCCGGGCTCACTACTTGTAAAAAAGTAATCCCTTCTCGTCCTACATCAGTTTAGTATCAGAGCTTCAAGATCCTACCTTGTCCATTACCAATCTTTTGATGAAATTTCTTTCTTTATTACAATGTTGACAAGCATTGAATTAAATTGGAAGTTTGAAGTCTTGTCAACAAATTATAGAGCTACTAAGAAAGATGTTGCGATATTAAAGGAAGATTTTGCAATAATTAAGGAGGACGTTACAATAATAAAAAGTGATATACATCCTATCAAGACAACTTTTAATGGATTGAAAGCTTCCATGGAAAGATTATTGGTTGTTGTTTTACAAAAGACTAATATACAGGAGTAAAAGGTCGATAGTGTAGAATATTTTGAAGAAACTATGAAAGAGCAAGGTGAACATGTTGCTTATATTGAGGATATTGAAGAAATGAAGGCAAAAATTAATTTGCTTACTAAAGAAAGTATGAAAGATCGTCATGATCAAGGTTCTAAAGCTAAGGAAGACACATAAAATAATGAAAATGCAACTGAACTTTTTGCTCTTAACAAGAAAAATGAAGTTCACATTGAGATTATTATTCCTAATAAATTTGATGTGGTAGTGATGACAACATTGAACTTTCTTATTTTCTCATCATACGTTCAAAACAATCAATTTGAATAGTTGCAAGTGCAAGATTCCATAATCCTCATACTGCAACATTATAAAACTCGAGGTCGAGTTTTTTCGAATGCAGGGAAGAATGATGAAGATCATGGAAAAAAGAAAAAGAGCAAATCCGAAATTTCACATGAAATACATTTAGGGCATCAAGAATTAAAGATTTAGAATTATTTTGAGTCTTCATGTCATTATAGTAGGTTATGGTAATTAAAGGTACAATGGTAATTCCAATAATTGTAGGACATGGGTTGTAAGGGTCACCCATGGATTTTATTTTGGGTCAAGTTATTAAATGAATTATTATATGCGGATTTTATCATGTCTAAAATAATTTTAGTAGCCAAAAGTCTAAATTTCCTATTTTGATATTGAAATAGAATTAAAAGTCATTAAATTTTCCTATTATGATTGAAGTAGAATTGAAAGTCATAGTTAGTCTAGAATATTAGTAGTTACTAAATATTTTTAGTTTTTAAATTCGAGTCATAATCCTTATAGAATTAGGAGAGTCTTTACCTTATAAACAGATGTGTAATCTCAATGATTAGAGAATAGTTATTATTATGAAAATTTGAGATTGTGTTTCTGTAATTGGCCTATCCCTTGTGAGAGTGAAGCACTTCTCTCTCTCTCTCTATCTCTCTCTCCCCAACAAGGTTACTGTTTGTAGTGCTTAGAACAACCAACCAACAGCTCCTAAACACTTGTGTTTTCATTCCCAAAACCCTACCCTTTTACAAATCCTTAAACTCTTATTTTTTCAAATACTTTTGCAGCCACAAAATTTCACAAAATCCAACCCTATAAGTCTATTGTTGCTACTACTAGTATACTTAACCCAAGCTCACTACTTGTAGGAAAGTAATCTATACTCGTCCTACATCACAAATTCAGCTATTAGATAATATTTGATTCGCTGGAATGATTTTACGAAGGAATGGAAAGGCCATTCTCCTAAATTAGTGAATGGTGATTCCCTTTGCAATGTAAATTATTTTCCTTTTTACCTAACCAACATGAGAATGGATATTTCTCATGCTTCGGGTGTTTCCAAAATACCCCTATAGTTGGTGTTTATGTAAAAATTATATTAAGAGGAGAATGGGACTCAAAAGTGAGATCATGGGTTTGATTAAGAATACACTTTATAGTGTGTGGACCGCTAGTTCCAATTAATCAAACATTGCATTACAGTTATCTCCTGTCCATGACTTGGATGAAACCAATTATAGAATCAACAACTTTGCTCAATTAATCTAAAGTATTAAACATCTACTACCATCTATTATTATGATATTCAGAATTCTTCATGGGTTTCTTGTATATTCTAAAAGAGCATACAAATATAAGTGAATTAAAACCAAATACCCAAATATATATATATATATATCAAATTGAAAGAGTAAAAAGTAGGAGACACATAAATGGGGATTATCATATAAACGATGAAAAATATAAAACAAAGGCAAAGAAATACAGAGAAAGAAAAACCTGTAAACGCGCGAGCAACTGATCCTTCGAATAACCCATCTCTGTCTCTCTGTGATTTGCGAGCTCCGAAGACACACCGGATCGGCCTCCTATAGGTCACCACTTGCAAGAACTTTCGAATGGCGGCCTCGGGAGACAATATACACCCATAAAGTTCTCTATACAGATTAGGGCTGGTTTGGGTGTGGGAAAAAATAATTTATTTTTTTACTTTCTTATTTTTGTAAAATAAAAAAAAAAAAAATTGTTGCCAAAATAAGAATATTTTAGATATTTTATCAAAAGATAATTTAGACATTTTATGAACGAGTTTAATGGTAATGGTAAAAATGTCATTTCTTTGATAATTTATTTTATGGCAAACTTCACTTTACCCTTGTAGTTTGGGTTGGATGCAAATTAGTCCCTCACATTCAAAAATCATCACATAACCCTACAGTTAACTTTTTCATTCAAATTAACAGACTGTAAGTAGGGATGCAAACGAATCGAGCTGAGCGGAGCTTTGCTGAGCTCAAGCTCTGCTCGTTTACTTATCGAGCTCGTTTATTGAGCTCCAGCTCGGCTTGATAAGAAACTGGGCTCGAGCTCGGCTCGGCTCGGCTCGTTAACATTAATAAAACTCGAGCTCAGCTCGGCTCGGCTCAATAAAAAAAAAATTAATATTATTTATATTATTTAAATAAAAATATTTAAATAAAAAATATTATTTATATTATTTAAGATATAAATAATGAGTTTATGCAATTATTTATATATTATTTAATATATAAATAATATATTTATACAATTATTTATATATATTTATATACTAGTTATATTATTTAATATATAAATAATATATTTATTATATAATTTAAATATAGATAAACGAGTCGAGCTTAACGAGCCGAGCCCGGCTCGTTTACTAAACGAGCCTAATATTCGAGCTCGAGCTCGAGCTCGGCTCGTTTACTAAACGAGCCAAGCCCTTAACGAGCCGAGCCGAGCCGAGCCGAGCTTGTTCATGAACAGCTCGGTTCATTTACAGCCCTAGCGGTAAGATTCACACGCCCATAAAGAGAGTAGACTAGACCAAAATACTCTTTACACATCTTTAAATTTACAAAAACTTGCCATTTTTCTTTCTCCTCCTCTCTCACAGAATAAACAAGGTTGTTTCTCCAACCCTCCATTTTTCTTGATTAGAACTAACCTTTACAGCAAAGAAAATAGTGATATCAAGCTACTAAAGATGCTTTTTTATTCAAGATGCTCTATCTCCATCAATAGGCTCCAACTCTAGATCAAGAGTGTTCGTGATCTTCGGTTAATCTGGGTCTCTACCATGGAGCAGACCGTGGAAGAAAAATGGAGTGTTTTATGCTCAAAAGTCCAAAATAGCAACTGAGCCAGCATATTTGTTCACACCTGCGATTTGGTTGGTTTATTCGACATCTCTTAAGAGGGAGATCATTTTTGTTGTAGACAAATCCAAACCCAGTTCACATATACAAATCCAAACCCATTTTGGTTACTATTGTTTGTCCCAATTTGATGATTCATTTCAGTTTTTTTACCCAAATTTGTAGCAAAAGTTCTTCTATGACTACCCCGTCGACCTCTACCTTGTTGAGCCATCGAATCGAAATCAAGATTGAAAATAATTTGTATTGAGAGCAGATCAATTGCAACATAGATCAATCTCTAGATCACAAAAACCAAACCCAGGTTGAATGTGAATCTCAGTCACGATTAACTCGATCACACTCATAAACACGCGAGCTGAAGGATCTCAATCAAGAAGTTGAAGGTCAAAATTCAATATAGAAGATTGACGTATACTAGCTTCTGATCAATCCCAAAATCGAAGAACCAGCTCTGTGATTGTGTTCTTCAAGGGTTTTAGATCCAAATAAGGTTCGGATATAAACCAGGAGCTTCAATCGAGTTTGGATCTCAAATAGGGCTTTAACATAACAATTTTTTTTTTAACATAATCTCAAATTTTTTAACATAACAAAAATTTCTCTTATTCTTCTTTTCTGTCTATGTGCATATACATATATATATATATGTATATTTGCAGATTTAAAAGAGAGAAGAGGAAGAAGATGGGGGTATAAAGGTAAATTTACACATTCTGTTAACAGAAGTTAATGTGCGTTTTAGTTCACAAACCACATGGGGGTTATGTGGTGATTTCTAAATGTCAAGGGTAATCCGCACCCAGCCCAAACCACAAAGGGGTAAAGTGAAATTTACCCTTTATTTTATTACAAGGTTAATTTCGATTTTTGTTTGTAATTTTTTCAAAATTAAAGGAAAAAAAATCAATTTAATCTTTGTAATAAAATAAATTTTTTTTTTTGTTTTAAAGGGAAGTAAGAGAAGAAAGACACATCACACAGCGGTAACTTAAATGTATTTGATAAATTCTTTAACTAGTTAATTTTTGTCATGGAAAAAATCCAAGTGAGTTGTGGAAATTATTATTTTTTTTCATATTTGTTGAACATTTTAAATTTAAAAGAAAAAATACTACTTAGATCCTTTTTGAAAAATAAAAACAGTCAATAAAATTTTAAAAAATATATATTGAATTGTGTTTCGAAAGTAGGGATGGCAAAATTACCTGACCCAATTATACTTGTCCCAATCTGATTTTAATAAAAAAAAGTTTAGGAGAGTATTGATAAAGTAGGGTAAAGTATATAAATAAGTCAAAACTGTCAAGATTATGGTAAAGTATGAAATCGTATCATTAAAATAGTTGAGGTTAAAGTCAAGAATTCGCACGCAAAACTCGAAAAAACCTGACCCGTTGTCATCCTTATTCGAAAGTTCATTTCTGAATTTTTTTGGGCCAAGCCTAAGCTCTAATCTCTTTGGGGCAAAAGGACACCTTTATTAAAATTCACCAAACTAATTATTTATTAAAATATGACACACTCATTTAACAACCAATCTATTGAATATCATAAATTTATCTATCTCATCACCATGACCTGTTGTCACCATTATCGGCGACTTTTTTGGCCAATTTTCTAACTACTTTCCCAACACCAACGACGGTGACCGGCGACTTTTCCGGTGCCGTTGACCTTTTCCAACATATCCTTATTGCCAAACAAAATTTTACCTTAGATCTAATGTCTTGTACCCTTTTGAGATAGACTTTTCACTAATTTTTCCTATAATAATTGTAACATGTTTACCACTTCCCAAATAGAATAAATTATATTAAAACACAAATTTTATTTTCTTCAATTTTTTTCCTAATGTCCATGAGGTTTATACATGCATTGGGTTGTATGATGTTTATATATGCATAATGTTTGAGTTCAAATTTTATCATTGCAAGGTTAAATTTTACCAATTGTTAGAAAAATAAAAAGAAGGGTAAATTACCCAAAAGTCCTATTTGAAACAAGAGAAGTTTATTTAATCCCACAATCTTTTGGATACTCTCAAAAGTTAATTACATATTTTTTTTCTTCATTCGTCTCTGTGCATTCGTTATTCTCTACCTCTTTCTCTTTTTGATTTCTGGTGACCAGCGACCACGACATACTTATTCTCTTTCTTTGTCTAATATATAGTCACCGGCTATCGATGAGCACCATTGATTGGGGTTCACTAGCAACTATCGACCACCAATTTCTTATTTCATCATCACCGACAGTGAAAGAGACAAGTTTCCAGTGAAGAAAATGAGTAAATCTACTTAAATATGATATAGATCTCAGATCTATAACATATTTGAGTAGAGCTACATAAAATCTAACTAGATCTAAAAAAAAAATAGTTGTCGGAGTACAATCTTTTCTCTATATATGTTTATCTCCTTTGATCTTTCCAAATCTCTATTTTTTCTCTGCTACACATTTCTATATTTCTATTTTAATAGACAAAATTTTCAAATTCTGAACAAGTTATTTTCAAGTTTTAATTATAGGCAGTGAAAACTGTAAAATTTTACAGTTTTAGTTTTTTTAATGTTGAAATGAATTATGCTTTAAAACTGTAAATTTTTGCAATTTTATAACATATTTTCTAATTTGATTAATAAGGATAAATGCTTAATAGATCCATGTTTTGAAACTGTAACATTTTACATTTTCAAAACTTGCTTTTTTGTTTGATCAATATTGGAGATTATTTGCTTAAACCCTACAAAAATTGAAAAATAATATATGTTTTTTTTTTTCTCTCACTGTTACTATTTGTTGTTGTTATTCCTTTTTTTTTTTTTTTTCTTTCTTTCTTCTTTCAATTTATCAATATTTAGCATATTTTGTTTTTTTTTTTTTTGCTTTAATTTCTCCTTTTTTTTCCCCTATCAATATTCTGAACATTCCGGTGAATCTCCGATGATATTCTTGATGTCCAGTGAATGTTCTGGCCATTTCCAGCGACTTCCAATGACGTTTAGAACACTTTGACAATACTCCGGCGAACTTCTGGCAATACTTCAACGACTTTCTGATGATGTTGAATATTTTGGCAAGTCTCCGATGACCGTTTGACAGAAGTCCGGCAGTGGTGGAATATAGCAATGTTTTTAAATTTATTAAAAGAAAAAAAAAAGTATTTTTTCGTTACAATTAAAAATATGTAAGACTAATTGGTACAAATATTTTATTTTTGGATTAAATAAGTTTTGAATTTTGTATATAAAACTTATTGGTAAGTACCCTAAAAATAATCAAACAACCTCCAATCCAAGGCATCTCTTCTGGGCCTAGGCCCATTTATTGGTGGATCATAATCACGGAAAATCAAGGTGAAGCCCACCCATTGTCATCCAACTGTGTGGTGTAACACTGAACTGATCATAACCCTTCTTTTATTTCATTTTTGGAAAATTTAGCCAAAACCCTTTCATTGGACTCTTATTTGATGAAAATAACAACTCAATTTATTTTGTTTCATAAACCCTTATATATATATATATATATATATATCTCACAGAAATCTTTTGACGAGGAACACTTTTATTTTATTTTATACAAGTTAAAAAATGTTGTGTGTTTGTATTTTTGGTTAGTTCATTTAGTATGTACTATGTTTTTTGTAATAGTGAAATATTACTGTGAATCAGAGTAACATGTTACTGTGAGACAGTTACTATCAAACAAAATAACATATTACTACTTACATCAATTTCGAAAGTATGTTTTTGTTTATTTTTAAAAATTTTATAATCAATATGAATCTTATTTGATAGATCTTGATGAGAGGATTATAAAAATACTAATTTTATTAAAAAACGACATTTAGATAAAAAGTTACATTATTTTAAGGTTTAAAATATTAAATTGTTCACTAAATATATTTTGGTAATAATGGTATTTGTTGGACTTTTTTTTAAAAAAAAAATTGTGTTATTTTTAATGTATTAAAGTTTTATTATGAGAATGGTTTAACTAAATTCCCCTTCATTTTACATAACTTTTATATTATTAAATACTGAACAATAAATGTTAAGGACTCCAAAAAAATTATAAAAAATTCTACACGATACTGATATATTGTGAATAAAAAATTGATAATTTTTTGAGTTTAACATTTTTGTAAAATATTTATGTTTAATTGCATAATTGTGATTGTGATTTGTTGGTGGTTTACTTGGGGATTTGAATTGGTTTACTTCATTCACCACGGATCGAGGGCCCTCTCTCTTTGGTTGGCAAGTGTGGGATTACCATAAATATTTTCAAATCTTCTTACATCTTTTTCAAAATCAATTTGTTGTCATTTTCAAATGATAAAACCTATCCAAATCGCTTTTCAATTTCATCTAAATTAGTATAAATCAATTCTTTAAAGTATTTGGATTGTGAAATCATACGTTTCAAGTGTTTCTTGAACTTTAATTTTGGTTAAAATTAAATAAAAAAAATCTTCAAACGTTCCTTCAATATAAATTTAGTCATAAGATGATCCTATTACAAATATAATAATGAAAAATTAGTATTATAAGAAATTTTTTTTTTTTTTTTGGAACGCGAATTAGTAGTACAAGATTAATAACCCCAAGGTTCAATCAAAACTTATTATAGTGATTGATTATGTTGTTGAGATCACATGATGTGTCTTTGCATTTGCAATAACATGTAGTTGGGGTCATGTGCTCAAATCCATAACCCAATTCACATACAAGGGCAGCCAAGACCACAATCCAAAGTAGGTCCCAGAAACCCACAAGTCAAAGCACATTTTGGGACCCATACCATATATGTGCCATAAATCTAAAGTAAGTTATTACTAGATTTATTGTTGTGAAAAACACTTTTTGCATAAATTCCAAATAGTTGATAGCTTTGATTCATAGAGTTGGCCTTATACAATGTAACAGAAAACAAATGGGTATGGAGCCCTATATCCATCCAAGTGCTCAACCATTGCACAACAAGACAGTCCATGTGAACAAATAGTGGCGGAGCCAGAAAATTAGGTTAGAAGGGGCACTCATTAATTATACTTTTTTATTCAAAAAAAATCATGAGCAACATTAAGATAATCATAATTTTATTAGATAAATTTAAACATGAAAAATTATATATTTATTATTAATAATAACAAATCAAAATTCTATAATAGTGTGGAATAGCTCGGTGTGGGATAATAATAGTATAAGTTTGTAATTTTAGCACAAAAAATTATGGATCAAAATTTCTAATTTTAAAAAATAAAAAACATCATTTATAGCACAAGTTATTATAAATATATTTAATTTTTATTTGATAGAAAAATATTAAAGAGATGATATTATTTATAAATGATGTGTTTTGAATGAAAATTATTAAACAATCTTAGAGTATCATATGGCGTTACCTACGTGATGTTCAAAGCATAGAAAATCACAAATCACAGTAAGTGGTATGTTAACTACTTGAAAATAATGAGTTCATTATATCCAATCTATAATATTTTTCGCCATATTATTGATTTAAACTACTATATAAATAATACCACATAGTGTTCTCAAAATATCAAATAACTACTTGTTGTGAACAATATAATAAATCTTTAACCAAATAACATGTTAAGAAAAAAAAGAGAATACATTATATACATAGCAGTAACAAAAAAAAAAAAAATTAAAAATTGAGGAGGGACACGTGACTCTCCTGGCCTTATCTTGCCTCCGCCAAATGACTACGTGAAATCACTATAATCGTACAAGGGGCATCAAGTTTTTTAATCAATCAATAAAAAAATATTACAATTTATCAATATCAAGACAACTACATTGAAACGTCTACATTTATTACATGACCAAAAAAACCATCATACATAATAGGAAAAAAAATAAATAATTAAAGAAACATCTCATAAGGAGAGGGAAAAGGAAAAAAGATAATTTAGGCTTGAAACTTTAATTCTAACCAACTAAACATGTCCAATAATTATTTTTCTGGGCTTAAAAACTTTAAATTTAACTTTTTAAACTAGTGCCATACAATGTAAATGATCATCAAAGGATGCTAGGACTAATTATTTTTACATTTAGATGAGAAGATCTTTTTAATGCAGGGTAGGACTAATCTTATGATGGATATAGTCTTTCAAAATGTGAGATCACTAAAATTACAGATTATCACAAAAAAAAAAAAAAAAATGAGACATCTATATTCCAAAGGAGCTTTTGATTTTGAAACATATATACTGACCCTTCTTTCTACATAAAAAAATATTTTATAAATTATTATTACAATCCTAATCCATTTTTTCTACACTATTTTGGGTATTTAAAAAAACGTTCATTTAAATTCTCCAACTCACCATACTGCACCAATATAATGCCATAAATAAAAAGAGAAAAATAAGAAAAATGTTTGGGAGCACTAGAAATGAAGCACTAGAAGGAGCACTAATGATGTGGTAGTGGGCTCCGCCTACTTTCTATGCCTTGTTTCTTTTTCTTTTTTTCTTTTTTTTTTTACCATTCTCAATGCATTAGTACTATTAATGGTGTATTTTTTAGTGGTCCAAATCATTGTTGGAAAAATAAAAACAATAAATGGGCAAACAAAACACACACACAAAACTCTTTCGATGTTTTTCAGCTATTCTTACATACAGCCTACAAGTATGCTTTATTCCCAATGAAGGCATTTCAAACTTTTGGTCATGTAAAGATGCATGTGCCCCCATCACGTGCCTGGATGGTTTGCTTGCATTATTTTGGTTTTTTTTTTCATTTTTCATTTTTTTTTTTGTTTATGTTTTTGTTTTTTCGTATTACTATAAACAAAATAATATAAAACACAAAGATACTCATTATTTTCATATTATTTAAAAAAGTTTTTCTGCAAAATTTGTTTTTAATATTCAAGAACAACTTTTTGGTGTTTCCTCAAATGATCATTATTTTCAGAAAAAGTTTTCCTAAAAACTACTTCTAAAAACAATTTGTCCAACAAAAAAAAAAAAAAAAAAAAAGTGAAAATTTCAATTCTATAGGTGTTTGGAAAATTAATTACAAATAAGTGATAAACTTTATAAATATATAATTAAAATCACAAACTTTTCTATAAATATGTAATAATTTTGTAGAATTACCACTAAATAGTAATTTCTTCAAATTTGTATCTTTTATGTAGAATGAAAACAACAAAAAAACATAAATGCAACTTGTTGGAAATCGGGTCAACTTTCGAACTCAAGTTTGGCATGAGCTATGACCTATGTAGTGACCTTATCAGTTTGAATTTCAAACCACCTTATCTTTGGGATAAAGGGTGAATAGCCCACAATCTCATGTCTTGTGGAGATAGAATTGTAGGTGGTTATATCTCTTGCATCTATACATATTACGTATAACATGATATGAGTTTTTTCCCCGAATAATATTCCTGGAAAAAGACTTTTCTCTCTCTAACTCTTTGCTATGGGACAACAACCATGCCTATGTATTGTGAAGAGTGTAGATAATTTATCTAATAGTTCTATTCAACTGCTAAAAATTATTCCAAGACATCGACGGAGGCACGTGATTCACCCACAAGATTCATGGATTCGATTTGAACATAAAAAGTATATTCGAACCTGTTTATTTCCGTCGTGTATTATTTCTTATTTTTCCTACAATAACCATGTTTATACCAATGGATTTACAATAAAAAATAAACAAATTCCCCTCTTTTTTTCACTGAAAATACAATGAATATTACACACACTTTGCAGCAATTCTACATATATATATATATATATATATTATATAATAAATAAATTGAATATCTAGAAATTCACATGAGTGAGTCCAAAAAATGTCTCACTCAAATGTGAATTGGTGCTCCTAAAACTCACATATATGTCACTGTCAGCAATGTCTTCAAGCAATTAACTGAAGATCATCCAAATAATAAACAAATTTAATAAATATAAAGAGATGGGTTGTCTTGATTTGAATTGAATCAATTGATGATGAATCTTCATCAGCAAAAGCTCCAAAGCCGAATATCTCCTTCTTCATAGACATCTTCAAATTCAATCATGGGTGGGTCGAAAAAAGTCCCATTGATCAGCATATCAGTGTACTTTGGTGAATCAAAGTTGTACCATGATGATGATGTGATCAGAGACATTGGTTCATCAGACTCATCATAAGGTGTGTAGGCATCTAATGATGATGATGTTGATACAAATGACATATCATCAGATGGAGATGATGGTGATGATGCGGAGGTGGAGGAGGGAGGTGGTGGTGGTGGTGGTGGTGGTGGAGTGGTTGTGGGGTTGTTGTCATTGAAACCATTGGCAGCAGCAGCAGCAGCAGCAGCAGCAGCAACCCTCTGGATGGACTTAGGGGACAAGATGGTGTCTGGAGGAGGGAGGTGGTGGTGGGAAGAGGAGGAGGAGATTGGGAAGTTGAGATTGGCTGAGGAGCCCTTGAGGCACAAGAGTGCAGCATCATAGGCTCTAGCAGCAGCTTCTGGGGTGGAATAAGAGCCCAACCATATTCTTGTTTTCTGATTAGGTGCCCTTATCTCAGATACCCATGAACCCCAGCTTCTCATTCTCACTCCCTTATACTTCTTCTTTTTCAATGATGTTGATGTTGATGGTATTGCTTTGTTTGGGTCTGGTTGGATCTTGGGCTCACTCTTGATCACCATTGTTGAAGGGGTAGCTATAGCTAGAGATTGATCAATCACTGGCTTGTACTATTTTTCTTTGGCTCTCTTTTGTAACTTTTTTGATCTTGTTCTATTGGTGTTTGTTTGAGGATGGGTAAGTGATTGTTTGGGAGGAGAAGAAGTAGATGATGGTATTTATTTATAGATGGGGGGTTTGGGGTTTTAATAATAGTTGGCTAGCAGATCTCTCTAGTCAAGGAAAGGAAACAACAAGGTTGTACATGTAACCATAAAGGAAATGGGTGACAGATGTTTTACAGTTTTTTCATGTGATAGGAATAAAAAAATATATCCCTGGCTTTTCTTGAAAATGACTATTTTGTCCTTGAGTATTTATATACCAAAATATAAAATAACAAGTCTTAAATAATTTTATTACTTTATTTTTTGATTGGCATTAATTTTATTACTTTAGAGCAAAAGACTAATCAAGATGGCTGATATTTTCATAAATACCACTATCTCATCATTTTTATCAAAAATAAAAATAAAAATAAAAATAAAAAATCTGTAAAAATATCAATTTCATTATCCTTTTATGGTAAATTCTGCTTCAAGTGATAAATTCTGCTTTGAGTGTTAATTCTAAGTTGACTACTCTAGGGCTGTGTCTTAAATTAATGTTATTTTGATTCAATGCAACCCTATAACACAAAATTTGAAGAAAACAGATAAGCCATAGTTTAAAAATTGATTACAGTGTTCCCTAAGGAATTTTTCAAATCAAAATATTTGAAGGCCTTTTTTTTTTCTTTTTTTCTTTTTTTCTTTTTTCCCTCTCCTGGAGGCAGTTAATAGTAGGGTATGAGGAAAGAAGGACAAGTCAAAACAGCTCTCCTGGAGGCAGTTAATAGTAGGGTATGAGGAAAGAAGGACCAGTCAAAACAGTGTGAAAGTATTTCAAAGACAAACACTGTAAAAAAATTGGAGAAAAGGCTGACTTTTGGCAGTCTGGAATCCAAAGGCAGGCAGACCAGCCGCTCACTGACCCTCCTGGAAGGCTCCTTCAATCATACGAACTCCTAAATGCTTTTATGCTACAGTTTTTGACTTACCCAACAAGTCACCCCCAATTTGACACATGGCAAAAGTCTCTGCTGTAAAATTAATTAGTCCTTTGGTATACTTTAACTGATAATTTGAAACTAGAAATTAAAAATATCTTTCATTTAATTTTTAGAAATTAAATTTTTTAATTTATTTAAATTATTTTTATCTCATAAATTATAAATAAAAATTGTATCAAATAATTTAATAAAAAATATAAAACGGCCCAACAGTTGGCCCAAGTATGGATGCAAGGGACTCATTTGGGGCTTGATAATTTTTTAAAAAACATATATTATTTGCTTACAGTTAATGTGGTAAAAATAACTTCACTAAATAGAAAAAATAATTATTGTTCTGGGCAAAGATGCTTTCAAATTATTATTAATTTTTAATTTAAAATAGTTAGTATATATTTGGATGATATATTATAAGATAATTCTATTTTCATACCATACAAATTCTTAGTACACACCACAAATGTGTTTAAATATAAATTTTCAAACAAAAGTTAAACGTTCGGATATAAATGTATGAACATAAAACAGTTATTCGGATATAAATAATTGAACGAAATGTATATTTGAACAATTTATTTTTGTTCGTAACTTTAAATCCAAACATTTGACATTTGTTTTGAAGTTTATATTCGAACACCATTTATGATGTGTACTGAGAGTTTATACAACATGTAAATAAAATTTCCTTATATTATATTTCCCATTCTATTAAGGGGGAATAACATATAAGTGGCTATTTCAAAGGGGGAAAAAATTTAATTAATAATAAATTTTATAAATTTTAATTATTAAATTAATGTGCTAGTAATTAATTTTTGAAACTACAATTCATTTGTATTTTTGCCTTCTATTAATACAATTGAGAGAGAGAAACATCGGATTCTCTGTTCATATGCAGCTAGGGGTGTAAAAATAGCTCGGAGTTTGTGGGCGGTCCGGATGGGTCTAGTCCGCTTAGGACTAGGCCTAAGCCCAGACCGGGACCTTAGGCTTGAGCTTGGGCAGTCATCTTGAAGTCTGACCTGGCCAATGACCCAATTTATCAGCCTACTCAAAACCCGGCCCGAGGCCGAGCCCACCCAACCCGTCCAAAATCCAGTGTCATTTTTAGTGAAAAAGAATAAAATTTTAATAAATAAAATAGAAAAAATTTAAAAAAATATTCAAGCTGGACACAATTTTGACAGAAGCCCGAACAAACCGACATAGGCTGGCTTGCGTAGCCCAATTTACACCTCTATATACAGCGTTCAAGAAACAAATTTTCGATAGAGAGAGAGAGATGCTAAAGGGCAACATAAAAAACTGTTTAAAAAAAAGGTAACATAAAAAATAAAAATAAAAAGCAAGAAAATAAAAACATCTCAACAGCCAACCAACACGCGCAAATATAACAGTTCTGAGTTTGAAAAGGATTAATTACAATAACATCCTTTCAATTATTAGTTAATATTATTTTTTTTTATGAATTTGTATATTTTAACTTAAATAATAATGTATGAGTTTCACTCCTCCAAATCACTTTAAAAAATGATATATTTGTATGATTTTTAATTAAAAAATAATAAATAAAAAATTTCAGATAAAAAATATTCGTTAATAATTAACAGAGTTTAAGGGTTGTTCGGAAACAAATTTTTTTAGTGATTTGTTGATTTTTTAACTAAAATATGAGATAAAAAAATTAATATTTAAAAAAAAATTATGATTTTTTATTAAAAAAATGTAATAAATGAAATAAATAGAAATAAAATTTTGATATTCGTTAAATTTTTTTATTTTTTAGCTTTTTTAGGCTTAATTGCCAAAGAAATTGTCAATGTAATTAACATGTTTAGCAAAACAACAGCAGATAGATATTACAGCTGGCCTAGCTGGTGCTTGTCTGTCTCGCAGCCTCAAAAAACAAATAAAAACGCGTCATTGGGAGCTCTTTCACTAGTCTCTTCCTTTCCTCTCGATCTTTCTATCAAGGTTACTTCTACAGTCAGTGTGATAGAGAATAGATAGATAGATTAATAAAATAATGAATGTAACGCAACCGTTTCCTGACTAAAATGCTTTCACTTTCTCTCCGTAGCAAATTTTCTAATGGGTGGTGATTCATCCCACTAATTTTTTGACCACTAACAGCACTAATAAATTAAAAAAAAAAAAACAAAACAAACTCAAGCCAAAACATCACATCACTTTGGTGGAACCCCCTGTGCCACATCATTAGTGATGCTCTAGTACTCCCAATTTAGAGTTCTAAAACATTATTGTTTTCTAATATTCAACTCTTTTGAGGTGTCGCCTAGTCATTAATGTTGTAGTCTTTAATTATGATACATGATAATGGGATTTTTGAAACGAAAAAAAAAAAAGAGTCAGTTATCTAACTCTTTTTTACTCATTTTAGATCACATTACTGCTCATATTTTTTACTTTTAAAAAGACAAAAATAAACTAAAAAAATTAAAAAATTAACTTTTTACCAACTTTTCAAAATACCACAATGTTAATTTTAATTTGATTATGACTTAAGTTTGGATAGTTTTGACGTCAAAAATATTTTATTTATTTTTCGTTGTTTAGTTGAATAAAAATTAAGTAAAATATATGTTTTAAGAAAAATATTTTTGTACTATTTTTTTAAAAAAAATTACTTACTTTTAAAATTTTCGTAAATCAACTTTTATAAAATTGACTTTCACTCACTACTTTTTTAACACATTTAATATTTTTCAAATAATATCTTAACTTACTAAAAAGTCATAAATAACATAATTTAATATTTATCTCTTTTGAGGTGTCGCCTAGTCATTACCTTATAGTCTTTTGTTATGATATATTATAATATTAATTTTAATTTGATTATGATTTAAGCTTGATTTATTTTAACATAAAATATATTTGTTAAAAAATATTTTATTTATTTTTTGTTATTTAGTTTAACAAAAAACAAGTAAAATATTTTTTAAGAAAAATATTTTTGTATTATTTTTTTAAAAATCACTTACTTTTAAATCAATTTTTATAAAATTAACTTTCACTCACTATCTTTTCAACACATTTAGCATTTTTCAAATAAATATGTTAACTCATTAAAAGTCATAAATGACATTTTATTAAATCAAAATTTCTTTTTTAGACAATAAAATATATATATTTTTTCAAGTATCAAGTAAATGCCGAAAAATAAAAACAAAATATTTTTTCTATGTAATTAAGTTACAAGATATTTTTTTTTTTGGTGTAAAATATTTTACGTTCAAACAAAACAAACCTTAGTTATAAATACTATAGTATTTATGATTGTAATATTAGTATTATGATATTATTTTAGTTATAATTTAATTTTTTTATAGTTATATCTTAGTGTTTAATTATGAATTTTCTTTTTTTAAATTATGAATATCAAATGATTCAGTTATAACATTTTTAATAATTAATCTCACAAATATCATAATTTACATATGGTACATATTTTTTTACCATGGGGTTTGCTGCTTTCGAGTTGTTATCTCAACTTGAGAGAGTGTTTGTACTTAGTAGGACCATTTTGAAATCGATTTTGGTGATATGAATTATTCACTTTTTAGAAATCATTTAGTAGAATATTCATCCAAAAAATAAGATAATTGGACATCGATATCTATAGGATATCTATATATTTAAATCATATTTGTTTTTAAAAAATGGATGACAAATATAATTTGAAGAATAGTCATCAATTTTTGTTGATACAAATTTGATTCAAACATATAAGTACCAACATCTGATCATTTTAATTTTTTACACAAATATTCTACTAAAATAGTTCTAAAAAGTGACAATTTGAATTACTAAAATCGATTCCAAAATGAACCTAATTGAAGCATGGTTTGGGAACTTGGCTTTTTGGTTAATATGTTTGTGGTGATTTGTGATTTTTTTTGTTGAATAGATGATTGTGAAAGAAAAAATAATTGATTGATGTGTAAAATGTAACAATTTGTCTTATTGATTATTTTAATATTTTTATCTTTATTAATTATTTTGGCCAAAAAAATTATTCTCAAATATGACTTGAAATGACCAATATGAGATAAGAACAACCTTTACGATAAGAGAATAACTTATCTCCAGTTCGAAATCAGATTGGAACATATTGTTGGGATCCGTGGACTCACTATAGAGCCCACATCAATGATCTGAACCATTTAATATACAGATTTTGTTGAATAATTTATAATTATAAAAAATTACATTTATCGGATATAGATAATCAAATTTAATCTGATCAAATGACTATTAATATATAATCAACGTAATTTTTTACAAGAATAAAATAATTAACTAATCCTACACATTAAACAATTCAAATTATCGACATAAACTCCATGAAAAGCCTACGAAGACCCAACACCATGCTCCAGTTGAAAAGCTGAGCCTCACGATAAACCCTCTCTAAAAAGTTGTCAAGTCAAGTTGATCGATGAGATTCCCGCCCAACATCGCTACTTTGGGGAAAAGATTATGATATATAAATCTCTCAAAGGGTATCTTAAAATTAAATTAAAAAAATAATATAATTTTATATTTTTTAAATCATAATTAAAAAATATTATAAATAAACAACACAAAATATAATTAAAAAACTTACAAGTTATAATTAAAATAAAATCATAACTAAAAAAAATATATATAATGAGATGCATATAATAGGAGTGTGCATAATATAATTTTCCCTACTAATTTTTGTTTTTGTTTTTTTTTTTTTTTTTTGGTGCGTGTTTTTTAAATCAAAAATATTTTGAAACTTTAAAATATGAGCTCTAATGCTGTGTTTGGTTGGAGAATTTGGGAAGGAATTTAGAAAGAAAAAAGGAAAAGGTGTGTGAAATTAGGTAAAATATAAGTATATTTTATTCACATTTCACCTAACTTTTTCCTTTTCCTTTCCAAATCCCTCCTCAAATTCTCCAACCAAACACAGCGTAAAAGAACTCTAGAGAGAAACCCCACTCAATTGATGTAATATTTTGATTTTTTTTTAACTCTTATAATATTACTACAATTCTTTCTATAATTTAAAATTTCGGAAATGCTGGAGACCCCCACTGGGGGTCGACCCCCAGTGAGGTGGCGGGCCATGATTCGCTGAAAATCAAAAAAAAAAAAAAAAAAAAAAACAATTTTTTTTTTTAGCCAATGGGAAGGCCACAAACATGACCCCCAGTGACCCCCACTGGGGGTCTGAGGCATTTTTGTTAAAATTTAGACCTCCCTACAGGGGCGGAGGGAGCATGTGACCAGAGGGTCACGTGCCTCCCTGAATTTTGGAATTTTTTTTTTTGTGCAAACATAAAAAAAAAATTAAATAAAAAATTACAAAAATATTATTAGAGTGAAATGACAATAACATTTTAAAAATTATGAAAACAATAATGGTTGTTTTGATTGAAAATGAAGAGACTATTATAAATAAACCATATTAGCTATGAAATTTTTTGAATATAACGACGATGTCATTATTAGTAATATGCAAGTATAAGTAATCTCACTATAAATATATGAAATTTATTAAATTGTTAGTTACATTTGACATGTAAGGTTCACTATTTATGTGTTTATTTACCATTAGTAGGTGATGTTACATACCAGTGATGACGTGGTATTACCATTATATTGAATTTTTAATCAAATTTTGTATCAAAAAATAATTTATCATTATATAATTTATTTTAAGACTTACATTCTTTTTTTTTTTTTGTATTGTTCATGATACACTAGTTACAAATAATATTTTTTTTCTTGATGTTTCTTAAAATCAATCGTAAAAAATTTACGTGAAATAATTTTATAAAAATTATTATAATTAGTAAGTGCCCCCTCTAAATTAATTTTTTTGGCTCCGCGCCTCCCTATCATGTTATTTTTAAATTTTGGGGAAAGGGCCAGCAGAGAGATATGACTTTTCCACTCAAAGTAGCAATTTTCCCATGTGGGTGACGGTTTCATACTCACAAGTCTTTGAACTCAGGTTTCATACTAGCCTGAGTTTGTTTCTAGGAAAATTGTAAGGCCTAGTTTGGTATAATTCAAAAAATTCAAAAAGTTAAAAAGTCACTATTCTATTTAAGTCACATTATCTCATTTAAATTACATCATCTCTCTACCATCTCACTTCAAATCCAACCCATATTTCACATTTTTTCGTAAAAAGTTAAAAAATACACTTATTTAAATCATCCCAAACAACCCCAAGTGGACGCAAAATTAAGGGGAAAATTGTACCTTCAAAAAAATTATTCAACATGTTTTGGTTCTATTTTTTTGAATTACAGTATTTTTTTAAAAAGTGATTTAAAAACTCTATTTTGAAAAAAATCTTTGTTTGATTTTCAAAAAAATACATTATTACAAATTTAAGTTTTCCTTCAATTTAAGGAGAGAGACAATTAAATTTTTTTTTTTTGGTCACGTCACAAAATACTCCCATATTCAATGTATACTCTCATATTCAATGTATTTGATTTTAATTTTTTTTAAATTAAGTTTTTTTATTTTTAGTGAACATTTTTTCAATTTTAAGCAATTTTTTTTACTTTTTAGATGCATTTTACTTAAATATATCTAAATAATAAAATATTTGTAAAAAAATATTTTAAAAAATTAATAAATATACAAAAATATGAAAAATGTATTCAATTTTCGTATTTTTATTATATATTTTTTGGTATTTAGTATTTTTTTAAAAAAAATTTACAAATATAATACTTTTTAAGTATATTTATGTTAAGCGTGTCTAAAAATTACTTAAAATATTAAAAAAATTCATCGAAAACATTAAAATACGAAAAAATAAAAAAAAAGTAAAATTTTCAAAAAAACTATTTTATGAAAACCAAAACCAAACAAGCTGAATTAGTTTTCAACAAATTTTGTCCGGTTTTTAAAATAACCAAACAAAAACTCCAAAATTTTCAACAAAATGAGTTTAGAAAATAGGAACCAAGCACAATTATTTCATTATAA
The DNA here is from genome assembly GCA_030407325.1 of Camellia japonica. NCBI lineage: Eukaryota > Viridiplantae > Streptophyta > Magnoliopsida > Ericales > Theaceae > Camellia > Camellia japonica. The sequence continues at coordinate 118,795,048 of JAPPVO010000016.1, forward strand.
AAATTATAATATTTATAAATTTTATTATTTATCTATAATTATCTTTTAGAATTTAAATTGAATTGATTTTTTTTTTTCAAAAAATAAGGATAAATTACATTAATCAAATATCTTTTTTTAATAAGATTAAATGAATCAAAATTCATGCAAATACTGTAAAATCAAATGGACAAACAAAAAAATATATATCTCAAACTCAATATAAAAAAGATAATAATATTATTTTTTAATTTATTTGACTAACAAATTATAAATAAAAAGAATAGTAATTATTTTATAAATTAAGATTCCAAAAAACTCAATGTAATTATGTAAAAAATATGAAACTTACTTTAAGGGTTGGTTTGGGATGTTCTAAAAAAATATATTTTTTGACTTATTGGCTTATATGGGTTGGGTTTGATGTAATGTGTTAGAGAGGTGATGTGATTTAAATAAGATGATGTGACTTAAATAGGATAGTGACTTTTTGTATTATTTAATTTATGCCAAACCAACCCTAAATCTCAATTAAATGTAATTTACCCAAAACTAATTATAAAATTTGTGGAGGTACAGTACAATCACGGATGGATGTACTAGTCTAATCTTGAGAATAATTAATAAAAATTGTAATCATTCTAAAAATGCAGAGAAAATTATAAATACATCACTTGATATTTTCTTAAAATACAAATTGTTTACTATTGGTGCGTTCGGTTTGTATTTGTAGAATAATTTTTGAGATAAAAAGTACGAAAACTAATTTGGTTTGTCTTTTTCAGAAATGATTTTGAAAAATTATTTTGGAAAGAGAGTTTTAAAAAAAGTGATTGATTTGATGCGTATAAGAGAGAGTAATTTTGGAAAGTAGGTAACCAAACAAAATTTTAAGATTTTTTTTGGAAAAACTTGTTTGGTTTGATTACTCTTGAAAATTTGTTTGTAGAGAATTTTTCCCAAAAATTTTTCTAAAAAACAAACCAAACAATGATTTTGAAAATTACAAATACCTTATTGTCAAAATTTTATTTAACAAAATTAACGAAAAAACAAAATTCTTAACTATTCTCCTATACACAAAATTACATAAATAATTAAATGAAATATATTTATGATAATATAAATTGTTAATTGGTTTGATAATTTATTAATAAAATGAATAATTTGTTGTGCAATTAAGAACATAAAAGTACAAGATGTAATTTCTAAAATTATAAGACAATATGTATTTTAAACAAATTTCAATAGATGTATTTATAATTTATTCTAAAATTTAATATCAATTTCTATTAATATAAAATAATAAAAATATGATCCAAGGACAATATAAGTGTTCCCAATTGTATCTGAATAGAGTTCGATGGTGGGGGTTAAATTGAAACACTTTGAATTAGAATTAAATTGACACAATTTAAAAATGAGAGACAATTAAAACATTTTCATATATTAAGAATCAAATTGGCATAATTAAAATATTAAGAATCAAAATGACACAAAACTCAAATTTTAAGGATCAAATATATAATTAAATCTTTTTTTCAAACATTTTTTCCAAAAACATTTTTTCTAAATTGATTTTCTCCGTATGGGTGGTTTTGGCCTACAATACGAGAAAAAGACAAAAAAAGTACAGTAATTTAAAATATGGCAATGTCTAGGGTTAAGAATGTCTCCAACGCTTAATTCTGAATATTTCATCAAATTTAAATTTAATAAAACAAATCCATTTTTTCTACTCAAACCATGACATCAAACTCATCAAATGAAAGCGAGGCCAGATATTTCATCAAATCAAAAAAACGTTTAACCATTTGTTAAATTTTACAAGTGATCGTTGGTGGATGACCATGATCAGCGGGACATCTGGCTTGGGAAAGTTTTCTTGAAAATTTGCTCTAGGTCGAACGACCGGCCAGATTTGATGAAATGATCGGAGCGCAACATAATAGATCAAACTTCTATTTATTTGAGTAAGTGTTGGAAGGATGGCCATTTTAATTCAATCCGCGAAGGTCCATCCATACCCGCCCGAATGGGACGGATTTTACCCACCCCGACACTTATGTAAGGCGGGAGTAGATTATGTTTTGATCACCCGCAATGAGAGTGGAGTGAGAGTGGAGTGGGAGTGGGAGTGGGTATCGCCTCCCTCAATCCAAACCCAACCCGATATAATTAATAATATACAAATAAATAATATATATGTATATATCTATATAATAAAGCACGATGATTTTTGAATTTGTCCTACACATATTTGTCCTACTAGGGCATTTGGACGGCTCAGATCAATTCAAATTATAAAACAACGGCTGAGATATATTTTTTAAAAAATATCCTACATGCACATTTTCTATTTTCCCGCTTCTCTCTCTTACCTTTTCCTTTTCTCACCCATCCTTCCATGATCCCATGATCCCACATTCCTCTCTCTTTTCTTTTTATTTTTTTTATTTTCTCCCATTTTATTTTTCTCTCTATTTGTTTATTTTTTTATTTTCTCCTTTTTGTTCACTTATTTTTATTCATATTATATGAAAAAATCAACGATGCCAGAATTTGGAGCCAGATTTTACTGTTTGTAGTGGTGATTAAATTAATGAATTTTATAGTTCACAAATGAAATGAATTTAAACAATTAATTATTATTTTTAAATATATTAAATACCTGATACACTTCATAAATAATTTTATTTCGATTTATATTTTAATCTCATTATTAATTACACTGTGTTTTCAGGCACGGACATACACTAGTATATATATAAGATAATTAGATATAAGAAAAGAATACTAAAAAGTCTATAATTCTATTTAAATATAAATAAATAATAATATTAAAAATCTCACTGTTTATATATATATGAAAACAAAAAACATTATTTAATGTGCTAAGAATTTAAATGGTTCTTAATTTTTTTTAACTATTTGAATGTGGTTGGGTATTTGTGGGGATGGGGATAAAGTAGAAAAATTTCACCTGGAGCGGGAGCAGGGCGGGGGCGAACAATGGTGAATCCGCCCCAAACCAACCTGTGGCCATCCCTAATTGGAGATACTCTAAAAGTGACGTTTTTGGGTTTTGACTTTTTTGGTGGGCATTTGGGTTAAGGTTAAAAATGTCAACTACTTCTAAAAAAAAAATCATAAAAAAATTTATCATCAGCTAAAAAAAACAAATTTCACATCAATTTTTTTTCACTCAACAAATATTACTTTTAACAACTTTTCAAATACATTAACTTTTTGATTTCTAAAGTTAGTAAAAAAAAAAATTAAAAAACTAAAAGACCATTAAAAAAGTCAACCCTAAACAGACCCTTAATTAATTAAGGAATATGAAAAAAAGAAGTGTTAGAGATGCCCTTGAAAAATGTTTTTTGAGTTTTCAAATTAAAATTCAAATAACTAGGTAAAGCCTTAATTAACATAACCAATTAATTGCAGAGACACAAAAACATAAAAATAAAAATAAAATGTTGAACATGAATATGACAAACAACAAGAAAGGTGTCGTCAATCCGTACAAACCCCTCTCCCTCGTCTCTCCTTCCTCCCCCAAGACACAAGTGGAATCATTTGCTTAATTAAACAGAAATAAATAACATGATAAATATTTTATATTTGTTACTCTATCAGGTGGCTGACAATAATATATATGATTTTTTTTTTTTTTTCAAATTCAGTATAAATAATATATGTTTTTTATATATTAAAAAAAGAGTTTCTCACATGTTTGTGCCACTCTCCAGCTAATTTGTTTATTTAGTAATTGTGAGAAAAACCTGCAATGAAATGAGGGTCAGTTTCTTGGAAGTTTGAAGGAAATTTCACCAAATATATTGTGTGTTTTCAAACTATGTGCCTCAGATGAAACCTTCACTTAGCTGTATCATTGGGAACACACCTCTACTGGGTAATTTTTTCAAAATTTTATTTTAGACTTTAGGCTGCAATAACACTTGAAAATTAATTGATTCATGATTTATGAATAATTATGTATATTTTAAATTTGTTCATAAGATGGGTCTCAAATCATAGACTGTATAATTTTATTGGAGTTCTCTGTTATAAAATAATAACAATTAAGTTGTAAGTTTTTAAATTTTCTTTCACACAATTAATTCATCTGTCTTGATATACTTTCACATCATGAATCTCATCGACGACGAAATGGACGGTTCACCTCAACAATAAGTGATTACTAATAGCATCCCAATTTGTTCTTTGAATTAATATTACAATTTTATTTATTCATAATACTTCAATTTTGCCCATCCTTTAAATCTCGAAGTAACTCTAACTCTAACTCTAACTCTAACCCTAACCCTACCCTCACCCATCCATCACCAGTGCTAGCTACCATCCCCAGCTCCGGTTGATGCCCTCCAATGCCTCCCCAGCTCTAGTCACTACCCCTAGCCCCTCTCGCAACCCTCACCTCAGCAAATGCCCACCTTTACAACCCTAACCCCACCTCTCTCTCTCTCTCTCGCTCACACACAATTAATTTCTTTGAGGCTCTAGTTCAAGTGCATTGCAAAGATGAGAGTGTTGGATGGTGGGGAGGTGTTGAGGATGTCCAGAGGGGTTAGCCGAAGCTAGGGAGGGTGACCGGAGCTGATCGTGGTGGGTGGCAGTTAGGGTTTGAAAGAATGAGATTATCTTTGGTATTACGTGGAGTGTCCAAAGAACTTTCGTAAAATTTGAAATTTGTTGATAGGTATTCAAAGAAATGAGAAGTTCAAAGAATTCATGTGAGTGCCAGCACAACAATAATAACACATTAATATATACATATATATATAAATAAATTTAATATGCCAAACAAAGAAAGGCCTTTTGACCCGTATGATAATGAGTTTGTTTCATACAACTTATTGCAAGTTAAAAGTTAATCAAAAAATAAAAATTAAAAACATTTCTCACTCATCTTATAGTAATCAATTTTTTCTAACTTGCTTAAATTATTTTCATATCATAAGTTGTAAAATGAAGTGGCACTAAACACTTCAACACACTTAAAAAAATAGAGTTATACTAGGGACCCCAAATATTCTACCAAACCTCTCACATAAGTGTAGGACCCACAAACATGTGGATTTGTGTGAGTCCCACCATGGGAGAGGTTTGGTAAAATATTTGGGATACATAACCTTTCTAAAAAAAAAATAAAAATAAATAAATAAATAATAGTATATCATTATTAATACATAAATGATCACGAAGTTTCATGCATCTTTCTCTTTATTTATTTATTTATTTTTGGGTTGTCTCTTTCTACCATTAACACCACTTATATAAGTATAGAAATAGGATTTTCATAACAGCTGTGTAGATTTGTTTTTGGGCACATAGAATATAATATATACATATATATATATATATATATATATGTGTGTGCGCGCGCGCGGGGGGGGGGATGAAGATAGGGATATAATGTGAACTGGTACAATGTTCATGGCTTCCGTACCACCTACCTGGCATATGATGTGAAAACGACACTACCCATATAAGTATATCGCCAATACTACATCCCCACAATTTTCTCCTACTGCCTATATATATTAGAAGTCGACACAATAATGTGTTTTGACAGTTATTTAAAATAATCGGATCTGAAGCAATTGAGCCTCATAGCGGTAATTACTTGAAGTAGTCGGAAGAAAAAAATGTGACATCCACACCAACTTAAAGAGTTAACTTTATATAATAGTATAGATTTATAGCAAGATTTTAAATATTGGCATATTTTTAACATACATGCTGATATATAGATTGGAATAAAAATAAATTATGTATTAGCCGATCATGTATTATTTCATTGTTGATTCACGATCTGGCTCACTGTCGATGCAATTGATTCACAGCTAATATGCCGACTCAACGACTATAAAACTCTTTTTTCTGACTAAGGATTTTAAAAAATTCACGATCTCATCACCCGATTCTTAACACTAAAGATATCGCTAGAAAGGAAGGTTCATGAAATCAACAACCATTATCCATGTAGTAGTGATGGCATACGTAATGCCTGGTTGTTGCTCTTATTGCAGACAAGAAAATCTTTAGAGATGAACTTGTTGAGTTGTTGAACTCCAAAGGAACTAACCTCCATGAAGTGCACATAATGTTGACAAATAAAATAACCAGACTTAATATCTCAATTATATATTTATATATGCAGCTTGGTTACCAGAGAAGTGCTGTAGTACAATATCAGTAAATTATATATACTGCAGATATTCATACTGGTATGACTCTTGAGTCTTGATATGATCACTGGTAAACCTAGCCTACTATGAGATATATGATCACTTGCTATGTAGCCTAAGTGGGGCCAAGTTCCTTACGCTGTGTTTGGTTGGGAGATTTGGGGAGGGATTTGGAAAAGGAAAGGGAAAAGGTATGTGAAACTAGGTGAAATATAGGTATATTTTATTCATATTTCACCTATCTTTTCCATTTCCCTTTCCAAATCCCTCCTCAAATCCCCCAACCAAACACAGCATTAGTCTCTCTCAATAATGATTTTCCCTTGTAGAATCCTTTTTGGCTACATCAAAAAGATTACTTTTCTATATGTTCTGGCTTTGATATCTGGAAATAATCGAGTCTTCCTCAGAAGAAAGGTTTTTAAAAAAGAAATACGAGGCTTGAATGGGATTTTAATTGCGGTCAAGCAGGATTGAGGTTGACTATCATAACATTGCACTTTCTAACAAAGAAATGAGTCTAAGTTCATTCATACATTAGGCTTTCACACTCTTCCATCAAAACCCACAACAAGCCTATTTTGCCTCAAATAGAAGTAGAAAGCCTCAAAAACGAAGCCCTTGTTTCGCATGCAACACTTTTAGCCTAAAAGGCAAAAAACTACTAAAAAAATCAAAAAGCCTATAACCTATACCAAAAAGTCAAAAATTCCCTTTTCTCTCTATTTTTTGCATATCTTTTCGTAAAAAATCAAAAAATTATTTCAAACATACTAATTTTTTTACCTAATATTTTAGCCAAAAACCAAAAAATTACTAAATAACCTGTTCCAAAACGAGGCCTTAGTGTTGAATAAGTCCCCTTATATTTGTCATTTGAGATGAAGATAAGCACACTAACCTTTTGATAATTGCTCATCTCGTTGAACAATCTTTGCTTGAAAGACAAATGTTACACATATAGAACATAGACACAGCGTTGCTGGAAACATCTCATTGCCTCAAGGCAGCTGCTATTTTCTTTTGGATTAGCCCGACTCCAAGGCGAGGGGATAATCTAGGAAGTATCTCCTGCAACAAAGATAAAGATTTCTTACACCTTCAGAAAGGCAACATGTACAAAAAGCTTGTTTAAAAAATAAATATCTTGGCATATGTGGTGAGGTCAAATTTCTAGGTAAGTGTACCACTAAAATGAAGCCTTGGAATTTTTAGCTTTTTTACTGATACCCTTGTCCGAAAAACATGTTGCACTTAATTTGATTGCTAATAAGGGTTTATGCTATCTAATTATAAAGTTTCTGGTTCTCAAGAATCCAGCTTGACATGTACACTAAATTTTTGACAGTCCAAAGATGCACTAAAAGAATCCATGTTTGTTACTGTCAGGATTAGACAAGTATGCATATGTATTTGAACATACATAAATACAACACAAACCATACTTATAAATAAAGAGTGGGGTAATTGCCCCGTGGTTCTGAAAATTACAAATACCCAATTATTGAAATTTTTTATTTAACATAATTAACAGAAAAAATAAAATTCTTAACTACTCTTCTATGCAACAATAAAATTACCTAAATTGTTAATCAAAATATATTGTTGACATCATTAAAAATTGTTAATTGACTTAATGATTTATTATGAACCACGGATACTTCAAAAAGGTAGATGTAGCCATATCGTATCCATATCAAATGCCAATACACCTTAGATACTCGTAGATACCTATTGGATACTGTAGAAAATTAATGTATTGATATTATTGATTGATTGATATCAATATACACGTTTATGAAGACCATATTACACTCCTTATATAGGAGAGAACAAGAGCTACTATTTGTGCCACTAAGAGCCACTATCACCACTAAGAGCCACTATCTATATCCTTACATATTATAGACATCCACTACATCCACTATCTAGATCACTAACTACATCCACTATCTAGATCACTAACAATACATTACATATAATATACTAACAGCCCCCCTCAAACTCAAGGAGGATAGAGACTAGCCAACTTGAGTTTGGAGAGAGTAACAAAACAGGAAAATAAACTGAAAATAAAATAAAAGTGGATAGGAGACACTGTATGGTCGTGTCAGACCGTTGTAGAAGACCGTATGGTTATGGCAGACTAAGGTAGAAGACAGTTTATGGGGTCATGTCGGACCGTTGTAGAAGATAGTTTATGGGGTCATATCGGACCGATGTAGAAAACAGTTTACGGGGTCATGTCGGACCGTTGTAGAAAACAGTTTACGGGGACATGTCGGACCGTTGTAGAAGACACTATACGGCTGTGTCGAACCGTTGTAGCTAAGAACCGAAATCAATGTCGGAACAGTTTACCGAGTCTTGTCGGACCCATATAGGAGCTAACCGGAATCAATGTCGGGACAGTTTACCGAGTCTTGTCGGACCCATATAAGAGCTAACCGGAATCAATGTCGGGACAGTTTACAGAGTCTTGTCGGACCCATATAGAAGCTAACCGGAATCAAAGTCGGGACAGTTTACAGAGTCTTGTCGGACCCTCAAAAGTCGTGCCCAATCTTATCAAAAGGCGTGCCATCAAAAAGCGTGCCATCAAAAGACGTGCCCGACAGCCATCAAAAGTCGAGCCATCAAAAGGCGTGCCATCAAAAGACGTGCCCGACAACCATCAAAAGTCGAGCCATCAAAAAGCGCGCCGATTTGTCGTCTGACGTTGAGAGGCGCGTGATACGCGTGTCGGCCTTGCCTATTTAAACCAAGGCGAGGATGTCGCTGATGCATAACAAACCAGCTGAAAAACTCTAAAAAATTCGTCGTTCTCTGAGAGCTGTTATCTCTGAAACACTCTACAACCAACCCTGAATATGGCCTCTTCTTCCCGTTCAGCTACCCAGAACATAGCTTCTTCGTCCCGTGGTCTCACTCTCTTTCCCGACCTCAACGAGGCCACAAGAGAGATAGCCGGGGCAGGTGCCCTTGAACCGCAACCAAGCGCCCCTGGTTTTGCGCCTTTGAACTTTCCGATGCTGTCTGTGGAGCAAAGAATGGCTGCACAATCGGATATTGAGGCGAATTATTACATATTGAAGTCATGTGTTGAGACCATGACTGCGGTCTCAAACCTGTCGCACCGGCTTCAGAGTAGGACAAATGAGGTGCAGCAGTTAAACGCCCAACTGGCTTTGCTCCAGGGCATGTATAAGGATGCTCGAGCAGAGATATGTGGGCTGAAGGCAGAAAACAAGGAACTGAAGCGGAAGGCCACCGTGATGCTCAGATTTGGAGGTCCGCCATATGTGACAGTTGAGGAGCAACGGGAAGTGAACGTGCTCGGCGGCGTGGGAAACACGGAGGCAGCACCGGTAAGTGCCGTCCAAGACAAAGGCAAGAAGAAGAGAACAGCTGAAGAGGCGAAGAAGTGAGGCCGCTTGTTTGTGTTTTTTTTTTTTTTTTGGTGTAAAATTGTGATCGGGGTTGATCCCCGAGATGAATAAAATAAGGTAAGGTTTGGTGTGCAAATCGATATGGTAGGAATGAGATTTGAAAAAAATAGGTGGATGTTGATAGATTAAACAAAGAGGAAGATATGATGAGGGTGGGTGGCACAAGCTGATCTGATTCACCTCTGCCACCACTCTCTGATGCAGCCTGATGGTTGAAATCATGAACCCTGATCTAAATAGCAAGCAATCTGCATACCCACCTCCTTCATTTCCTCTGAGAAAATTTGATTCAGGCCAATTGTAGACTAACCCATATAGCAAGATCATGAGAAGAAGCGAACTAACATTCCTCATTGCATAAAGAACTCCCCTGAATCCATTGAACCAATCCATTGAACCAACACAGCAGCCAAACACGCCTGCGAAACAACGATCTCGAGCTCGAAATCCTTGATTTGGTAAGCTTCACAGTCCGAACAGTCCGAAACCTCAAGCGCAATCACAAGAAGAGCAACGCCGATCAGCACTGTTGATAATAGAGCAAGCTCCTAAGATAGCCAGTAAGAACAGCAAGATTGCAGTCCACACACACACCCATCCAGTCCATGCAAGAAACAGATTGCGACCCAAATCGGGTCTCTCTTTAGCAAAGTTGAACATGAATGTGTACATTATTACAGTGGGCTCTGCAACTCCCAAGATCAGCAAAGGTTGACCTCCAATGATTGAGTGAATAATCCCACAAATTGCAGTGGATGATAAGGTTTGAACCGCTGTCAAAACTCCTTCAGTATTTCTCTCCAGTTGTTCCCCAAATGAAATGACTGGGATTGCTGAGGCAAAGAATATATATGTGGTAGGAGCCAAAATCCTGAGGCCTGCTCTAAAGCCTCCAGTCCAGTCTTGCTTGTAACACAGCAACCTTCCTTTAATATCATTCTTGATTCCTCGAAAAGGCACAAATGTCTCTTCCATGTTTGTCAGGAAAAAAAGACCAAAACACTCCTCCAAGGGGTCAGGAATAATCTTTAGCGACCCCATTGGGGTTTAACATCAAACAATGAGATTGCCATTGAAAGGAGATTTTTTAGAACATCCCAGAAAAATTACATGACTTGGGTATTGCCAAAAAACTATTTGAAAGAACTTGAACAAGAAAAATATTACATAAAAAATCCAAAAAAAGCAAGTGCCCAATTGAAAGAAATCGAATTGCAAGAAAGAGTGGTGTTGGTTAGAAGAGGGGTTTGGTGCTGGGGTTTCGATGGTTCTGGAAGTAGATGAGGATCCACCATTGATGAGCAGATGTAGAGAGAAAGTAAAGGGTGAGAGAAGTGTACCCACCATAGCCATCCTGAGCATAACCTTGCCCCTGTGCATTATAGCCAGAAGCTGGTGGCTGACTGTAACTTGTATTATCAGCTTGGGGCTTGAGGGACCACCAGGGGCTTGCTGCTGCTGAGTCTGCTGGCTATAGTAATCATAACCACCTCCCTGAGAGGTCTGCTGATTTGGTGCACCAGTTGTCTGATCCCAGCCAGTGGCATAACCACCTGATGTTGGTTGAGGAGGATACCCAGGGTATGGTGGCTGAGGTGGTGAAGAAGAGTGAAGGTATGTGTAGAAAATTCCGGCGGCTGCCCGTCGGTGAGAAAGAAATACAGACCTAAATCTTATGGCTCTGATACCATATAGAAAATTAATGTATTGATATTATTGATTGATTGATATCAATATACACGTTTATGAAGACCATATTACACTCCTTATATAGGAGAGAACAAGAGCTACTATTTGTGCCACTAAGAGCCACTATTACCACTAAGAGCCACTATCTATATCCTTACATATTATAGACATCCACTACATCCACTATCTAGATCACTAACTACATCCACTATCTAGATCACTAACAATATTAAAAGTATCGGATACTTCTTAATTAATTTTTCATTCATTTTGAAGTATCGGATACTTAATTTTGAAGTATCGGATACTCCAAATCACTTAATAATTCTTTTACAAAATTAGAATTGTAGCATTTCTTACGTAGCATTATAATTATAATATAATATAATTGTAAGAATAAATACAAGAATATTTTTCTATTATTTATTTAGTTTTTTGATAAGAAGAACATAGTGTGTTAAAGGAATATAATTTGTCAAAATTGATGTATCCTTATTATTTCATGCATGTCCTTTATAACTAAATAGAAAGTAAGGATTAACAAGAATATAACAATAATAAATTAAATATCAATAATACAACATTTTTACTAGTGCCAAAGGAAAAAGTTGGATTATTCTATCATTGTAATATAAACATATTACACTTGATATTGAAATGAAATATTTGCTAGACCAATTGAAAAACTTAAATTAATACATAATTCTGAAGGGTTAGTATTTTGCATCATAAAATTACAATGTGGTTTCTCAAATTTTTGAGCTTACATGTATCTCACTACTAATAATTTTAAAAAGGGCAAATTACACAAATAGTCCCTATAGTTTGGGGCTTGTGTCACTTTGGTCCCTAACTTTTCAATTGTGACACATTTGACCTTGAATTTTGAATCTTATTCCAAATAAGGACAATTGAATATATAATTAGATTTTTCAAGGGTAAAATTGTCAATTTGATAAAATATAAACTAATTTGACAAAAATAAATGTCAAACAAATATTTTTGAATTTTAAAAAATTATTTCTACCTATTAAAAATAAAATTATGTAAAATTGATAAATCTTTTAGACATTTATTTTTTTTTTACCAAATTAATTTTTATTATGTGTTTGGACGATGATTATGTAAAATTAATTTTAAAAAATTAATCATGTAATTTTTATTAATTTTACATAATTTTATCATTGGTGGATAAAAATAATTTTAAAAAAATTAAAAATATTTTTTGACATTTATTTTTATCAAATTAGTTTATATTTTATCAAATTGACGATTTTACCCTTAAAAAATCTAATAATATTTTCAATTGTCCTTATTTGAAACAAGATTCAAAATTCAGGGTCAAATGTGTCACAATTGAAAAGTCAGGGACCAAAGTGGCACAAGTCCCAAACTATAGGGACTATTAGTGTAATTAACCCTTTTAAAAAATATATATTTTTTACAAACGTATCCTAAATGTACCTGTATTCTATTTTTTAGGCTTTGTCGTATCGTCATATCCGTTTCGTATCGTACCCGTATCTCGTATCCATATACATGCTTCCTAGATGATTTATTAATAAAATAGGTCATTGGTTATGCAATTAGAAACTTGAAGGGACGGGATGTAATTTCTAGAATCACATGAGCTAATTTATATTTTAAACAAACCTCAAGGGATGTATTTGTAATTTATCCTAAAGAGTGTCATTACATATAACTCAGGGTAGAAAAACACGCGAATAGGCGAAAAGAAAAGGGAAAAGCTAATAGGAAATGACAAAGGATAACAGGTCTTCACAATGAATTCTAAAGCACCTGCAAGTCATAAAGAAGAATCTAGATATTGGTGTTGTACATTTGAAAGGAATGGACAAAAAACACCCAAGAAAAAAAATAACAAAAGTGAGCAACAAACAAGTTCATTAGTAATCAAACCAAATTGATCAACAAGAAGCATTGGTATTTTTAATTTCTTCAATGAGCGAAAGAATGCCATTACATAAAATGTCTACCAGCTTTGAAAATACCTAAATCAATTCTCCAAGGTCAATTTAACCTCTTGGGAAGCACACGATTAGGTTTAGCAAATTAATCTATTAGTTGATCATTATTGGGAAAACAACGTGATCAAGAGAAGCCAACCAGTCAATTTAAAGGATTAATCATCTAAGTTCAAGATTAGGCCCTCACACTCATTAGATTTCCCGACATGTCGGACAGTCATTCCAATATGTCCTGTTATTTACTATAATAATATAATAATAAATTAAAAAAATAAAAATAAAAATAAAAAACAGTACACGCCTCAAACACTTGGGGAACACACATGTTCATCACTTAGATGTACATTAAACACATTACAAGCTTAAACAAAAAAACTTAGGATCCAATCATCAAAAGAATAATATAGATTTATACCTATTAATTCATTCTCTTTTAGACTTTAAAAATTAGTATTATGCTTTATTTTCTTAGTATCATTAAATGAAGCACTCACATAAATAACATATACTAAATGTTTTTTGGTTGGTGACATAATAAAAAATATATATAACTAACATTTTGTGTGTGTCCCACACATGTCATGTCTTGGATGTTTAAAATTGTTGTGTCATCATGAGTGAGTTGTGTCTCATGTCTGTGATTCTTAGCCAAGCTTTGTAACTTGTTTTGCCCTTACTTTATTTTAACCCTAGTTGCATTTTTTTTTAAAAATTTAAATAATGAAGCAACAATATAGTACAAAACCAAATTGAATATTAAGTACAGTATGGTTTCGAAGTTAAAGTTCAAACTTATGAAGTCCTTTTGACTGAATAATAATTTTACAACAAATCTGGTGCTCCATCTTAGGCAGACAACTTAAAAGAGAAGTCATTGCCGCTCTTTTTATGATGCTCTTATTATTTAAACAAGAGAAATGTCGACCACAGTCGCTATTTCCCTTTTGAACCTTCTTCAGATTGATTTACTTATAAAATTGAAGAGCACAGGTTTAAAGATCAGCCAAGTTCTAGGGAACCCAACACCAAATTACTTATATCCAACATGAAATTATGTTTCTCATCTCCTTTTTTCAAGTTTTAGAGAAAAACCAATTTTGACAAATGCTATAAAGTTTGAGCTATGTATCATCACGTAATTCAACAAATCCCAGCAAAATTTGGCCACAGCCTGAATAACAAAGGAGTATTAAACAATCAAGAACTTAAAAGAATGAAAGATTAACAATAATTACTTTGTTGATAAGAAAGAGGAGGGACTGCTTATTTGACCAAGAAATTTGCTCAATTACAGAAGGAGATATCGTAAAACCTAAAAGGCAAGGATACGGACATGTGACACAATGATTTTCAAAAAAAAAGAAGAGAGATATACAAACACAAAGGAATATGAATAGGAAAAGAAAAAAAAAAAAAATTAGCTTCTACAAACAACCAAAATTAATGGGGTAAAAAAACACTCAAATATATAATTTAAACATTATTTAACTTCCCAAATACTACTCATCAATTATAAACCATTACAACATAAAGGGAAAAAGCCTTTAAGTTCAATAATGAATAGATCAACCATCAAAAGTATATAAATCCTCTATTTTATTTAAGAAAACATTTACCAAAAGTTTGGACAAAAAATTTAATAGAACCAACGTAAACTGAAGCAGATTATAGCAAGCTAATTTGAGAACACTAGCAAGATTAGATGAGCAACTAGATTTTCAAGGAGATAAGCTCTCTACTTCTCTCAAAAGAATTTTAGGGTACATATTAGAATAGAGTTTTTGTTTTTGTTATATTTTTTCCAATTTCCATCATCTTGTTTCCAAATACTATACTTTGATTGCCAAATCACCTTTCCAAAATTGGGGGTGTTTGGTGTGGATTATTATAAGCTAAAAACTGATAATCAGAAAGCTGTAAGCAGAAGCACCCCTTCTCCAACTTTTAAATAATCAGTTTTTCTCAGCTTATTTAAGCTATTTCTGCCTAAAAAGCTATAAACAAAAGTTGTACTAAACAGTCAAGCACAAATTTCTAAATTAAAATAAGTTATAATCACCCCCTATAATCCACACCAAACACCCTCAATATACTAAAATACCAAATGTGTTATGTGGCATGTACGTAGGGTTACAAACGAGTCGAACTGAGTTAAGTCGAGCTTGTTGAGCTCGAGCTCAGCTCCATAAGCAACTCGGCACGAGCTGAGCTCGACTCGTTAATATTAATGAAACTCGACCTTGGCTCGGCTCGATAAGATTTTTTTATTATATTATTTATATTATTTAATATATAAATAATATATTTATTATATAATTTAAATAAAGATAAACGAGCTGAGCTTATTCGAGCTCGAACTCAGCTTGTTTATTAAACGAGCCTAATATTCGAGTTCGAGCTCAAGCTCGGCTCGCTTACTAAATGAGCCAAACCCTTAACGAGTCTATTCGTGAACAGCTCGGTTCATTTTCAGTCCTACATGTACAAAAACATGACACATGTCCTTGAATTTGTGATTTTTATATAACATGTTTCGTACTCAAATATGGACAGACAAGTTTACCTACAGGCTATAGTCTTGTTGTCCAAAAGGCGATTCTAATGATCCTTTTAGTTGGGTGGTGCAAAATACAACAACGAATTCACCAAATTGACAAAACAATGCCAAAAAAAAAACATTTCTGTCTCTCTAAACATCTATGAAGCACGGGTATGAGTACAAGTACTGATACTTGTATGATATGGATCCATCGATTTGGTAAAATCCAAAAAAAGTAGGATATGGGTACGGCTTAGTATGTATGTAAAAAAATATTTATTTTTAATTTGGAATAATGCAAAAATTGATTAAATTGTTTTATTTGTTAAGATCCAACCTACAATTAATATTTCATATCAAAAGTAAAGGTATAAATCAAAATTAAATGTCATTATATTATATAACTTCCAAACCATAACTTAATTTTAAAATCATGCTAAGTATAAAACTAATTTTAAAATCATACTAAGTATAAAACTAAAAATAACTTACAAATCATGACTTATATCTACCAGGTTAACTTCCTAGGACTATGAATTGTTGAAATTCAAAATATTGGGTAAAGCCACTAAATCCCTACCATATAGGGGTAAATTGCAACTTGAAATCTCAATATTATTCAACATTCAAGTATATTGGAGCTCTATATTCCTATTGCCTCAGGCTGTGCTATGTAGTATAGACAAAATTTTGAATAATGTTTTGTGTACAAGGAGTGAGCTGAAGTAGTCAGGTGCAAAAGTTAAGGAGGAGCACATTTGTGCACTTATGACTGAAGGGAGCTGGGATTCAAAAAACTTGAGAGTTGAATAAGACCACTATGCTAAGGCATTTGTAGGCTTTGAGCAAGAAAATTGATTTTTTGCGGGTTAAGTTGGCTCATACTTGTGTGATTAAGGATAAGAGTTTATGGCATATGACTCTTCCTACTAAGGCATCCCGGACAATTAGGAAATTTTTTGATATAAGAACTGTGGAGCAACTCTTAGTAGCAAGAAACTCCTACGGGACCTCGCTCCTCACTCCAGAACCTCACCCTCACCCCTGCTCCCGCTCCCAACCTTAAACTCTTCTATAAGGCCCTCGTTCCCTAGCTCCCACTTCATGCAACTATAGGGCAATCCTTGATCAAGTATATCATTGATGATGGGATTTCTATAAGAGAGGTTATTACTGATATTGAAACTAATACCCCTGCTAGCTTCCTACCAAATCCTAATAAGCCTAACTCCGTGGATTGGCTACCCTCTAGTAATGGTGAATATACTGTGGCTACAGCTTGGCAAGCAATTCAAACTGTGTTCCCTGTTGCCCCTTAGCACAAAGTGGTGTGGTTCTCTCAGAATGTTCCTAAGTGGAGCTTTGTGCAACAGGTTGTTGTTTAGAGGAGATTAGCTACAATGAATAGGCTACTGAAGTAGGGAACTGTTTCGGAAAACACATGAGTTTTGTGCAATGAGCTCAACTCATGATCATCTATTTTTCTGTTGTGATTTTTCAGCATATATTTGGACTATTATCTGGAGAATAATTTTTCCTAGAATAAGAATGCACAATATTGATGAAGAGCTAGTTTGGGCTGTTGGAAATTGTGGAGACAAGGCTATTACAGTTCATGTATGCATGTTGGCCCTTGCTGCTGCTATGTATCATATGTGGAAGGAAAGGATTAGTATGATATTCAGGAAGCCTGTTCATGTGGTTCTAGATGGGCTAGTGGTTGACATTACGGTTAAGCTTAGCTCATTACGGAATGTGAAATTCTGTACTAGTGCTAGATGAGTGTGATAATTGGGGCATCTCTTCTAAGAATTTCAGTCATCAAGTGTGTTGTGTATACTGTTGTTGTTTGACTAGTGTTTTTGTTGTTTTTCCCACAAGTATATGACTATGTGCAAATATTAGATTTGCTCACATACTCTTGATGCAGATTTTCTCAAAAAACAATAATAACTAATACTGTGAAAGGATTTCTCCACCAAAAATAAAAAATGAATGAATTGTTAAACATTAGATTTTTTTTTTTGGGTGAATGTTAAACATTAGAGTTGTTAACAATGTTGAATGAAGTTAATTATTCAAATAATCATTACGGTTATTATTAACAGCAACACCACTACAAACCCAGACTTACGAACCAAAATTTACCCAGAAAAAGGAATCAATGGCCAAATTCATTTTAGTCATGGACCCCGCACTTCATCAATTTAATCTCCACCACACAAACACATTCCGGGGTAAATCATGGGTTGGTAAGGGTGGGTTCATAGCATTTTTGTATTAACAATTGAAACTGTCAGCCTGCATTGCTCAAATTTAGGAGTTCCTGAATAACAAAATCAGCAGCCAAACCAAAAGATCAAAAGATCCCCCCCCCCCCCCACAAAAAAAAAAAAAAAAAAAAAGCAGCAAAAAACCCACAAAAAATTCATGAGTGAAAGACAAAGTTAACAAACAACAGCTTAAAAGTAGTAATTTGGGAAATGAGAAACCTCAGTGCCATCAGACAGGACTCTGGCCAACACAGGTATCTCGTACTGGTAAGCCCTCTCCCACTCAGGATTCGTTGTTATATCCCTTATCTGACAAACAACAAACAACAAACAACAAATCAAAGCAATTGAGAGAGAAAGAGTGTGTGAGGCAATATGGCTAGTCTAATAAAAGTACAAAAACCCAACTCGTGAGTGAATATATATATATTATATGAGAAAGAGGGAATGAAGACCTGCAAATCGATGTCGTGGAGGGAGTCATGGTCTGGGGAAGAGAGAGAGAAAGCGGCGTGGAGCTTTTCTTTGAGGCCATCGCACAAACAGCAACCAGGCTTGGAGTAGAGAATGAGCTTTCTTGATTCTGAAGAAGAAGATGAAGAAATGGGTTGAGCAGAGTGATTGAAAACAACTCGATTGGCCCTTCTTTGGCGAGTAATTGCCACAAATGATGAGCATGGTCTTGCTGCTGCTGCAAATGTAGCTGCCATGGCCATGAGAGGGAGAGGGAGAGGGAGAGGGATGTTACGGGTTTCAGAGGATTTAGGGCCAATTTGATTCGTTAGTGGACCTCAAGTGGCCCGAATCACTCTTAAGCCCCGTTTGGGATGTCTATTTCGGCTAAAATAGTCATCAATTCAGGCCCCGTTTCAGCTCCCGTTTGACAAGTGACTTTTTTAGTTAAAAAGTTATTAAAAAAATAAAAAAATCAATAATTCATATTAAAAAGTCAAAGATTTTTTTTTCTCTACTTTTTGCACATCTTTTCTTAAAAAGTCAAAAAATCATCCCAAACATACAATTTTTTTCACATCACATTTTAACTAAAAAGTCAAAAA
Source organism: Camellia japonica (assembly GCA_030407325.1). NCBI lineage: Eukaryota > Viridiplantae > Streptophyta > Magnoliopsida > Ericales > Theaceae > Camellia > Camellia japonica. Next base: position 118,814,241 of record JAPPVO010000016.1, read on the forward strand.
GTTACTAAAAAAGCCTGTTATCAAACGAGGCCTCAGTGCTCTAAAATGATAGTACTCATGTTAGCTATGAGCTGACAGTGCAAGAAAAAAAAAAAGAAAAAAAAAAAGACAAACTATCATATCTGTGGTGGGGTCCACATAGTGCCACATCATTAGTGGTGGATTAGTGGTGTTGAATTAATGGTCTGAAACATTTTTCAAGAGTCATATAAAACAAAATAGATTATTTTAGTCAAATAAAACAAAATCTCACATTCAATTTATAATCATTTCATTTTTTTCTTTTATAAAAATCAAAAAAATTAAAAAATCTATCACAAAAGAGACTTTTTAGCTCTAGCCAAAATGTCAAAAAATTAAAAAACTAACTCATATTCCAAATGAATTCTTAATTTTGTAAGTCGAATTATCATCTGGATCAACCATATAATTCTTGTCAACTATGGTAACATTATTATCAACCGTGATTATTACTTTTATTTTTGAATGATTGGTGGAACAATATGCACAAATTATTAATTGTGGTGCAATTCTTATGATTATTATTTTTATTTTATGACTAACCAAACAATTAATATGCACAAATTCAGACTATTCCAACCAGTCAAAATTTCTATTATTCCAACCAGTCCAAATTTCCACCATTGCTCATTGAGATATTCATTTATAATAATTATGAAAAAATCATCACTTTAGTATATTTTTCTTTTAATTTTGAAAATAATTTAAATAAAATTAAAATTTTTAAATAACACAATAATTATAGACCCTCTTATTACAACTCTATACATTGTAAGGAAAATTCCATTACAATCATGTAATGGGAAAAAAAAATATATATATCTAAATCCGAGTGTAGTGTCCATTTTTTTTAAAAAAATTTTATATAGTTTGGGTCATGTGTGATTTACCCTCATAGGGTTTAGAAATGATTACATAATTCTCTTATAATTCATAGACTAAAATACACCGTTAAACCGGTTAACGATTTAATGAAAAAAATTAAAATAATCCTATATTTTCGTCATTTGTTTAAAAGGAAAAATGCACTTTAATCTCCCATGCTTTATTTTATATGCAATTTACCCCTTTAAAATTTAAAAAGAGTATATAACCTTTTATGTCTATCACGTGTTTCACATTTATTATTAAATTTGATGAATTTTAACTGTGCAGTTCAGTCCACAAATCATGTGAGAGTTATGTAGTCATTTTCAAATATTAAGAGGTAAACTAAACATGACTCAAACCACAAGAGTAAAGTAAGTTTGCCCTTTTTTTATGGTCCATTTTTATGAGAAAATAAATTTTAAAAGTACCTTTTTAGTAAAAAGTAAATTGTTTAAAAAAATTAAAAAATAATTCACCAACAAAAAAGAAAAAGGAGAGATTTATCAGGAATTCTTTTCAAAAACTTGTATCTTAGTAGTTCATAGCATCTATATAATAAAGCAGGACGGTTTTTTAAAATGTATAAAATGTATCATAGATACATTTTGAATCAATGGTGTAGATCAATCTAAGTATATATCAATGGTTCAAAATACATTTAATTCTCGCCCAAAAGCTCATCTCTCTCTCTCTCTCTCTCCCCCACGTTTGCCCAAACACGTCTGCCCCTCTCTACACGTTCTATCTCACATTCTCATAAAAGAGACCTGAAAATGATTGAGTTCCGCTCATCACCGCCATTAAAGAGGAAGATTGACACCCACCCTCCTCGGCTCATCGACACCCACCCTCTTCGACTCCCTTGAAACCCATCGTTGCTACGATTCAAACCCATTGTTTCGAACTCGCACTCGCACCTCTCCTTCTTTGCTCGGCTCCCTTGAAACCCGTCGTCTCTCTCTGTGTTTGTTGCTGTAATTCAAACCCATCGTTCTACACCAAAACAGAGTTAAGTTCTTCATTTCTTTGTGTTGATCCACAGGCTTCAATGTCTCAAACCCGCAATTTTTTGAAATCATTGATTTTGATTTGATCTCTCTGTATGTATGTATGTAACTCTCTTTGATTTGAGCTCTCTGTATGTATGTATTTAACTCTCCCAATATGCTTTTTCAGAGGTTTTTTGGAGAAAGATGGATTTTTCGCACTCGCACCGCTCCCTCTTCGTCCGGCTCCCTTGAAACCCATCGTCTCTCTCTGTGTTTGTTACTGCAATTCAAACCCATCGTTCAATAACAAAATAGAGGTAAGTTCTTCAGTTCTTTGTGTTGATCCACAGGCTTCAATGTCCCAAACTTATAATTTTTTGAAATCATTGATTTTGATTTGAGCTCTCTGTATGTATGTATGTATGTAACTCTCTTTGATTTAAGCTCTCTGTATGTATGTATGTAACTCTCTTTGATTTGAGCTCTTTGTATGTATGTATCTAACTCTCTAAACACTTGGATAGAAGGGTTCCCAATATGCTTTTTCAGAGGTTTTTTGAAGAGAGATGGGATATTCTCACCCCCAATTCTTCACTCGCCAAATCTCTTCCTCTCTCTCTCTCTCTCTCTCTCTCTCTCACACACAAAACTAGGAGTTTACTTCTCTCAATTGTAGAATTGTAATACTCTGTTTGTACTTCTTTACTTTTTTATTAATTAAACAAGGTAAATTCTTCAGTTCTTTGTGTTGATCCACAAGCTTCGATGTCCCAAACCCACAATTTTTTGAAATCATTCTCTTTGATTTGAGCCTTATGTTTTGATGAAAATTTAGTTTGGAAACTTTTTTTTTTTTTTTAATTGAAGTGGGCTATGGGTTGATTAGAAAATGGGTTTTGCAAAGTAAGAATTGCAGATTGTAGAGGGGAGAGAGCTTGATTTATGGAGCCTTTTGGTTTTGTTTCTTCTCCACCTAGGGTTTCTACTAAAATGACTGTCTTAGTTTCAATCTCTCACTGCCTCACTACCCTTTATTGTTTGGATGAAGTTAGGGCAACTATTGAGTGAACTTTTTGTTCATTTGAGAAACTAGAAATGGAAACTTCTGTATGTTGAATTCCATTTGTTTGGTCATTTTGGTTGGAAATTAAGTGCTTATCAGTATGAAAGCTGCTTGGGTTTATTTGTGCCTATGTTTTGATGAAAATTTAGTTTGGAAACCTTTTTTTTATTTTTTATTGAAGTGGGTTATGGGTTGATTGAAAGATGGGTTTTGCAAAGTAAGAATTGCAGATTGTAGAGGGGAGAGAGCTTGATTTGTGGAGCCTTTTGGTTTTTCTTTCTTCTCCACCTAGGGTTTCTGCTAAAATAACTGTCTTAGTCTCAATCTCTCACTACCTCACTACCCTTTATTGTTTAGATGAAGTTAGGGCAACTGTTGAGCGAACTTTTTGCTCATTTGAGAAACTGGAAATGAAAACTTTTGTATGTTGAATTTCATTTGTTTGGTTATTTGATTGGAAATTAAGTGCTTATCAGTATGGAAACTGCTTGGGGTTTATTTGTGCCTCTATTTTGATGAAAATTTAGTTTGGAAACTTCTTTTTTTTTTTTTCTTTTCTTTTCTTTTCTTTAGAAATGGTGGGTACTTGGTAGGTCTTATTTTAAATTTTTTTAATATGAAATCTCTCTCTCACATATAATAATTTTGGGGAGTAAAATTGATTATATAAATAAGAAAATTGACTAAATCTTTAGTGCTCCTCTCTCTATTTGATTTTTTTTTTTAATCAACTATTGTTCATAGAGAATTCGCTAAACCATTAAAGGTATCCTGCTTCTTTATTATGATGCTTGGCTTCCATTGGGAATTAAATTGTTCAATTTGCTTTTAGTTTACGATTTTTTTTTAAAAATTTAATATTATCATTTGTAAATGTTCTGCAATAATAGATGAGTATAAAATTCATGATCTTAAAATGTAATTTATCCAATTTAATGTAATTTATCATCTGGATTAAACTTTAATTTATCCAATTTAATTTTTTAAAAGATTTTGGATATGAATTAATACTTGATCTTCATAAAAATGGGTTTTATTTTTTAAATGGGTTTTGATTTTGCACATGGTTTTAAAATGGGTATTGATTTCCTATGATTTAATCAAATCACGAATTTCAGAGAAAATAGAGTGAAGAAAAAAATAGAAAAAGTATGAACGAAAGAATGACTCATCGTCGCTCATTGCCACTCTGTTCCGCAACTGTCCAACACCATTAAAGAGGAAGACGAAACAAAGGAAATAAAGGGTTTGGAGAGAGAATAGTTAGAGATGTTAGAGAGAGAGAGATAATAGGTAGAGGGAAGAGGGGATAGTAGAGATAATAGGTAGAGAGAGAATGAGTGTAGTAGATAGAAAGAGAATGAGTGGGTGACAGATAGTAGAGAGAGAGTCAAAAAAAAAGAAAGTGCGTGGGACACATGTAAAGAGTCCTAGAGAATTGTGATTCATTTATCTCTCTTCTTAAATAATTGAAAAAATTAGTGTAATCGGGAACATGTGTATTCTATAATAATAATAATAATAATAATAATAATAATAATAAAGTCAAACAGAATTAGTATTTTAATTTTTGATTATTTTAATAGATTAAAATAGTTACATTTGAGAAGATAATTAATTCGAAAGTCGAAATTGGATCTGTATTTATAGTTTGACCGCAAATTTTTAGCAACAAATTTGATAAATTACATTTTAATTTAATAATTTTATTTTCATTTATATTTTAATCTCATCATTAATTACATCGCGCCTTTCAGGCACGTGCATACACTAGTCTTAAATATGATAATACACTAATCTTATTATTTAAATATTTGATCCACCAAATCCTAATTATCATATTTAAGACTAGTGCATGCCCGTGCCTGAAGGCACAGTATAATTAATGGTGAGATTAAAATATAAATGAAAATAAAATTATTAAATTAAAATGTAATTTATCAAATTTGTTGCTAAAAATTTGTGGTCAGACTATAAACACAAATCTAGTTTCGACTTTCAAATTAATTATCTTCTCAAATATAACTATTTTAATCTATTAAAATAATCAAAAATTAAAATACTAATTCTGTTTGACTTTATTATTATCTTTATTTTAGAGAATACACATGTTCCCGATTACACTAATTTTTTCAATTATTTAAGAAGAGAGATAAATGAATCACAATTCTCTAGGACTCTTTACATGTGTTCCATTCACTTTCTATTTTTGACTCTCTCTTTACTGTCTGTCACCCACTCATTCTCTCTCTCTATCTTCCCCACTCATTCTCTCTCTACCTAGTATCTCTACCATCTCCTCTTCCCTCTACCTATTATCTCTCTCTCTAATGTCTCTAACTATTCTCTCTTCAAACCCTTTATTTCCTTTGTTTCATCTTTCTCTTTAATGGTGGTGAAGAGTGGCAATGAGTGGCGATGAGTCATTCTTTTGTTCATACTTTTTCTATGTTTTTCTTCACCCTATTTTCTCTCAAATTCGTGATTTGATTAAATCATAGGAAATCAATACCCATTTCAAAACCATGTCAAAAATTAAAACCCATTTAAAAAATAAAACCCATTTTTATGAAGATCAAGAATTAATTCAAATCCAAAACCTTTTAAAAAATTAAATTGGATAAATTACATTTTAATCCAGATGATAAATTACATTAAATTGGATAAATTAAATTTTAAGATCAAGTATTATATACTCATTTATTATTGCAAAATATTTACAAATGATAATATTAAATTTAAAAAAAAATCATAAATTAAAAACAAATAGAACAATTTAATTCCCAATGGAAGCCAAACATCATATTAAAGAAGTAGGATACCTTCAATGGTTTAGCTAATTTTCTATGAACAACAATTGATTAAAAAAAAAAATTCAAATAGGGAGAGGAGCACTAAAGATTTAGTCAATTTTGTTATTTGTATAATCAATTTTACTCCCCAAAATTACTATATGTGAGAGAGAGATTTCATATTAAAAAAATTTAAAATAAGACTTACCAAGTACCCACCCTTTCTGAAGAAAAAAAAAAGAAAAAAAAAAAAGAAGTTTCCAAACTAAATTTTCATCAAAACAGAGGCACAAATAAACCCCAAGCAGTTTCCATACTGATAAGCACTTTATTTCCAACCAAATGACCAAACAAATGAAATTCAACATACAAAAGTTTCCATTTCCAGTTTCTCAAATAAACAAAAAGTTCACTCACCAGTTGCCCTAACTTCATCCAAACAATAAAAGGTAGTGAGGTAGTGAGAGATTGAAACTAGGACAGTTATTTTAGCAGAAACCCTAGGTGGAGAAGAAAGAAAAACCAGAAGGCTCCACAAATCAAGCTCAATCCCCTTTACAATCTGCAATTCTTACTTTGCGAAACTTATCTTCCAATCAATCCATAACCCACTTCAATAAATAATAAAAAAAAAGAAAAAAAGTTTCCAAACTAAATTTTCATCAAAACATAGGCACAAATAAACCCCAAGCAGTTTCCATACTGATAATCACTTAATTGCCAACCAAATGACCAAACAAATGAAATTCAACATACAGAAGTTTCCATTTCTAGTTTCTCAAATGAACAAAAAGTTCACTCAACAGTTGCCCTAACTTCATACAAACAATAAAGGGTAGTGAGGTAGAGAGAGATTGAAACTAAGACAATCATTTTAGCAAAAACCCTAGGTGGAGGTGGAGAAGAAAGAAAAACCAGAAGGCTCCACAAGTCAAGCTCTCTCCCCTCTACAATATGCAATTCTTACTTTGCAAAACCCATTTTCCAATCAACCTATAACCCATTTCAACAAAAAAAAAAAAAAGTTTCCAACCTAATTTTTCATCAAAACAGAGGGCTCAAATCAAAGAGAATGATTTCAAAAAATTGTGGGTTTGGGACATTGAAGCTTATGGATCAACACAAAGAATTGAAAAACTTACCTTGTTTAATTAATAAAAAAGTAAAGAAGTACAAATAGAGTATTACAATTCTACAATTGAGAGAAGTAAACTCCTAGTTTTGTGTGTTTGTGTGTGTGTGTGTGTGTGTGTGTGTGTGTGTGTGAGAGAGGAAGATATTTGGCGAGTGAAGAATTTGGGGTGAGAAAAACCCATCTCTCTCCGAAAAACCTCTGAAAAAACATATTGGGAACCCTTCTCTCCAAGTGTTTAGAGAGTTAGATACATACAAACAGAGAGATCAAATCAAAGAGAGTTACATACATACATACAGAGAGCTCAAATCAAAATCAATGATTTCAAAAAATTATGGGTTTGGGACATTGAAGCCTTTAAATCAACACAAAGAACTGAAGAACTTACCTCTGTTTTGGTGTTAAACGATGGGTTTGAATTGCAACAACAAACACAGAGAGAGATGATGGGTTTCAAGGGAGCTGAGCGAAGAGGGAGGGGTGCAAGTGCGAAAAACCCATCTCTCTCTGAAAAACCTCTGAAAAAGAGTTAGATACATACATACAGACAACTCAAATCAAAGAGAGTTACATGCATACACACACATACATACAGAGATGTAGACACCCCATTTTGATTGACCCTAAGACTTGGGTGCTTTTTGTTGATTACCCGATGATGACAATCAGAATGTGTTTCTCACAGAATCCTCAGAAGAGAGATGGAATTTGAGCTTTAATCCCAACTTTCACACATTTTTGGCTAAACTATTTTAGACCTTAAAACCCTCTTTTTAAAATATTTTTTCAAATGTTTATACGATGTTCAAAGACTCTCATTTCAATTAAAATATTACACTTTTCAGTAAACCGAGTAAAGACAAAGTGGAAATAAATGGAAAGGAGGTGAACTCTTTGAAAAATATTTAAAAACATATTCTTTTTAGGTTTAGATTGGAAGGAAATATGAGGGGATAGAAGAAAACTGGTTTAGGAAAAGGATGAACATCAAATTGTTAAGAATGAAATGAACAGATTTCACTAAATTAGGCATATCTCTTTGTACACTTTGAATTTATATGTGAGGCCACCACCTTTGAAAATTGGACTTTGAGGCTTCAATTTAGACCCAGGAACTACCTAAAATTGAGTTCGAATAAGAGAGATATGCCCGTTTGAAGTTGGGCTCAAGAGTAGATTTTGTTGATCTAGCCCGAAGGAAATGAACAGTCTTCACTAAATTAGGCATATCTCTTTTAAAACTTGGAATTTAGATATGAGACCACCACCATTGGAATGTATACTTCTGGGGCTTCAATTTAGACCCAAGAATCACCTAAAACCAAGTCCGAATAAGGGAGATATGCCCGTTTGAAATTGGGTTTAAGAGCAGATTTTGTTGACCTGACCCAAAACAACATCAAACCCGTTCCATTAGAGATAAGGCTCTACTTTTGTCTCCTATTAGCTCCATTAGTGGTCCATTATCTCCATTGTCTTCCTTTTGTCTTCCACCTTGTCTTCCACCATTTCTCTACTTGCTTAGCCTATATGTATATATCAGATTGTTGAGATGAGCAAGAGGATAGAGAAAGAAGAGAACATTTGAGCTAGAGAGAAGAGAAAAAAGTTGAGTTTTTGAGCTAAAAACATTCCTATCGTCCATATACACCCCATACCTTCCATACAAACTAAAATTCCATCTTTTCTACACCCAAAACTCCTCAAAAAATTCTGAAATACTTAAATTTCAGTAGCTTTGATCAAGAGGAAGGGTGGGTGTTGGTAAAAGTGAACAAAAACAGTAGAGATAATCACTTTTTACCACATATACCTCCAAGCAATCATTCTAGCAAGAATTCCAAGCTTTCAAATTGAAGATTGAGAACATAATTCTTATACTTGAGAGGATCAAAAGGAAGTTTAATCATAAAGTTCATCCATTCTTGAAAAAGTGAATTTTCAATTTATTTCATTTTCTTATATTTCTTAGTTATTTTGCTCTTTTACTTTGATTTCTTGTCATATTATATATTGTTGTAATCTAATTGAAAGTGGTGAGTTGAGAGTCCCATATATATTGTTTTTAGTTCTATTTTAAGCATGATAAAGAGAGCTTCCATGCTGAATGGTTTAATCTCTTCGGAGGTTCATTACCAGAGCATTACATCTCTCTTATGCCAAGAACAAACTTCTTGTTTGACGCTCCTCTTCATTAGTGGATGTAATTATCACTTTTGGACAAAATGATTAAAGAATGGAAAGATAATAAAAAGGGCTAATAAAATTGGACTAAAAGAGGCATAAGATAATAAAATTAAGTTGGGTTCAGTCGGACGTCATATTGAACCCATTGCATTTCTTACTTATTTGCCCTTTGGCTTTGATTTCTTGTTATATTATATATTGTTGTAATCTAATTGAAAGTGGTGAGTTGAGACTCCCATATATATTGTTTTTAGTTCTGTTTTTGTTGTGAAAATCTAAGAAAACAAAGTTTGGCCGAGCCTACCGGGCTACTTGACCCGTTAGTTGGTCGGGTAGCCACCTAAAAGTACACCATCACGCCCGTGACCTTTATGACTGTACCCGCGACCTCTAGGCAAAACTGGGCAGTCTTCCAACGTTGAGAAGATCAACCTCCGATGGTCTTTGAGGCGCTTGAAGTTGCTATTTTGTTATGTTTATTTTATTTTAAGTGTTTGTGAGGATTTTTATATTGTGTTATAATATTTATTCATCTCCCTCGAATTTGTAATATTTAAAGTGTTGTAATAATTCCCCATCCCCACTTCTTATCTATCACATTCTTTAATTGCTTTCCTAACTGTACATATGTATATATCTTGCATGCCATGCATATTCATGCTTTTATATACATGATTCATGCCTAGTGTAGACACCCCATTTTTGACCGCCCTTAAGACTTGGATGCGACTGATGGTTTTGGAAGGTGTGCAGGGCAAAGGTTCAGTTTCTTCGGCAAGGAGAGAGACAAATCTCAACTTCACACCCCATTTTGGACCAAAGTTATTTTGGATGGTTTTTAGACCTTAGAACCCCCTCTTTCAAAATATTTTTGAAATAAAGTTTCTACAATGTTCTGAGGCTCACATTTTGTCAAATGATGCGCTTTTTCGATAAACCGAGCAAGGACAAAGTGGAAATGAATGAAAGAGAGATGAAATCTTTGAAAAATCTTTCAAAACATCTTACTTAGGGGTTTAGAGTTGAAGAAAAGAGGAGAAGAGAGAAGAAACCTAGCTGGGGAGGAAGTTGGGTATGAATCGCTAAGAGAGAGTCGAGTGGTCCTCGCTAAATCAGGCTTATCTACCTATGCACTTGGAGATAAGCTATAAGGCCACCACCGTTGGAAAGAGGACTTCCGGGGCTTCATTTTGCATTCAAGAATCTCCTAAAGCCAAGTCCGGATGGGGGAGATATGATTGGTTGAAGTTGGGCATCATCCCGATTGGACCGAAACTGAACAGTCTTCACCAAAACAAGCATAACGTTTTGCACAGTTGGAATTTTAATGCAAGGTTTGCGCCATTGGAAAGATAACTTTTGGGGCTTCAATTTGGACATAAGAATGACCTGGAAAGGAGTTCACATGAAGGAGTTATGTCCGTTTGAAGTTGGACCTTCAGAGCAGATTTTTTTTGCCACCGGCCATTGGTGATGGTCGGTCAGCAAGGTCGGTCGGCATGTGGTCGGTCGGCAAGGTCGGTCGGCATGTGGTCGGTCGGCAAGGTCGGTCGGCATGGGGTCGGTCGGCATGGTCGGTCGGCAAGGTCGGTCGGCATGGGGTCGGTCGGCATGGTCGGTTGGCAAGGTCGGTCGGCATGGGGTCGGTCGGCAAGGTCGGTCGGCATGGGGTCGGTCGGCAAGGTTGGTCGGCATGGTCGGTCTTCCAATTTTTTTTTTATTTTTATTTTATTTTTATTTTTATTTTTATTTATTTTTTTTTCCAGCTGAAGCTTCTCCGAGAAGCTTGAATCTTTTGTTTTAGCTTCTTGAAGAAGCTTGATATTTTGTTTTAGCTTCTCCAAGAAGCTTGATCCTTTTGCTCTAGCTTCTCCAAGAAGCTTGACCCTTTTGCTTAAGCTTCTTTGAGAAGCTTTGACCCTTTCTTGTGGCTTCTCCAAGAAGCCTCACCTCTCTCCCTCTATAAAACCAACCCTTGAGCTCCATTTGCAGGGGTTAGAGATTTTTGTATAAGCCTCTCACATTCAATCTCTCTCTCTCTCTATATATTCTAACCATCAAAATTCCAAGTTCCTTCCACCATTTCTTCACCACCACCTAGCACCACCACCACCACTCCATTCCAACGGCTTGGAGGACCTTCTCAGAGGCTAGAAGTGCCGCATTTTGGACCAAGAGGCTGCTAAAGGGTTGGTCTTCAAGGGTGAGTCTCGTTTTTTCCCTTTTTTGCTCTTTTCTTGGTCTATTTCTTAGCCCTTCTTGCTTGTACATTTGAGCTCCGACCAAAACTGAAAGTGTCATTTTTTTGAGCTCTATTTCATCTTTCATTAAGGGTCTTACCCTGTTTGGGACCCCCATCTTGCACTTGCTTCAATATCCTCTTGGATGCCATATTTTTGCATGATATTTTTGGCCTATATATAATCTGTTTTGAGCTCTGATGTAAACTGAAAATGGGCTTATTTTGAGCCCTTCTTCAACATTGAAGAAGGGATCACCACTGTTTTGGACCTCCATGTATCACTTACCATTGTACCCCCCTTTGGTCCCCATTTTTGTATGATTTATTAGCTTATTGAGCTTCTGTTTTTGGACCTTGGTATGAACTGAAAAGAGCCATAAAATGACCCCCTCTTCATGTTTCATCAAGGGTCTAGGGATGTTTGGGACATCCTTGGCATACTTCATGTTATAGCCCTCTTGGTGGCCTCATTTTGCATCATATTTTAAGCATGCTTGTGTTCTGTTTCGGGATTTATCATCTACTGTAAAGAGCTTTATTTTGGGCCCCTCTTCAACATTGTTGAAGGGCCCTTACCTTTTTGAGACCTCCATGTATCAGTTGCCTCTTTGCCCCTTTGTTGGCCCATTTCTTGCATCAGAATTTTGGCATAATTGTATCTGTTTTTGGGGTTTGTCATAAACTGTAAAGCATCATATTTTTGGCCCCTCTTCAACATTTTAGAAGGTGCCTCCTGTGTTTGAGACCAGCAGCTGTGACTTACTTCATTACCCCTCTTGTGGAGCCAATTTTGCATGCTAATTTTGCCCTATTTGTGCCCACTGTTTGGCCATGCTTTGAACTGTAAACATGCTTGTTTTGGGGCTTCCTTGCTTCTGTATTTACACTTCATGTTTGTATCATGCATGCTTTGTATAGCTGTAAGCCATTTCATGTGTCTAGTATTGCATTTCGGGACTCGTCGCATGCATCGGGTTTCATTTCGCCATATTTCGGGGCTGTTTTGTATCTCATTTTGCCTCTGAAATTTGCATGTTTGCATATCATATTCCATGTCTTGCCATGTCTCATTAGAGTGGCATTCCGTGCCGTAGGTTCGGTCCTCGGTTTGCGTGCACGTGTGCACGTATCCCGAGTTGTCTCATTTTCATCATTATGGCCTCCTATGTGAGTGTGGCTGAGGCTCTCTCATGTTGGTGTAAGCCCATTATTGCATTGCGTATGCCATTTCATTCCATAGCATTGCGTATGCTAGCCGTATATTAGCGCATTGTGTATGCCATGTTTCCTCGTGCATCGTGTATGCCATTTCATAGCTTTCGCATGTTAGGTTGTATCTTAGTTGCATTTCATGCATATCATGCATATTGCATCGTGTTCGGGATAGGAGTTAGCCCGGGCACGGGAAACGAGGTACGTTCCGTACTCCGAGTGACGGAACGTGTCTCAATTCCCCAGTCACCGACACTCCGGATTATCCATGATGGAGTTAGGTTTTGTTGTATTTTCATATGCATTCATTTCATATTGAGTTGTGCAATTCGACTCCTCGGCCATCATGCATCGATATGCGTGATTGGTGGCACGAGGATCGAGACATGCATACATTTGTGAAAATACATTGCCATGCCCCTTTCCTGCTCTCTGTTGCAGCAAAATGAAGAATCAGCAACTTTTCGGAGCTTGGCACGCATTTCAAGAACAGGTGCAAACAGAGGCTAATTGGGGCATCGTCATGGATTTCCGCACAAAGGCAACCCGAACATGCATCATTCATCACCCGGAGCGGAATCAAGGCAGTCCATGGCTTGCATGCCAGTTTTACAGCTTTCTTAGTTGATTTGTTAATTAATTAGGAATTTGTACATTATTTGGACTGTACTATTCTTTTATTCGGGACTGTATATTTATTCGGACCCTCTGCGCGAGGGCACAATTGTAATAAGTGTGCGTGTGTGTGATGTATGTCTTCCAACCCCACGTCTTCCTCCCTTTTATTTACCTGCTTATGATGGTTAGATTAGGGCATATTTCAATTAGCATACAGTATGATAGCATGTTTGCATTCATTCATCTGTTTTGCATGCACCGGGCTCGGCGCATCATACTAACTGCATTTGTATTTCAATTCAAGTTGAATACTTGTTAGCTGTTGCATTCCATATGCCATGTTTAGAATAGCCGAGCCTGCTATAGTTGCATTTTTGCATGTGTTGCATTAGGCATCCTGTATATTTAGGATCATGCATGATTTCTAATGAGTTTCTGTTTTGGCTTGGAGTACTCGGTGAGTTTTATGCTTTAGCATCCTTGCATGCGTGTGAGTGACTGCCATGATAGCATGCTTACCATGAGGCTATTTGCTTATGTGATATAACTGCTTGAATGCCTGTGGGTGAGGTTGGGTTATTTGGATTGGAACAATTCATCAAATGTTTGTTTTAAGCCCACTAGATAGTGGCAAAATCATGTTTTCTAAGCCCACCCGAGGGTGGCAAATCACGTCTTAGCCTACCTGCGGGTAGCACCATCAAACCATTTTCAAACAAACAAACATGAAATGTTTTGTTCCAATTCAGGCGACCCAGTCTATACTTGTATGCTGTGCGCATCACATAGTAAATCTAGGCTAATAACCGGAATAAGAACACACAATGTTTTCAAAACTAGATATCATGGTTAGTAGAGGCCGATCTTTGATCGGGCGAGCGGGGGTGCTCACGAAGTGACCTTCCCCAATCGTACCCAAGTTCCCGAGCCGAGGCAACTTTGGTGATGACGGACACGTGGCCTTAGGCAACGAGTCAGGGTTTCCTAAATTTCCCAAAAATAAAATATTTAGGTGGCGACTCTGTATCTGGCAAAGCAGTCCATGTTTGGCACTTCTTTCAAAAAATCTGTTTTCTCAAAACGATTTGCCGGATTTGGACTCTTTGGTTCAAGATTAAGAACCGTGACACAAATCGAGTCCGAGCTGTAGCGAGGTCCCCCGGGGCTTGTTACAGTTTCTGGCGACTCTGCTGGGGATTTAGAGAACTTGACTCGAACTCATGATATCTTGTTTTGACTACACTTGTGTGTTTCTTTGCATTGCATTTGCATTGGTGCGCCTAGGACACCGTGTTTGCCATCTGCTATTCCTGAACGGTTTGCCGGAGGCTTGTCTTGTCAAGGCATGACCATAAGGCTGACCGGTTGTGGGCTCTGCCAGTATGGGAACACAAACCCCGGTTTTACCGGGGCACCCTTTTTGACCATTCGACCTAGTGCATATTCGGATCCATAGTGACCATTCCAAACTAGGACAGGTTGCTTACCCGATTATAGGTTGTTTGAAACCGCTGCGTGCGTAGTGAAACCCTAGTTCCTGACAAAATAGGACAGGGAAACCCTACCCCAACATAGGGGTGTTTTGGCTCTCACTTGCTTGTTATGTGCTTTAGAGTGCGTCTCTACAGGAATGCATGTATCAGTTTGCAAGTTTGGGCATCAGGCCTGCGGGCACCAGTTCAGTATTTTGAGAATCAGTTTACCTGAGGGTAACAGTTTACAGGCAGAATTTTGGGGGCAGAATTCAGTAGAGGGCACAGTCATCCTACTATGCTCGTATCTGTTTTGGTGAAGTTAGGCTGAGATGCTGCATGTTTTCCCTTTTGCTAGGTAGTCCTGGAACCATAGCTTCAGAAGGCTCCGAAATCCCCCGGGTACATTGGACTAGTGCTGATAGACTTTGTTAGGTCAGAGATTCAATTCAAGGGCAACCAGTGTTCTTTCGCTGAGGCAAGGCAAAGAAGGGCCAGACAGGGCTCATTGGTTCATCTGATCCGACAGTCACCAGTCACATCATCAGTAGACCCGTGATGGCACAGGGTTCGGAAGAATTTGTGGCCGTGATAGCAGCGCCAAATCAGGGAACTGCCATGCAGGCTGAGACCAGTATTGAAACGCAGCGCCCATCTGGGGCATCTGCCTCACATCCAGCTTTGGGACCCCAGCCGAACTTTGACCCACTTCCGCCAGTTGAAGATTTGCAGTGTCCGAATCCTCGAGAAGGGTTGGCTCAAGCCCGAGTTTTCAGACCCCTGGTGTAGCCTAATGAGAGGCTTTATCCCCTTGATGCTAATGACCTCGATCTGACCGCAGTGAAAATTGCGAACCTTGAGAAGCAATTCAAAAAGGCACAGGGCCTTAATTCCATTCCCGACATCGAGGATGGGCACACTAAGGCTGTCGTACGGCTCCCAGACAGATTCAAAATGCCACATATTGACCGTTTCGACGGGTCTGGAGATCCAATGGTACATATCCGACTTTTCTTGGATGTCCTAAAGCCGATGGGTCTGACTAAGCCACAGAAACTCTCTCTGTATGGAAGAACTCTGTCCGGTGTAGCAGCCACTTGGTACGCTAAGTTGGAGGACAAAGTGAAGCAAAACTGGGAAGAATTGGCTGAGGCCTTTGTCAATCAGTATTCCTACAATACCCAAGTTGAAATGACCATCCAAGAGCTTGAAGCAACCCGCCAAAACCCAAAAGAGCCTTTTGTGAAATTTGTTGCGAGGTGGAGAGCAAATGCAGCACAGATGACAGATCGCCGCCCTTCTGAGAGGGATCAAGTGCAGATGATGGTGCGGAACCTCGAGCATGATATGTTGCAGAATTGATAGTCGCTCCGTTATTCACTGTCAAAAGTTTGCATGAACTGGGGGTTCAGGTCGAGAATGCGTTCAACAGCGGGATCATTCCCAAAACAAGTGAACCGACAAGGAGGGCGATTGCAGGGAGTACCAATGCCGGAAGTAGCACTATTCCCGAACCCACTGAAATCAATACAGTCACCACAGCCAACCCTTTTGCCAAACCAAGCCTACAAACAACCAGCCCAGCCCGAGCCCAGGGCAGAACTTTCACCCCTCTCCATATGAGCCTGACTAGCGCACTAAAAGTACTGATGGAAAGAGGGCATCTCAAACCCCTCGATCCTCAACCTCTTTCCGATCCACTCCCAGCCAGACATAACCCCGCCAAGTACTATATGTACCATCAGCAGCGCGGTCATGGCACCGACCGTTGCTACCGCCTTCGTCATGAGGTCCAAAATCTCATCGACAACCGGACGATAGCTCCACCTTCAGACCCCAATGACCAAACATCTCCTGCCTACCTCAATCTCATCCATATACTGCCATCCACCTATGACCCCAGCATATACATCACCCCGGCCCATCTACCCAAACCTGAGGTGTTTATCCCAGAAAGTATGGACTTATGCATGATGGGTGCACCTGAACCCCAATCATCTCAAACCCGAGAACCCACTACTTCTGAGTTGATGGGAATGATAAAAGATCTTCAAAGAACTGTGACCAATCTGGCCTCCGGGACATTGGCTCCATCATCGACCACACCACATACTGGGAATTTCATGTCAAAAGGCTCCCCAGTCTTGGGACGGGCTGCATTTGAGGAAGGCCAATCCCTTGGCAAAGTGGAGGCGAGTGGAAAGAACAAGGCAGGGGCGGGCATGGATCCCCATGAACATCTTATGTTTGCTGTTGAGGCTTTGAAAGCCGAGGGACTGAACAAAGAGCAAGTCCTCGCAGTTGTTGCAAAAACTGTGGATGACACTTTCGCTACTCAAGTTGGGGGCAGTCTGAATCAAAGGAAAAATCGGGAGAAGGGCCGTCATACCAGATACGATCCTGTTAGCTCTAATCCTCCACTCAGAAGAGATCAGCAAACCAGGCCAGCACCTGCCAATCCCTTTGCGGGTGCGCCAGCAAAAATCCACAAACCTTGAAGTACCAACCCCGAGGTCAAGGGTCTTCCATGCCCTCCACATGCCTTTGTCCAAAGCTTTCCAAATCCTTGTTGGACAAGGCCATCTCAAACCCCTTGAGCCTCGGCCTCTCCCGAACCCTCTTCCGGCTACGCATGATGCTACCCAGTACTGCGCATACCATCAGCAAACTGGCCATACTACCGACAACTGCTTCCGTCTTCGCCATGAAGTACAGGATTTATTTGACAACGGGGTCATCCTCCCGCCGAGCTCAGCAAAGTCTATCGGCACTGGGTCAGTGAACTTGGGGGATAATGTTATGTGAACGGGGGATGAACCACCTGCGGGCGGCGCTCGATTAACTCCAGACGTGGGAATGGCACGCACTGTTCTGAGCAATGTGCAAAAGCCAGTTTTTGTGCTTTCTGACTTGGGTGTTGGGTCAGTTTTGTTGTTTTGTTTTGAGTCTGTCTTTTGTTTTGAGTCAGTCTCTTTTGGGTCTGTCTTGTTGTATCGAGTCAGTCCTGTTGTATAGGAGTCGGGTGATTCCGGGGGTGTTACCTCGGGCGTCACCATTTTGTTTTGCGTTTGTCTTTTTGTTTTGTTTTGAGTCTGTTTCTGCCAGGGAGCCAGTTGTGCCAGCAGATTTGAATGAAACAGCAGTGGTTTTTCACGCTTTTGTGCTTGCTTCTGCCTTGTGCCAGTTGTGCCAGAGAGTTTGAATGAAATGGCAGTACTTTTTGCCTACTTTTCTGTGCCTTGAAGTCATTGTAATGACCTGAGTTTTTCAAAACTTTTTGAACACTGCGGTGAAAACAAAGAGGAAGAATTCCTCGGGATTTGCAAAACTTTGATCAATTGAGAGAAAGAGAGGCGTGCTAAGCCCTTAATGAATGAAATCATGCTTGTTAGCGTGAGTACTGAGAAGGACCCTGGCTTGATCCAGACTGGTTTCACACTATCTTCAGCGCGAGCGATTTGTCGCTTTCTTAAAAATTTTCAAAAACAAAATGTTTTGCGCGGTCCTGCGAAGACCTGTGTGGAATCGCTCTTGAGATTGTGCAGCCTAGGATCGCTCTCAGCCTCGAGACTCGACCCCTCACTTTCAAACCTTGAACTGGGATTCAGAATGTTCAACGGTCAACTACAATGTGAGGCCTGTGTGGCCAGATTTGAAGCAGCCCTCGAACAAGAGGCCAGGAAAGTCGGATCAAGAAGATCAGAAGAAGTTTGCAAAGCTAGAACAGAAGTACCCTTCGAACTAGGGGCAAAGATATCAGCCATGCTTGAAGAGCTGAAGATGAGTCCTCTTGCAAATCAACAGCCACTCTCCTGGATACGGATGGCTTCGAAACCCTACAACCATTTGGCATGGACCAAGCTACACTTTTACCCTTGAGAGGCTCGCTGGGCCGAAAACCCGGAAGGGCGACCCAGGCAAAAGTTAGAGCAAGAAAAAGAAGAAAAAGAACAAAAAAGAAAAAAGAAGAAAAAGAACAAAAAAGGAAAAAAGAAGAAAAAGCAAAGAATATCAAAAAAAAAAAAAGAAGAAGAAAAGAATTGAAAAGAGAAAGAAAGAAGAACAAAGCTCGCAAGGTCGAAAACCCGCAACGGGCGCCTTGGCAAAAGTTAGAGCCTAAAAAGGAGAGGTTAAATACCCGAGTGTACCTTAACCCCGAACTGCGTAAGGCTTGATTCCCATCTTTGGGATACGTAGGCAACTTCATTTTGAAGTCCAGCCATAAAACACTTCAAATTTGACTGTGTCCATGCAATGGTTCTAGTCATTTTTGTCTTCACTGTATCCGAGAGTTTGGTTGTGTTCAGCACTCTGAGGACTGACTACAATGCGCTGCGGTGCCATTCAAACAAGGGGCAGCTTTCCGTTGCCATTCAACGCGCTGCGGTGCCATCCAAACAAGGGGCAACTTTCCGTTGCCATTCAATGCGCCGCGGTGCCGTTCAAACAAAGGGCAACTTTCCGTTGCCGTGCAGCTCTCTTCAAGCACGGGGCAGTTTTCTTTTGGATCCGAGGTTGTGCATCTCAGGAGTAGGTTTCATGCTCGTTGAGCAAGTGGCCGTTTGCAAAAATAGTTTTTGAGAATTTTTACTGAGGTTGACTAATTTTCTCGAAAATTGTTCCATCTTTTCCAAAAACTGGACCATTTTCTTGGACCCAAAAAAGGAAAATTTTCAGTGCTCATAGCGTGACTTGCATGATTTCAAATCAGAAAATCGAACAAGCATGTTAATCTAACTCTCATTTTGGTCAAAATTGTTTTAGTAGAAAGCCAAAAAAAAAAATGGTCAAAATGATGAGCTAGGGGCACAGTTGAGTCAGGTTCCTGTCTTTTCCCTGTTGTCAATGCATTTGCCAGAAAGGCACCTATTCGCCAGAAAAGGGCACAACAAAGGGCTGAAAGCTCTCTCACCCTCCAAGCAACGAGGTATCAAGCCAAGTGCGAAGCACGAACTGGAATGGGGCAAGATATTCCACTCCATCATCTGGACAGATCTTATCACGTCCAAACTCCCCAGCAAAGCATCATCAACCGATGTTAGCTGCAGATTTGCTACACACCCAGTTGTAGCGCAACCTTCTATGGGAGGAATTCACTAGCTGTGAACGGAAGAAAGAGAATCTAGCAGCATGCTAGGGCAAGAGCCCACAACTTCCTGTTTATCCATCAACCACCCAGGGGAGGGATTGAAAAATGAGAGATTGAAGAATAGAGAGATGTGCGATGAGAGAAAAAGTGAGAAAAGGGCTTTTTCAGAAAACAAGAGATTGAGTGCCAGAGTGATGTGAGAATCACAAATGAGAAAGGGTGGGAAACACTACCCGGTGAAACAGGCTCCCTGTGCACGTCTGAGTGTCGTGTCTGTCTTTTTGTTTTATCTCGATTTTTGTTTTGAGTCGTTTCGAGTGTTACTCGATGTGTCTAGGTTGTGTGCCTTTTATTTCCTTGTTGAGTCATTTTGCTGTCTTCAGTCGTAGGCTCAATACCTGGTCGAAAACTCATCTCTCAATTTCAAAAATAAAATCGTTTTGTGCTCCGAGTGCCGTGCCGTTCTCCACATTTGTGCAAAACAGAATTTGTTCTTTCATAAAGCCGCAGGGTTCAACCCAGGTCATGTCAGAATAGTAAAGCAAGGACCTATCTGAAGCTATTTAGGTTCCGGATTGCAAAGCAAAAGAAAAGAGGGAAGATTTGGAGCATCTTAGCATGTTTCAACTTTAGCAAAATCCGAGACTGCATTCCAGGTGCACCTTCTTAGGCCTCGTTGTTTCTCTAGAGTATGAGTGTGTCTCGACCCCAAGTGTAAGCCTGC
The DNA here is from genome assembly GCA_030407325.1 of Camellia japonica. Lineage (NCBI taxonomy): Eukaryota > Viridiplantae > Streptophyta > Magnoliopsida > Ericales > Theaceae > Camellia > Camellia japonica. The sequence goes on from JAPPVO010000016.1 coordinate 118,834,655, forward strand.
TTCAAGTCAGAATGGCAGTCCAAGCAGCACCCGAGGGTTTCACATGCAGATGTTATCTCTCGCCAATATGAACATGGTGTGCCCTTTTTGAGCTGAGTGTAGTTGCGAAGTCCTCTAAGAGGCAAATCAGAGGCACCAGAGTACATATTTGATGCTCCTCTATTGCATAGAATGTGAACTTTCATATACACTGTTGTTGCATGCGTGCCGCGCATCGTTATGATTCATGCATAGAATATGCTTGCTTTCGATTCCGCATAGAATATGCTTTGCTTGTTTCACATAGAATATGCTTGCTTTCGATTCCGCATAGAATATGCTTTGCTTGTTTCATGCATAGAGTATGCTTGCTTTCAATATTGCATAGAATGTGCTTCTATATTTGCATAGAAATGCTCGTATCTTTTGCATGGAAAATGCCCCCATACTTGCATAGAAGATGCATTTTATGTCGCGTTCTTGTGCAGTTTATTCGCTCGCACTGTCTTGTGCATTACACTTTGTATCTCACTAGCACTGTCTTGTGCATTTTGTGGTTGTTCTCACTCGCACTATCTTGTGCATTTTAAATCACTCGCGCTGTTTAGCGTATTGCACTGTCTTGTGTATTTCAAATCATTCGCACTATTTTGTGCATTTCTAATCACTCGCGCTGTTTAGCGTATCACACTGTTTTGTGTAGTTTACATTCGCGTTATTTTGCGCATCGCACTGTTTTGTGCAGTTTATCACTCGTGCTATTTTGCGCACCACAATCCACTGTTTTGTGTAGTTTACATTCGCGCTATTTTGCGCATCGCACTGTTTTGTGCAGTTTATCACTCGCGCTATTTTGCGCACCACAATCACACTGTTTTGTGTAGTTTACATTCGCGCTATTTTGCGCATCGCACTGTTTTGTGCAGTTTATCACTCGTGCTATTTTGCGCACCACAATCACACTGTTTTGTGTAGTTTACATTCGCGCTATTTTGCGCATCGCACTGTTTTGTGCAGTTTATCACTCGCGCTATTTTGCGCACCACAATCACACTGTTTTGTGTAGTTTACATTCGCGCTATTTTGCGCATCGCACTGTTTTGTGCAGTTTATCATTCGCGCTATTTTGTGCACCTCCATCGCACTGTTTTGTGCAGTTTACATTCGCGCTATTTTGCGCACCTAAATCGCACTGTCCTTGCTTTGCAATCACATCGCACTATCTTGTGCATTTCAAATCAATCGCGCTGTTTAGCGTATCGCACTATTTTGTGCATTGTATCATTCGCTATCTTGCGCGTCTCACCTGTACTTGTTAGTGCATTACATTTCACTCGCGCTATTTTGCGCATCGCACTATTTTGTGCACATTATTTGCATTGTGCATGCATTTCATCGCGCTATCTTGCGCACTTTACCTGTATCACACTGCTTTATGCATTCACCCTACTCACACTGTCTTGTGCACTCTCCGGTCTAGGAGACCTTAAATCCTCTAAAGGTGCAATTCCTTTGGTGTTTGTCGTGCCCGAACGACTTCCGGTAATCTGGTATAGCCACCTGCCTGTGTTTGCGGTGAGTTCCTAGGAGACCAACTGAGACGGTGGAAACTAGAGTTCAAATGGCTCATGCCTAGAACGCAAAGGTTCGGGATTTCCGGGACTAAAGTCTGGTTTAAATACCCAGGGGTACATCCTCGGCTTGAAATCTGTATGGCAGCCCCATAGATTGAGATAGCATCTGTATGCGCCTCAATTCTAGATACTGATCCAACCTAGTCTGTCACCCTGTTGGAGAATAAGGAAAGCTGCGACCATAGTCAGGGAGAAAAGTATTACCTATGGTTCAATTAAGATGAGAAGCAAGAGATCCCCAACAGCCTGAGGTGAGTCATCACCAATTGCCCCTGTAAGGTACCTCCCTTTTCCTAGCTATCACATTGCATTTTAGTCATTACAGTGCATTGCATAAATCCACAATTTTCAAACCGGCTTCGCGTAGCATATAAGTCCAATCTTCAAACCGGCTTCGCGTAGCGTGTAAGTCCAATTTTCAAACCGGCTTCGCGTAGCGTATAAGTCCAATATCAATATCTTTCTGCATATCATTTTGCATCCTGCCCCTGAACTACGCTGGTTTGATTCCTTGCAAAGGGATACGTAGGCAGCCTGCGGGCAAACCATTTATTTATCTATCTTTTGTTTGTTTGTCCAAGTCTTCGGCCTTGTCAAAAATGGGTCGTCTTGGGCTTTGACATTCACTCCCGTCACTTCTTGACTTCCGAGTTCTGTCAAAGAGGGGCAACTGTAGACACCCCATTTTTGACCGCCCTTAAGACTTGGATGCGACTGATGGTTTTGGAAGGTGTGCAGGGCAAAGGTTCAGTTTCTTCGGCAAGGAGAGAGACAAATCTCAACTTCACACCCCATTTTGGACCAAAGTTATTTTGGATGGTTTTTAGACCTTAGAACCCCTCTTTCAAAATATTTTTGAAATAAAGTTTCTACAATGTTCTGAGGCTCACATTTTGTCAAATGATGCGCTTTTTCGATAAACCGAGCAAGGACAAAGTGGAAATGAATGAAAGAGAGATGAAATCTTTGAAAAATCTTTCAAAACACCTTACTTAGGGGTTTAGAGTTGAAGAAAAGAGGAGAAGAGAGAAGAAACCTAGCTGCTACGAGAGAGTCGAGTGGTCCTCGCTAAATCAGGCTTATCTACCTATGCACTTGGAGATAAGCTATGAGGCCACCACCGTTGGAAAGAGGACTTCCGGGGCTTCATTTTGCATTCAAGAATCTCCTAAAGCCAAGTCCGGATGGGGGGAGATATGATTGGTTGAAGTTGGGCATCATCCGGTTGGACCGAAACTGAACAGTCTTCACCAAAACAAGCATAACTTTTTGCACAGTTGGAATTTTAATGCAAGGTTTGCGCCATTGGAAAGATAACTTCTGGGGCTTCAATTTGGACACAAGAATGACCTGGAAAGGAGTTCACATGAAGGAGTTATGTCCGTTTGAAGTTGGACCTTCAGAGCAGATTTTTTTTGCCACCGGCCATTGGTGATGGTCGGTCGGCAAGGTCGGTCGGCATGGGGTCGGTCGGCATGGTCGGTCGGCAAGGTCGGTCGGCATGGGGTCGGTCAGCATGGTCGGTCGGTAAGGTCGGTCGGCAAGGTCGGTGGGGTCGGTCGGCAGGTCGGTCGGTATGGGGTCGGTCGGCATCATGGGGTCGGTCGGCATGGTCGGTCTTCCAATTTTTTTTTTTTTTTTTTTTTTTTTTTTTTTTTTTTTTTTTTTCCGGCTGAAGCTTCTCCGAGAAGCTTGAATCTTTTGTTTTAGCTTCTTGAAGAAGCTTGATCTTTTGTTTTAGCTTCTCAAAGAAGCTTGATCCTTTTGCTCTAGCTTCTCCAAGAAGCTTGACCCTTTTGCTTAAGCTTCTTTGAGAAGCTTTGACCCTTTCTTGTGGCTTCTCCAAGAAGCCTCACCTCTCTCCCTCTATAAAACCAACCCTTGAGCTCCATTTGCAGGGGTTAGAGATTTTTGTATAAGCCTCTCACATTCAATCTCTCTCTCTCTCTATATTCTAACCATCAAAACTACAAGTTCCTTCCACCATTTCTTCACCACCACCTAGCACCACCACCACCACTCCATTCCAACGGCTTGGAGGACCTTCTCAGAGGCTAGAAGTGCCGCATTTTGGACCAAGAGGCTGCTAAAGGGTTGGTCTTCAAGGGTGAGTCTCGTTTTTCCCTTTTTTGCTCTTTTCTTGGTCTATTTCTTAGCCCTTCTTGCTTGTACATTTGAGCTCCGACCAAAACTGAAAGTGTCATTTTTTTGAGCTCTATTTCATCTTTCATTAAGGGTCTTACCCTGTTTGGGACCCCCATCTTGCACTTGCTTCAATATCCTCTTGGATGCCATATTTTTGCATGATATTTTTGGCCTATATATAATCTGTTTTGAGCTCTGATGTAAACTGAAAATGGGCTTATTTTGAGCCCTTCTTCAACATTGAAGAAGGGATCACCACTGTTTTGGACCTCCATGTATCACTTACCATTGTACCCCCCTTTGGTCCCCATTTTTGTATGATTTATTAGCTTATTGAGCTTCTGTTTTTGGACCTTGGTATGAACTGAAAAGAGCCCTAAAATGACCGCCTATTCATGTTTCATCAAGGGTCTAGGGCTGTTTGGGACATCCTTGGCATACTTCATGTTATAGCCCTCTTGGTGGCCTCATTTTGCATCATATTTTAAGCATGCTTGTGTTCTGTTTCGGGATTTATCATCTACTGTAAAGAGCTTTATTTTGGCCCCATCTTCAACATTGTTGAAGGGCCCTTACCTGTTTGAGACCTCCATGTATCAGTTGCCTCTTTGCCCCTTTGTTGGCCCATTTCTTGCATCAGAATTTTGGCATAATTGTATCTGTTTTTGGGGTTTGTCATAAACTGTAAAGCATCATATTTTTGGCCCCTCTTCAACATTGTAGAAGGGGCCTCCTGTGTTTGAGACCAGCATCTGTGACTTACTTCATTACCCCTCTTGTGGAGCCAATTTTGCATGCTAATTTTGCCCTATTTGTGCCCACTGTTTGGCCATGCTTTGAACTGTAAACATGCTTTTTTTGGGGCTGCCTTGCTTCTGTATTTACACTTCGTGTTTGTATCATGCATTCTTTGTATAGCTGTAAGCCATTTTATGTGTCTAGTATTGCATTTCGGGACTCGTCGCATGCATCGGGTTTCATTTCGCCATATTTCGGGGCTGTTTTGTAACTCATTTTGCCTCTGAAATTTGCATGTTTGCATATCATATTCCATGTCTTGCCATGTCTCATTAGAGTGGCATTCCGTGCCGTATGTTCGGTCCTCGGTTTGCGTGCACGTGTGCACGTATCCCGAGTTGTCTCATTTTCATCATTATGGCCTCCTATGTGAGTGTGGCTGAGGCTCTCTCATGTTGGTGTAAGCTCATTATTGCATTGCGTATGCCATTTCATTCCATAGCATTGCGTATGCTAAGCCGTATATTAGCGCATTGTGTATGCCATGTTTCCTCGTGCATCGTGTATGCCATTTCATAGCCTTTCGCATGTTAGGTTGTATCTTAGTTGCATTTCATGCATATCATGCATATTGCATCGTGTTCGGGATAGGAGTTAGCACGGGCACGGGAAACGAGGTACGTTCCGTACTCCGAGTGACGGAACGTGTCTCAATTCCCCAGTCACCGACACTCCGGATTATCCATGATGGAGTTAGGTTTTGTTGTATTTTCATATGCATTCATTTCATATTGAGTCGTGCAATTCGACTCCTCGGCCATCATGCATCGATATGCGTAATTGGTGGCACGAGGATCGAGACATGCATACATTTGTGAAAATACATTGCCATGCCCATTTCCTGCTCTCTGTTGCAGCAAAATGAAGAGTCAGCAACTTTTCGGAGCTTGGCATGCATTTCAAGAACAGGTGCAAACAGAGGCTAATTGGGGCATCGTCATGGATTTCCGCACAAAGGCAACCCGAACATGCATCATTCATCACCCGGAGCGGAATCAAGGCAGTCCCTGGCTTGCATGCCAGTTTTACAGCTTTCTTAGTTAATTTGTTAATTAATTAGGAATTTGTACATTATTTGGACTGTACTATTCTTTTATTCGGGACTGTATATTTATTCGGACCCTCTGCGCGAGGGCATAACTGTAATAAGTGTGCGTGTGTGTGATGTATGTCTTCCAACCCCACGTCTTTCTTCCCTTTTATTTACCTGCTTATGATGGTTAGATTAGGGCATATTTCAATTAGCATACAGTATGATAGCATATTTGCATTCATTCATCTGTTTTGCATGCACCGGGCTCGGCGCATCATACTAACTGCATTTGTATTCCAATTTCAAGTTGAGTACTTGTTAGCTGTTGCATTCCATATGCCATGTTTAGGATAGCCGAGCCTGCTATAGTTGCATTTTTGCATGTGTTGCATTAGGCAATCCTGTATATTTAGGATCATGCATGATTTCTAATGAGTTTCTGTTTTGGCTTGGAGTACTCGGTGAGTTTTATGCTTTAGCATCCTTGCATGCGTGTGAGTGACTGCCATGATAGCATGCTTACCATGAGGCTATTTGCTTATGTGATATAACTGCTTGAATACTTGTGGGTGAAGGTTGGGTTATTTGGATTGGAACAATTCATCAAATGTTTGTTTTAAAGCCCACTAGATAGTGGCGAAATCATGTTTTCTTAAGCCCACCCGAGGGTGGCAAATCACGTCTTAGCCTACCTGCGGGTAGCACCATCAAACCATTTTCAAACAAACAAACATGAAATGTTTTGTTCCAATTCAGGCGACCCAGTCTATACTTGTATGCTGTGCGCATCACATAGTAAATCTAGGCTAATAACTGGAATAAGAGCCCACAAAGTTTTCAAAACTAGATATCATGGTTAGTAGAGGCCGATCTTTGATCGGGCGAGCGGGGGTGCTCACGAAGTGACCTTCCCCAATCGTACCCAAATTCCCGAGCTGAGGCAACTTTGGTGATGACGGACACGTGGCCTTAGGCAAATGAGTCAGGGTTTCCTAAATTTCCCAAAAATAAAATATTTAGGTGGCGACTCTGTATCTGGCAAAGCAGTCCATGTTTGGCACTTCTTTCAAAAAAATCTGTTTTCTCAAAACGATTTGCCGGATTTGGACTCTTTGGTTCAAGATTTAGAACCATGACACAAATCGAGTCCGAGCTGTAGCGAGGTCCCCCGCGGGCTTGTTACACCTAGATCCGGCTAAATTTGCATCTTTGTGCTTTAATTGACTATTACATGATTTTGTGCGCTATCACATGTTTTGCAACATGTCATGTTTTAGAAGCCGGATCTTTAGAAACATTCTTGTGTATGTATTGCATTAGGATTTTGTATATAGGATCATATATATTTTACTAATTTTGTTTTGTAGCTGTTCGTGGCACGTCGGTAAACATGTAAGTTGTTATGCTTTAGCATCCCATTTGTGTGTGTTTTTCTTAATATGTTTGAGCATCCTACCATGTGGCTACTTGCTTACTTGATATAACTGTATGAATGCTAGTGGATGGAGGTTATGTCACTTAATTTGAAATGATGTTGATTTTTCATGTTTGTAACTCAATTTATTTAGGTTGAACATCTTCAAAACTCTTTCAAAATACATGAAATCAAATTGTTTCAAAATGAATGGCATAGTCTATACTTGTATGCTTCACATAGTAAATTTTTAGATTTATTAAATAATTAGAACATGAACATATAAAGAAAATAAAATTCATGTCATGGTTTAGTAAAGGCCGATCTTTTGATCGGGTGAGCGGGGGTGCTCAATTAATGATCATCCCCCTTCAGACCTAAAGTTCCGAGCCAAGCATCCTTGGTTACGATGAACAGTGGCCTTGGCACAAGTCACGGGTTTCCTAATTTTTCCAAAATAAATATTATGTGGTGACTCTGAGATCTGATGACGCAGTTCATTTGTGACAATAATTTTGTAATAAAATGGATTTTCTATAAAGTTGCCAAATTCTGTCTCTCATCTATGTTTCATATTGCACTCGTGAGACTAGATCAAAGAAATCAAGAGTTCGAACTGTTTAACGCGCACAGGTACCCCCCGGGCATGTTATAGTTTTTGGCGACTCTGTTGGGGATTTTTATGAAACCTTGACTCGAACTCCATGATATGACTTTTATTTTCAATTATATGTTTATTGGATTGTATGCATTAGTGTACTTAAAGTTCCTATGTTGCCCAGATACTAGTGGGAGCATAGGCGCACTTTTTGTGACACTACACCTATCTCTACGTTACTTTGGAGGCCTTGTGTTATAACCTTTTGAGATCTGTCAAAAAGGTAGCTTTGCTATCTAAGCTTTGCAATCTAAGGTTCTCAAACTCCGAGGAAAGGCTATATTGACTCTTTTGATTTCCTGGGATCTTCATTGGTTAGGACCCAAAGGACTCTTTGGTAATGTCACCTTGACTTCAATTCCTAAAATAGAGCCAACCTTGTACATATAATGAGCTATAGTACCTTTCAAAATTAGGATAAGATGCTCTCCCATTTCTAGATGTATGATGCCACTTATCTGAATAGTGAAACCCTGGATCATTTTAAAAGCTAGGATAGAGTAACTCTACCCCCCATAGCGGTGTTTGTTCTCTTTCTTGTTATGTGTAATGTATGGGATCGATATAGGAAATCTCAAATTCAGATGTGTGGTTCAGGCATTTTAGTTTGTGGGGTTGAGTTCAGTGTGTCAGCATGAGTTAGTAGTCATCAATGATCAGTTGAGTCAAAATGCTATTAAAATTCTAATTGGGGGTCCCATTATTTTTGCAAGGTAGTTTGCAAACATAGCTTCAGACAGACCTAATATCCCCCAAGTTTTGTGGACTCGCTCCGGTAGACTTTACAAAATCTAGAATCTTGTTGATGGTTAGCCAGCGTTAGTCTCTCTCCCACCAGTTACTCGAAGAAGAAGAAATAGGCAGTTATCACCACCTGTACAGATCACTCAGCAGTCACCTGTCCACTCACCAATAGCTAACTTTCCAAGGCCTGTCATGACGCAAAGTCCAAAAGCGGTTGCTGCTATGATGGCAGTTTTTCAAATAACTATAGATATCTTGAATCACAAAATCGCTGCTCAAGACGAAACCATTGCTGAAATGCGAATCTCATCTAGAACATTAGCATCTACTGTACAACCAGTCCCAACTGCCCAGTCGAATCCTGATCCACCCCCACCAGTTGAAAACCCTCAGGTCCCAGATCCTCAAGAGATGTTTCCACAGGCTCCAACTTTCTATCCTCTGGCACAGCCCCACGAGGGACTCCTTCCCTTCGACATCAACGATATTGATCTAGCTCTGATTAAAATTGCCAGGCTAGAGAAGGCACTCAAGAAATCTCAGGGCTTCAATTCCATCCCGGATATTGAAGACGACTATACCGAGGCCTCTGTCAGGTTATCGGAAAAGTTCAAGATGCCTCATATCAATAGATTTGATGGGAGTGAAGACCCTATTGTGCATGTTCGTCTGCTCTCGGATGTGATACGACCAATAGGCCTGACTCGGGCTCAGAAATTGTCATTGTTCGGAAGAAGTCTATCAGACGTGACAGCTATCTGGTACGCCAAATTGAAGGATTCGACTAAACGGAATTGAGAAGAATTGTCTGAGGGGTTTGTTAACCAATACTCATACAATACTCAGACAGAAGTAACGATTGGTGAGTTAGAAGCAACCACTCAAAATCCCAAGGAACCCTTCATTGATTTTGTTGCAAGATGAAGGGCAAAGGCAGCTAGGATGACAAACAGGCCCTCAGAAAGGGGGCAAGTCTGGTTGGTAGTTCAGAATCTTAAGCTGGATATGTTACAAAGAATGATAGTAGCGCCACTGTCTACATTTGCTTCTCTGCACGAGTTGGGGCTCCAAATCGAAAGTGTATTCAAGAAAGGTATCATTCAACGAATCAGTGCACTAGCAAAAAAGTCGTTTACCAAGAATACCAATGCTAGCAATAGCACTATTCATCGCCCTGTCGAGATCAGCACCCTCGCCACGACAGCGAAAATGGTTGATCCCTTCGCCGCTACAACCTCACAACCCATCGGTCCAAATCGAAACCAAAGAACCTTTACCCTTCTTCGCATGAGCCCAGCTCGTGCTCTTAAACTACTGATAGAGAAAGGGCACCTTAAGCCCCTCAACCCTCGACCCTCGACCTCTCCCTGACCCACTCCCACCTAGACATGATCCCACCTACTATTGCATCTTCTATTAACAGCATGGTCACCTTACAGATCGTTGATATCGCCTATGTCATGAGATCTAGGATCTCATTGACAATAAAATCAGCGCCCCACCCTCCAAACCAAATGTGACCACCAACCGACTTCCCATCCATAACCAAGTCCCACCACCTAGAAACATCAACTTAATCCATACACTACCACCTATCTTTAACCCCAATACATATATCACCCCATCCCATCTACCTAAGCCAAAGGTGGTTATTCCGGAAAGCACGAACATGTGCATAATAGACATAACACCCAAAACCCAATTAGGGCCTGTGGTGGTGTAAACGGAGGAGAAAAAGAATGCACTAAAGAATGGGTTGTCAGACACCCAAGTTATAGAGAAAGGTGCCTCAGTTGCAACAAAATATAACCCCATCTTGTACATTGTGGTTGCTGACCAGCCAAAGCCTGTAGTCACACTGCCAGATTCCTTCAGCATCAACGCCATTAGAAAAGATGAGTTCGGGTAAAATCTACATTACTAGCCTGAACAAGGTCTGGATGACCTGGCGGAATTAGAAGAAGACCTAGCAGATCTAGAAGAAGATCTAAAGAACCTTTACTTTTTTAAAGAAAATGATGTGGGCAACGTACAGATTAGGTGGTGGGATCCAAGCCAGCTTGAATCCAGCAATGGGTGGTTGAGTGAAGAAGAATCAGACACAGAGGAGCAGATGAAGAGAGATCTGAAAAGAGAGGAGGTGGGTGACAATAGTAAAGCTGCGGCCGTACCCAAGGTTGAGATTATGCCTATGACTGAGGCCATGCGTATAACAGAGAAGGAACGAGAGTTAGAGCAATTCCAACGAGAACGAATAGAGGAGCTTCAGAGAAAGATAGCCCAGGAACAAGAAAATGGGAAGAGGAAAAAAGGGACCGAGTCAATAGTAGACGATGTACAAACCATAGAAAAACTTGTATGGGAATCTGGTGACAAGGGAAAAATACCAAAGAAACTCAGACAATATCGGAAGGCAGAAATTGAATCAATCACAGAAGAGGAGTGGTGTGCCGACGAAGGGAGTGATGTGAATATGCTACGGGTGGAGCCCGATAATGGCTTGGCGACTACAGAAGAATGGTGAGAGGACAGTGATCTAAGCCTTGTCTATATTGATGAAAGGTGGAGAGCCGATACCTCTGATGATACATGGTATGCAGATAAGATCAACCACATGACCCAAAGTAGCCGGTATTTCAAACCCCCAGCTCTAGATCAGCCAGAATCCTCCGGGAAAGAAGTGAAGAAATCGAAGGAGAAGGACGTAGAGAAAGACCTAGTCTTAAAGAAACTAAAAAAGATCCAGGTAGATATATCAATTTGGAGGCTACTAATGGCTTCCCGGGAACACAGACAGGCGTTGCTAGAGGCATTGGATAGAACAAAGCTGCCAATCGACACCACCACTGATCAATTGGTGTCATTGGTCACGGCCGAGGATGTTACTCATGTATTGTCTTTTATGGACATAGAATTGCCACTTGAGGGTGCTAATCACAATCGACCCCTGTATGTGACTCTGGAGAGCCGGAAGAAGTGGATCCTGGTGGTACTAGTGGACACTGGCTCGGCAATTAATGTATGTCCGGCAAGGACCACTTATGCCATAGGCTTGAAGCCAGCTGACTTCACGCCTACAACTTAAACTGTTCGAGCCTATGACAACACCAGTCGAAATGTCATGGGGACTTTCAATAGCCAAATATTGATTGGCCCATCAGAGCATATTCAAAGTTGTTGGCTCGTCCATAATATAGAATTCAACCATGATATCTCGACTGGTGTTGTCATAGGCTCGAACAATTTGAGTTATAGGCGTGAAGTCAGCTGGCTTCAAGCCTATGGCATAAGCGGCCCTTACCAGACATATGTTAATTATCGAGCCAGTGTCCACTAGTACCATTGGGATCCACTTCTTCCGGCTCTCTAGAGTCACATACAAGGGTCGGTTGTGATTAGCACCCTCAAGTGGCAATTCTATGTCCGTAAAAGACAATACAGGAGTAACATCCTCGGACGTGACCAATGACACCAGTTGATCAGTGGTGGTGTCGATAGGAAACTTAGTTCTGTTCAATGTCTCTAGCAATGCTTGCCTGTGCTCCTGAGAAGCCATCAATAGCCCCTAAATTGATATATCCGTCTGGATCTTTTTTAGTTGCTTTAAGACTAAGTCTTCCTCTGCATCATTCTCCTTCGATTTCTCAACCTCTTTCTCGGAGGATTCTGGCTGATCTAGAGCTGGGGGTTTGACATACCGACCACTTTGGGTCATGTGGTTAATCTCATCTGCATACCATGTATCATCAGGGGTATCAGCTCTCCTCCCTTCATTAGTATAAGCATGGCTCAGATCACTGTCCTCCAAATTAGGGTTAAAGATGGGTGGTAGTGTATGGATTAGGTTGATGTTTCTAGGTGGTGGGACTTGGTTATGGGTGGGAATTGGGTTGGTGGTCACATTTGGTTTGGAGGGTGGGGCAATGATTTTATTGTCAATGAGATCTTGGATCTCATGACGTAGGGGATATCAACGATTTGTAGGGTGACCGTGCTATTGATGGAAGATGCAGCACTAGGTCGGATCATGTCTAGGTGGGAGTGGGTCAGGGAGAGGTCGAGGGGCTTAAGGTGCCCTTTCTCCATCAGGAGTTTAAAAGCGCGAGCTGGGCTCATGTGAAGAGGGATAGAGGTTCTTTGGTTTCAGTTTAGACCGATGGGTTGTAAGGTTGTAGCGGCGAAGAGATCGGCCATTTTGGCTGCCGTGGCGAGGGTGTTGATCTATGCAAGCCGAGGAATAGTGCTATTGCTAGCATTGGTATTCCTGGTAAACGGCCTTCTTGCCGGTTCATTGGTTCGCTGAATGATACCATTCTTGAATGCACTTTCGATTTGGACCCCCAACTTGTGCAGAGAAGCAAATGTAGACAGTGGCGCTGCTATCATTTTTTGTAACATATCCGGCTCAAGATTCTGAACTACCAATCGGACTTGTCCCCTTTCTGAGGGCCTATTTGTCATCCTGGCTGCCTTTGCCCTTCATCTTGCAACAAAATCAATGAAGGTTTCCTTGGGATTTTGAGTGGTTGCTTCCAACTCGCTAATCGTTACTTCTATCTGAGTATTGTATGAGTATTGGTTAACAAACCCCTCAGACAATTCTTCCCAATTCTGTTTAGTCGAATCCTCTAGTTTGGCGTACCAGATAACTGCCATGTCCGATAGAGTTCTTCCGAACAATGACAGTTTCTGAGCTCAAGTCAGGCCCATTGGTCGCAGCATATTCGAGAACAGACGAGCATACACAATAGGGTCTCCACTTCCATCGAATCTATCGATATGAGGCATCTTGAACTTTTCCGATAACTTGACAGAGGCCTCGGTATAGCCGTCTTCATTATCCTGGATAGGAAGGAGTCTCCCGTGGGGCTGTGCCAGAGACTAGAAAGCTGGAGCCTGTGGAAACATCTCTTAAAGATCTGGGACCTGAGGGTTTTCAACTGGTGGAGGTGGATCAGGATTCGGCTGGGCAGCTGGGGCTGGATATACAATAGATGCCGATGCTCTAGATGAGCGTCACATTTCAGCAATGGTTTCGTCCTAAGTAGCGATTTTGTGATTCAAGATATCCATAGTTCTTTGAAAAGCTTTCATCATAGTAACAACCTCTTCTGGACTTTGCGTCATGACAGGCCTTGGAAAGTTAGCTATTGATGAACAGACAGGTGACTGCTGAGTGATCTATGTTGGTGGTGATAACTGCCTATTTCTTCTTCTTTGAGTAACTAGTGGGAGAGAGACTAACGTTGGCTGACCATCAACAAGATCCTGGATTTTGCAAAGTCTACCGGAGCGAGTCCATAAAACTTAGGGGATATTAGGTCTATCTAAAGCTATGTTTGCAAACTACCTTGCAAAAATAATGGGACCCCTAATCAAAATTTTAGTAGCGTTTCAACTCAACTAATCACTGATTACTGCTAACTCATGCTGACACACTGAACTCAACCCCACAAACTAAAATGCCTGAACCACACATTTGAATTTGAGATTTCCTGTATCGATCCCATACATTGCACATAGCAAGAAAGAGAACAAACACCGCTATGGGGGGTAGGGTTACTCTGTCCTAGCTTTTAAAATGATCTAGGGTTTCACTATTCAGACAAGTGGCATCATACATCTAGAAATGGGAGAACATCATGTCCTAATTTTGAAAGGTACTATAGCTCATTATATGTACAAGGTTGGCTCTATTTTAAGAGTTGAAGTCAAGGAAACATTACCAAAGAGTCCTTTGGGTCATAACCAATGAAGATCCCAGGAAATCAAAAGAGTCAATATAGTCTCTCTTAAGAGTCTAAGAACCTTAGATAGCAAAGTTACCTTTTTGACAGATCTCAAAAGGTTATAACAAAAGGCCTCCAAAGTAACGTAAAGATAGGTGTAGTGTCACAAAAAGTATGCCTATACTTCTACTAGTATCTGGGCAACACAAGTACTTTAAATGCACCAATGCATGCAATGCAATATACATATAATTGAAAATAAAAGTTATATCATGGAGTTGGAGTCAAGGTTTCATAAAAATCCCCAGCAGAGTTGCCATAAACTATAACATGCCCAGGGGGTACCCTTGCGCGTTAAACAGTTCGGACCCTCGATTTCTTTGATCTAGTCTCACGAGTGCAATGTGAAACATAGATGAGAGTCCAGATTTGGCAACTTTATAGAAAATCCATTTTATTACAAAATTATTGCCACAAATGGACTGCATCATCAGATCTCTGAGTCGCCACCTAATATTTATTTTGAGAAAATTAGGAAACTCGTGACTCGTGCTAAGGCCACTGTTCGTCGTAACCAAGGATACTTGGCTCGAAACCTTAGATATGAAGGGGGATGGTCATTAATTGAGCACCCCCACTTATCCGATCAAAAGATCGCCCTTTATTAAACCATGATACGAATTTTATTTTCTTTATATGTTCATGTTCTGATTATTTAATAAATCCTAAAATTTACTATGTGAAGCATACAAGTATAGACTATGCCATTCATTTTGGAATAATTTGATTTTATGTATTTTGAAAGAGTTTTGAAGATGTTCAACCCAAATAAATTGAGTTTACAAACATGAAAAATTAACATCATTCCAAATTAAGCGACACAATCTCCATCCATTGGCATTCATACAGTTATATTAAGTAAGCAAGTAGCCACATGGTAGGATGCTCAAACATAATAAGAAAAATGCACACAAACGGGATGCTAAAGTATAACAACTTACATGTTTACCGATGTCCCACAAACAATTACAAAACAAAATTAGTAAAATATGCATGATCCTATATACAAAATCCTAATGTAATACATACACAAGAATGTTTCTAAAGATTCGGCTTCTAAAACATGACACGTTGCAAAATAGCACACAAAATCATGTAATAATCAATTAAAGCACAAAGATGCAAATTTAGTTGGATCTAGGCATAGCCGGATCTAGGCTTGAATCATGTATGTAAAAGCATGAATATGCATGGCATGCAAGATATATACATATGTACAGTTAGGGAAAGCGATTAAAGAATGGGATAGATAAGAAGTGAGGATGGGGAATTATTACAACACTTTAAATATTACAAATCTGAGGGAGATGAATAAATATTACAACACAATATAAAAATCATCACAAACACTCAAAATAAAATAAACATAACAAAATAGCAACTTCAACTGCCTCAAAGACCATCAGAGGTTGATCTTCTCAACGTCGGAAGACTGCTCGGTTCTGCCTAGAGGTCACGGGTAAGGTCATGAAGGTCACGGGCGTGATGGTGTATTTTTAGGTGGCTACCCGACCAACTAACGGGTTAGGGTAGCTCGGTAGGCTCGGCCAAACTTTATTTTCTTAGATTTTCACAACAAAAACAGAGCTAAAAACAGTATATATAGGAGTCTCAACTCACCACTTTCAATTAAATTACAACAATGTATAATATATAGCAAGAAATCAAAGCAAAAGGGCAAATAAGTAAGAAATGCAATGGGTTCAATATGACGTCCGATTGAACCTAACTCAATTTTATTATCTTGTATCTCTTTTAGTCCAATTTTATTAGCCCTTTTTATTACCTTTCCATTCTTTAATCATTTTGTCCAAAAGTGATAATTACATCCACTAATGAAGAGGAGTGTCAAACAAGAAGTTTGTTCTTGGCATGAGAGAGATGTAATTCCCTGGTAATGAACTTCCG
The DNA here is from genome assembly GCA_030407325.1 of Camellia japonica. Taxonomy (NCBI): domain Eukaryota; kingdom Viridiplantae; phylum Streptophyta; class Magnoliopsida; order Ericales; family Theaceae; genus Camellia; species Camellia japonica. The sequence goes on from JAPPVO010000016.1 coordinate 118,850,757, forward strand.
AAGAGATTAAACCATTTAGCATGGAAGGTCTCTTTCTCATGCTTGAAATAGAACTAAAAACAGTAAATATGGGACTCTCAACTCACCACTTTCAATTAGATTACAACAATATATAATATAACAAGAAATCAAAGCAAAAGAGCAAAATAAGTAAGAAATGCAAGAAAATGAAATAAATTGAAAATTCACCTCTTCAAGAATGGATGAACTTCATGATTTCCAAACTTCCTTTTGATCCCCTCAAGTATATGAATTATGTTCTCAATCCTCAATTTGAAAGCTTGGAATTCTTGCCAGAATGATGACTTGGAGATGTATGTGGTAAAAAGTGATTATCTTTATTGTTTTTGTTCACTTTTACAAACACTCACCCTTCCTCTTGATCAAAGCTACCAAAATTCAAGTATTTCAGAATTTTTGTAAGAGTTTTGGGTGTAGAAAAGATGGAATTTCAGTTTGTATGGAAGGTATGGGGTGTTTATGGATGATAGGAATGTTTTTAGCTCTTCTCTCTTGTTTCACTCTTTTCTCTAGCTCAAATGTTCTCTCATTTTTCTATCCTCTTGCTCATCTCAACAATCTGATGTATACATCTAGGCTAAGCAAGTAGAGAAATGGTGGAAGACAAAGTGAAAGACAAAAGGAAGATAATGGAGCACTAATGGAGCTAATAGGAGCCAAAAGTGGAGCCTTATTTCTAATGGATCAAGCACTAGATAATGGAGGCTGAGTGTATATGCATTTGGTGATGAATATATCAGAAAATGAGTCAATAAGGTGTCCTAACCAAACCAAAACAAAACACAAAAAAATACAAAAATAAAAAATAAAATGGTCTGATACTGTTTCAGGTCGGGTCAACAAAATCTGCTTTTAAGCCCAACTTCAAATAGGTATATCTCCCTTATCCCAACTCAGTTTTAGGTGAATCTTGTGTTTAAATTGAAGCCCCAGAAGTTTACTTTCCAATGGTGGCAGCCTCACATCTGAATTCCAAGTGTACAAAGAGATATGCCTAATTTAATGAAATTTGTTCATTTCCTTCTTAACGATTTAATGCTCATCCTTTTCCTAAACCAGTTTTCTTCCATCTCCTCCTATTTCCTTCAACTCTAAACCTATGAAGAATATGTTTTTAAATATTTTTCAAAGAGTTCACCTCCCTTCCATTTATTTTTACTTTGTCCTTACTCAGTTTACTGAAAAGTGCAATATTTTGATTGAAATGGAAGCCTCAGAACATCGTAGAAACATTTGGAAAAATATTTTGAAAAGAGGGCTTTAAAGCCTAAAATAGTTTGGCCAAAAATGTGTAAAGGTTGGGATTAAAGCTCAAATTCCATCTCTCTTTTAAGGATTCTGTGAGAAACACATTCTGATTGTTATCATTGGGTAATCAACAAAAGGCGCCCAAGTCTTAAGGCCGATCAAAATGGGGTGTCTACAAGAGAGCTCAAATCAAAATCAATAATTTCAAAAAATTGTGGGTTTGGGACATTGAAACCTGTGGATCAAACAAAGAATTGAAGAACTTACCTCTGTTTTGGTATTGAACAATGGGTTTGAATTGCACCAACAAACACAGAGAGAGACAATGGGTTTCAAGGGAGCCGAGCGAAGAGGGAGGGGTGCGACTGCGAGTTCAAAATGATGGGTTTGAATCACAACAACGATAGGTTTCAAGGGAGCCGAGGAGGGTGGGTGTCGATCTTTCTCTTCAATGGCAGCGATAAGCGAAACTCAATCATTTTCAGGTCTTTTTATGAGAATGTAAGATAGAACATATAGAAAGGGGTAGACGTGTTTGGGCAGACGTGGGAGAGAGAGATGAGCTTTTGGGCTAGAATTAAATGTATTCTGAACCATTGATATATACTTAGATTGATCTACACCATTGATTGAAAATGTATCTCTGATACATTTTATATACTTTCAAAAACCATCCTACTTTATTGTATAGATATTTTATGGATAATTTTACGATTACAAATATTTTTTGAACGTTTAGCAACTTGGTGATGTGAATATTCATATTTGACAACATGAATGTTCACATTCACATTGACAATGTGAACGTTCACATTACAGAACATTCACATTGTCAATGTGAATATTATTATTAGGGATATTTTGATAGGACTTATTAAAATATAAAAAAATAATTTATAAAGTGAAATATAAATAGGTGAAGAGAGATTTATGAATAAATGTCTAAAAAAATTAAAAAATTAAAAATCAAAACCACTAATGCTGATCTGTCTAATAAGTGAAATGGGCCGGGCTTACGGTTGAAACTTATCAAATTAAAAATTGAAGCTTAGGTCCATGCTAGCAAAAGTTTTAGGCCTATATTTTGACATCATCATTGAATTTTGCTTTCAGAAGTAGAATGGAGAGAATTGTTAGTGAGGGGACTGCTAGTGACGGAATTAAAAAAAATTGTATTTGTTTGATAACCAATAGAGTAGTAATAGGTCATGTTTGTTTTGAGAGATTGGTGGGATTAACCATGTAAAATTCTACAAATACCCTTTGCATTATTATCAAATTTGAACTTATACCAATTAAAAATAAATAAATTTTTACTCAATATTATTATTCTTCTTCTTTTTTTTTTTTTTTTTAAATATTAAAGAATCCAACTATCAAAATTTTTTAGACAATGTTATTCTTCTTTTTTTTTTTTTTTTTTTAATATTAATGAATCCAACTATCAATAAATTTTTACTCAATGTTATTCTCTCTTCTTTTTTTTTTTTTTCTTTTTTTTTTTTTGTAAATATTAAAGAATCCAACTATCAATAAAATTTTACTCAATTTATTTGTGTTTAATATTACATGAGCCATATTATGAGCCTCATTCCAAGTATTATGACCCTCATTCCATGAGTCATATTTTTCATAAATAGTCCCAAAAAATCTAATAACTTGTTTATTACAATTTGTCTAACTATTATAAATTTTGGGTATCATCCCCACAAATACAATATAATATGCTTGTTTCCCTGGCATTCCTATGACAATATTTAAAAATAAAAATTAAAATTAAAATTAAAAGAGGGAAAATTAAGACAACAACATACATTCCTTGCCAAAACACAATGAATCATAAGACATATCCATACATGAGACAAAAGTTTAACCACCAAAACATACTATGGAAATCCACTATGAAAGGGCAAATCTACATATCCATAATTTCCATGCAAAATTATGCACCATGAAGGTGCATCCATGATAATACCTAAGCTACAATATTAATGCATCACATAATATATTATCGAAGTCATATGGCAAACAAAAAGGTCATCATAAAATAGATGCCTGATTCAAATATGACCTTCCAATAGCAAAGAAACCCACTCCATTTTGTCATTCTCATCTAAACTAAAGAACAAGTCAACTTTGTCCTCATCTTTCACTATCATAGATGCTGCCATCAACCTTTGGGTATTACTCATTGGCAACTTCAGAAGTTTTGCATTAACGAACCTCCTTTATTGGGATAGGTCATGTGAATATCCTATCCTATGAGCAATCTCCACCATCGTAGTATTAGTATTTTCAATGAATGATCCAAGATTTTTTGCCATCTCTGATAGTTCAGTGGGAATCCCCTCAGCATGTCGGCCCCATTTTTTCCCAGTTTTAATAGAGTCAGCACGGTTGGAAACATTACCTAAAGTAGACAATGAATAGTCCATATCACCGATGTTCATACTAAACTGTTCAACAAGAGACTTATTTCCTTTTTCCGTAGTTGCATTTGCATCCTCCTTTTCCATGGCTGCAATTGCATCAGCATGATCCTCAGCCAGTTCACCAGTCTGCCTATTTTTCCCAAATAAAATAAGCCAATCTTTATAGAATAGAAATGGCCTGTTTCGCATTCCTTTTGCATCTGACACCCTCTGTACAAGTGATTATCCAATTATTAAAAAGAACAGATTGATTTATAAGTAAAGAATAATACAAATAACAAAATAAAAATAATGTATACCCTCACATAGTTTAGCCATACATCGTCACTATCAACCAGCATCATCTTTTGTTCATCATCCCAACCAAAACCACTTATCTTTAACATATCTTGAAGAGTGTTATATTGTTTCCTCCACAACTTAATCTTCGAGTCGATGTGAGGAGTGGCTCGAAAATCAGTTCCAGGAAACGCACTTAAGATCTTCTTCTCATATTCATTGTAGAAGCCTGCCCTAAACTGATTATTATCAAGCTTCCACCTGGGATTACTTGCAGTTACATCCTTCATGGTTGTAATGAGGAAGACTTCCTCACGATTATTCCAAAACCTTTGAGGTTTCCCCTTCTTACGAGAACTAGTGGTACCTGTGTCATCCATACCTATATATATGTATATCATAAGTTTAAATCATAAGACACATGTCCATCATAAATAACAAATCAACTTACAGAATATTTGTTACAATACCACACAAAAACCAAACAAATATGGTTTGAATTACATGTCATAATAAACTCTCACTTATAAATAAAAATCATCATACAACACTAATTTATTGACCTCTGCTTGCTTGCCATTCATTAAACATTTGGGTTGCCAAGGCTATTCTCCATTCACTCCATTGATCAGATGCTTCAACAACGTCAATCATTTCATCTCCTAATTTAGTAGTTGGAGGAGAAGGATTCATTTCCTTATTCTCATCATCATCGAGATCTATAGGCATTTCACGTTGTATGAGATTGTGGAGAAGGCAACATATAATGACAATACGAAATTGAGTCTTGATTGGAAAATAAGAATAAGTTCTCAATGTTGCCCACCTGATTTTAAGTAGCCCAAAACACCTCTCAATGACGTTACGAGCAAAAGAGTGCCTCATGTTAAAAAACTCTTGTGGAGTTGTTGGGGCACCCCTTTCTCTCCATGTGGAAATATGGTAACAATGTCCTCTATATGGTGCAAGAAAACCCTCCCCATTTGTATAACCCGCATCTACGAGATAGTAGTGGCTTGTAATTATGTAAGATGGTTTCGCTATGTATGTAAGAAAATAATTGTTTAATATAGATATTATAACAAACCTCATTCTTGTCTTAGTCATGCTCATATGAATTTATATGATTTTGTCTTATTAAGCTTGCATCTGTAAACTTTGATTCGTTTTGCCTAAGGGTTCCCATCTTGTTTTGATGCTATTATGTTTTGCATAATTGTTATATGCTTGTTTTGTTCCTTGGTTGTGTGTTGAACCTAAGCTATCTATCTTTGCTATCTCATGCCTAGGTCATAACTTTGAACCCCTTACACCTAGGCCGTTGTGCGTCCACACCTAGAATCATCTTGGAACCACCTTAGTTGACTTTCACCTTCACCTTCACCTTCGCATCTTGGCCGAGATGTGCATCATCTAGGCCGAGGTGTGCAACACCTAGGCCGAGACGTGCATCATCTTGGCCGAGATGTTAACCATCTAGGCATCCAACATCTTTGATCCTTGAACCTAGCAATCTTGTTCTGGGACTGGTACAACCTAGGCTGAGGTGTGGCACACCTAGGCCAAGTGTTATCCTTCATAACCGAGATTAGGGAAACCTTACTTGCTCGAAGCTTTGTTTTGATTCAGGATCCTTGTCTTGTCAGAGTGCCATGCCACCTTACTTGTTATACACAATTTGACTTACTCTTCTCTTTTCATTCTGGCACCTTTTTGAGGAGATTTGATCAGATGATGCCACGTGTCCCAGTAGTGGTTTAAGTCAGTTAGCAGTAAGGGTGGTCACGGATCGATTTTGGACTGTTTGGTTTGCGGTTTGGACCCGCCCGCATGTCTGCGATTTGGGAAAATTTGAACCCACAACTGCCATCAGTACGAGTTGTGGTTTATGCGGATAGGGTTCGCAGATATGCAGACGGTTACGGGCGACTTGCAGATTGAACTTTTTTCTTTAAAAAGCGAAACTTTGGCCTGTTTTTCCCCATTACTTTAGAACATCAATAATTAATGAATTAAAACTTATAAAATTAAAAACACAACAAAATCAATTCCTAACACAAGCAAAACATTCAAAATCTTAAATTTTTAAATCAAATCATAAACTAACACAAGCACATCATTTTTTACATTAGGAACCTATAGAAGAATAATTCACACATTCAATAATCTGTTCAACAGGCAGACATGAATTTTCTCTTTAAAGAAACCTCATTATCTGCTCTTTACAACTTAAAACTTTTCCAGCATAATGTAAATGCTAGACAACTTCAAACTACTAGTACTACTTGAGGTACAATAGAACATTAGAGCACAAAAAGTTGAAGGAGTTAGCATTGCTTGTTTATTTTACCTTTGGAGTGCCCAATGCTAATGCATTCCTCTTCTTTGATAGCTCCAAAGCTTTGATCAAGTCTTCTTTACCCAGAACCCGAGATACATCATTACATAACTTATTATCCTGCTCAAGTTTGATCAAGTCTTCTTTACCCAAAACCCGGGCGGTTTGCGAATTAAGTTTTTTTCTATAAAAAATTATTTTTTAGCTTTTTTTTTTTCCATTTTTTAAATATTTTTGATTGCGAGAGATTCAATACTATCCTCCATTAGAACTAGATTACAAAAAATTAGAATGAAAAATAAATAAAAATTAACATAGAAAAAAAAATCACATAATTAGATTAGTAAAAAATTTAAAAAATTCCAATTGAATAATAAGTATTTCAAACAAGGCAGTGTGTGAAGTTATTATAATGTTATAATGGTAAAGCCTACATGTTTGATAATTAGATTAAAGTGAGTGAGAGAAGAGAAGATTAGGGTTACACACTCACAAAACTTATAAGAAAATCTGATGGTCTAGATTAAAAAAAAAAAATTTGTATATAGATGCAAGTGGGTGAGTGCGGGTGCAGGTAAAACCCGCAACCCGCTGCAACCGACAAAATAGGAAAATCTTAAACCGTATCCGACCCTAACAATTTTGCGAAACCGCCCAAATAGGCACTGGCGGTTCGGATTGGACGGTTTTCGCGGATTAGATAACCCAATGCCCAGCCCTAGTTAGCAATGGAGAATCTATATCATTTTCCATATCTTTGCCTTGTAGAGAGAGAAACTCTAGGAGGAAGAAGAAGTTCTTAGAGTGAGAACTAGATTTCCAAGCTTGATTTTCATACCTTGAACCATTGGATTTGTGTTTTGAGGTTAGATTCTTGATCTACTCTTGTTGTTCTTTATATTAATCTGATCACATTGCATGATCTAGAGCCATGCATTAATTTAAAGTTCTGTTTAAAGAGAGAAAGTGATGTTCTTGTGTTCTTGAAGAAAAATCATATTTTGATCCAAAAGTTTGTATCAAGTTCCATGTTTTTGTGTTTGCTTTCAAGAAATCTTCACTTATGGGTACTCAAGTCCATGTTGTTGAACTCATATCATGAAATCAAAGATTTTGAATAAGAAATTATGATTTCAGCATTCATGTTCTTCATGTTCTTGAAGAGGGAAACCCAAATTTCCAGACTTCACTATTTCTCTAAGTGTGATCACCGAGACCCACTCTTGTCCAAACCTCACACCTAGACCAAGCATTGCATCTTACCTTGGCCTACCTTGCATGATCACTTGCGCCTTAGTCTATCTTGCATGCACACCTAGGCCAACCACAGTACACCTTTGCCGGCACCTTGTAACATCTTGGCAAAAAGCTCCCCACACCTAGGCCAAGGAAACCACACCTCGGCCAAGACCTCCTAAGTTCACCCCGCTAGGTCATTTCAACCCAGCTCATCTCTGTGCATCCATTCTGAGACTTGGTTTGTACCCAGCATGCTTTTCCAAAAAGAAAAATATTGATGCAACTCCCAGCACATGTTTTGCTTTGTCTTGACTTGGTTTTCGAAAGAAATGCTGGGATCTATTTTACTCATTTGAAGGTTGTTTTGAGAGTGCATTGCATACCCATCTTTGAACATCTCTTCTTGTCTTCTTGAAATGCATTTAGTCGACTTTGCCATGTATTTGTAGGTCTTGGATCCTTGCCTTAAGCCCTACATGCAAAGAGCTATTGTGAGTGGTATTTTTAATAAAGCTATGTTATAATGTTTTGGATAAAAGCTTTGCTTTGTTTTGAAAAAGTATTTGATCAAGCATGAATGATTATCCCTTAGTTTTTGTATCAAGTATTATGTTTGTTTTGATGACATTCTTGGAAAGTGTGACAACCCTCACCACTGTTTACTAATAATACCACTGATTACTGCTAAACTGTGACTGAACACGATTAAGTAACTGATTTGACTGACATTCTGAACTGATTGATTGAGTGTATTAGCTTAAACGCATTTCTATCTGTTTGACTGTTAATTGATCTATTCATGTTTTAAGTTTGAACTGTAAATTGAAGGCCTTATCGACGGCCGAATCTGAAATCGATTAATGTTTTATGCTAATTAGAATTTATGTGATTTTATGGTATGTTTAATTAAAATGTGATTTGGAGCGATTAAATTAGATTAAATAATGTTAAATTATTGACTCAAGGTTAATTACCAAATTACCATTATAGTGGGCCACTTTGTTACACATTGTCTAGAGCCTAGTTTCATATCATTTGTTTTTCTTTGAAGACCAAAACCGTGGGAGAGAGAGTGAGATAGGAGAATTGGTTTCAACGAGAGATTAACTTGGAGAATTAGAAGGAATTGAAAGGATTTTGCAAAATTGAGCTTGTAGACTTTGAATTCAAGACCTAGGTAAGGAATTCATCTTCTTGATTGTGAATTTAAGTCATTTCTTGCATGATTCATGGAGGAATAGGAGCTTAAGGTCAAGAATTAAATTAAAGTGTTGAATTGAGTAGAAATTCATGCATGCATGTGCACATTCTTGAGTTTTGAGGTCTTTCCCATGAAATTTGCTACATGCATGTTCATATTTTGATTATAGTTCATGAATTCATCATGTTTTTGGAAGGATTGAGTTATTTGGCCATGTATTGGAAGCTTTGATTTCAATTGAACACATGCATGTTACATACACTTTATGTTCTTGAAGTTTATTTGAAATTGTGTTTAATTGAACTACCTTTGGGCTTTGATTTTGCAAATTGATCTTTGAAACATGTCATATTATGAGTTTTAAAGTGTTTTTCAGAAAATTAGCCCAAAAGGATTGAATTTGATGCTTTAAATGTTGAGTTTCATGCCTGGAGACAAATCTGGAAATTCCAGATTTTGGATCCACGCTCGAGCGGGGAACTCCACACTCGAGCGTACACTCTGAGTTCATGCAGTCCGCTCGAGCGTGAAATGCGTGTATCTAGTACTTTGCATGTGTTTACAGTCCGCTCGAGTGAGGGAATGCACGCTCGAGCGAGGACTTGTGTCTCACGCTCGAGCGGGGGTCGAGCGCGCGTTGAGCATTAATTTTGTGCATCCAGTACTTTTGCAGTCCGCTCGAGCGTAGCCCTTTTGTCTGCATGTCCGCTCAAGCGGAGAAAACCACGCTCGAGCGGGACCCCTGTTTCAGCAAAAATTTGAAAAGTGTTTTAAAGTGCATCTTTGCATCCTTATTCCATCCTAGGCATTCCTAGGCCTAGTTTAAGGCATCTTAATGAGGATAATGCTATAGAACCACACCGAGTCAAGATAGGGACTAAGTTATTGTTTCCCAAACGTGCGACTTAGTGTGTGTTCATCCTGTAACTGTGTAGGGTTGGCATCTGAGGACGCTCCCTAGCCTATCTGTAGCCCAGAACTCTGTGAGTAACAATGTTGTAAAGATATATTCAATCATGAATATTTTCTGAATGATCAACTGTACTGCTTTCTGAAATGATATTTCTTACTGAATGAATGTTTGTCCTATTTGCGAACTGTATTCGTGACATCCATAGCAATTTACTGTTACTGTACTGTTACTGCTACTGTTACAGAGATCTCTGTCGGTTCCCATGTTAAAACCACTACTGTTTACTGATATGATGGCCATCAACTGACTGTTCGGTCTATTAAGACCTACTGTATTGTTTTGCTATGGGATGTACCACATATGACTGCTATGACTGAATGACTGATATACTATTATAACTGACTATTTTAAATACTGAAAGGACATTCATTCTTAACCTCTTTACGCATATGTTATTCACTGGGCTTTAGCTCACTGTTTATATATATATGTAGGTGTTCAGGCACCGGATCGGAGCTAGGAGCGTTGGGTTTAACTCCCTTTTTGTCAAGCCAACCACTGTGCCTCACTAAGAGGTTCCAAGTCCTTCTAGCTAGGGCTTTTTGGGGTGTTTTAGATTCTCCCTTTCTATTTCTGTTTTGTATAGACTGTTTGAGGCTTGTACTGTACTGTTATGGTAGGGATTTGGTCCCTAACCTGAATGTCTGTATATGTTATATGTACATATTGTTTTGGTTCTCAATGTGAATATGTTCTGAAAGTCTTCCTACATACAGACTGTCGCAGCTCATTGGACATCTTTCATTTACTGTTTTGGCTTCCGCTAGCCCCTGTACTCTGTATTACTGTCTTTACTATTAAGCAGGCCTTCGGTAATCACGGATTACTGGCCGGTTACGGTGCTAAACCCATAGGGGCGGGTTTGGGTCGTGATAGAAAGTCCTTAGTGCTAGGGGACTATAATGCAACTAGTACCTTTGTTTAAGATATCTCCTTTGCCACCGACGGCTTCGGCGAGTGGGCTTGTCTAATCGATTCCGGGTCAATTATTCCTTTGTTTTGTTAGGAATGTCATCCTTTGTATTATGTAGATATTAGTAAACATTTCAAGAAGTTTTGAAAGAGTTTGATTGATGAACTCTGTTCATCCCATGATTTTGTTACAAGTTATGATATGTATTGTTTTGAAAGGAATCTCGGATATCATTCATTCAAACCTTTATTACTTATATCATACACTGAGTTTTCAGCTCACTCCTCTCCCTTATATATATGTAGGTAATGAACAAGAAGGCGATGTCACTTAAGCTTTATGTGGATGATGTTTTGGTTCTTGTTCCTTTTTGTAGCATCTTGAAGATTATGCTTCTTAGCTTGTATGTTTAGGCCTGAGAAGCCTTTTGATCAAGATATAATGTTAAGTTTATTTTATTTTGTATTCAAGTTGTAAGCCATGTCTATATGTAAGTCATTTCATTTGATCTATACACAGCTCTTATGGACTAATTAGATTTAAATTTATGCTTCCGCACAGGTACGCCCCATATGTATACTTTGTTTGTGTGAATTCTTGTAAGTTGGCCTTCGGTAATTTTGAATTACTGGCCATCATGGCATCATTCTATTAGGGGCGGAATGGGGCCATGACAGATATAGTGTACTTATATATATAACAATATATAATTATCATACCAATAAGCACTTTTAACCCATTATATCTACTGACAGCATCTCTAAGTACCTTAGAATCAGAAGTAGATCCTTCCCATCCAGGCAAGACATACATGAATTGCATGTCTTGGGAGCACACACCCAATACATTCGTGGCAATTTCTCTCTGTCTCATTCTATACCTTGGTTTGTCTATTGCAGTAGGTTCCATCTAGAGCACCAAGGCAATTCTAATAATAAAACAATATTATAAAATTAATATAGCCAATAAAAATATATAATATGCTAATTATTCCAATTTGTAAATATATTGTACTTGAAAACAACTCGAGCTACCATCTGTACAATTAGCAGTTGTTGGTTCAGGCTTCTTAAAGTAGGAGACCATGGAGGCGTAACATAACCTTGAGAACATTATTAAAGTGCTTACTATCTGTTTGACCACTCCACATGAAATTTAATTTAATTTTGCGGTTCTTAGTATGATGTGCAAGCACATTCAAAAGCATTACTACTTGTTCCTCTAAGACGACATACTTTGAATCAGACAATTCAACACTTCGTACCTACCCATATAAAAGCATGAAAGTACGCCTATTCATCCGAAGTTGGTCATGACAATTTATGTCACCATCGTTGACCAATATATTCAAATGGTCAATTTGTTTTCCATAAGGGTGAGGTGATCTAGGTAGTTGCAACCTAATTTCTTTTTTCTTGAATGCAGCATGTAAAATCACTATATACATAGCACATGTATAATTAACGGATGACACAATAGTTTGGAAGGCTACAAATTCCTCTATGAGGTTCTTTCTCCCTTTCTTAGTGGCATAATTATTATCCATCTACAAAAAATTAATAAACAATAAACGGCTAAAGTCAACACAAAAATAAAAACAAATAATAGATAATAGTAAGTGTTTAATATGATAATGAAAGTCAGTTTTAATGTCAAGCCAAAATAGAGCATAATTTCTACTTTATCTCTTTCATTTCTTTTTTTGTTTCTACAAATTCAAGATCTAACCTAGCTTAAAAGTAAATTAAATTTAAAAAAAAAAAACTAGAGTGTAATAGCCAAAAAGCCATAGCAGAGTGAGTTTGAAGTACAGCTGAATATCAAATTGAAGAATGATAGACATCTTTTTTCATCAACAGGAAGTGGAGACGTCTTTGTTAGGCCATTACTCTTTAGAAATGTATTCCTCATTTTTATAACCACTATCAAATATACTATGAAATTGCACATGAAGCAAATTACATATGAAGCTACCATTGTCAAAATCACATATTTATAGCAATCAACATTAGTTTGAAAACTGTTACACAATTCAGGTGATCCGCCCTATTAACATTATCAATGGTATAAAGATGGTTCAACCATTTAAAGTGCTACAATTATAATAACATAATCGTTCCCTCCAACATGGAATGAAATAAAATAGATGGACTAATAGGATATATATGCAAAAGAAACACTACAGTGCCCTTTGCTCGAGAATTTTAAAAAGCATTGAATGGTCAGGGTACTAATCTATGAAATCAATTTCCAAAATCAAAATCTCAAACATTGCCAAAATAATAAAATATGCAACAACAATAACTAGGACAACCAAAGGCCAGAAAAAATTTTGCATCATCACAAAGCATGAATGAAAATTCCACTAAAATAATATTAGCAAAGATCACAGTCATGCATATAGCATTTTGGTTTTTCTTTTCTTCTCTTTTATTTATTTATTTATTTTTATTTTTTGTCTTTTGGGACAAAAAACATTTCAGTTCCTTCAAGCAATAATTTAACATTTGAATATCATAATCTGACTGAAATTTTATTCAACTTCCATATGGATGTTGCCCCAGGATAAACCTGATGCTAAAATGTTGGTACAAACTACAAAGTTCATCTCTTAATTGTACTTTAATAATTTCATCAGCTTTAGTTCAATACACAAGTAGAAATCTCACCAACTATTTAAATTTGAAGGCCTACTTTCAAGTACATAGTTGGAGGGGAAAAAAAAGGGGGGGGGGGGGAAAGATTTCAATAATCAGTTGCTTCATGCTTAAATATCATGTTGTCTTCATGAAAATATTCCAATGCTTATGTACCAATAAATTGAATCCAATTTTTTAAAATTTCTAGTACCTTTTGTTTCACCGACAATTTAGCAAGAGCAAATTGTTTTCTTTATTATGCTTTTCCTCTTTCGAGAAAGTAGTGCATAATATACTTAGAAGAGTTGAACTTGTTCCCAAAATGCATGGCATTCATTTAAAAATGGAGATAAGTGGGGACTTGAACAAAAGAAAAATAAGATCACCTTCATTTCTACAGCCTTTCTTAGTTCATATGAACACAACTTAGTCAGAACATCATGCTACTACAAACATATTCTATACTATAATTTAGATCATATACAACTCCTGATGATGATGATAATAATTTCTTCATCTCTAGAAATTCAGAATAAATTGATAATGATAAGAATCCTATTAAACCCATCACCCCGAAACCATTTATCCCTCTAACGAAACACCTGACAAACATGAAATCCCCATAATGCAACCATAATTTATTCTGTCAATAAAAAAAAAAAAAAAACAGAATCAACAATTTTTGAACAATTTCATAACAAAAATTTCTAACCAATTTCATAACAGAGATATGAACAATTTCTTTTTGGTTCACAACATATCCTACCCATAGAAGAATAATAATAATAAAAAGAAGAAAATAATGATGAAGAACAAATTTGAACAGAGAAAAGTCGGTATGGGATATGTTATCCATAAAATCTTGTAATGAAAAATAAAAATTCAAATAAATTGATAACTTGATTCAAGAAAATGTTTTAGCTTGCTTCAAACCCAAAAAAGATGGATCAAATCACAGATGATAAACCCAAAAATAATGAAGAAAAAAAAACCCCATTTACAAATCATAAACCACAGAAAAACAGGGGAAATTTTGGGGCAAAGAAACTCACAGATCAAAACCCATTCACAAATACAAAAAAAAAATTCCAAATAAATTGATAGCTTGCTTAACAAAAAAAATTACCGATACAGCAAATGCTCAGATGAATATGAAGATGAGAGAGAGCTTTACTGTTGTACTTGAGCTTCTCTTCAGATAAAAAATCTAAAGAAGAGAGAACTTCTCTTCTTGCCTCTCCTTACTGCTGCTAGGGGTCTACACGGGTTGGTTCGGGTCAGGTTAGACCCTTATCTGCTGCCGAACCGCAATAATTCAGGTGAATGAAAACCCAACCGCTGCCGACCAGATTGGTTGTTGAAACCGCCCGTTCATGATTTTCGACCCCACGGTCGAGTTCGGATCGGGTGGACGGGTTGGGCCTTCAGTTTTGGACCTTTATGAATTATTATTATTTTTAACCCATTTAACATCCAAACAACTCATTTTTGTAATTAAGTTCTGTTTTGTTTTGGAAATTGGCCCAAACAACTCATTTTTAATTTTTGTATGGGTGAGATGAGACCATCAGAGAATCTATGATGCATTAAGGTTTCAAAGACAAAGAGAGAGGATTCATGAGAGAGAAAGAGAGAGATGAGAACTTAGGAGACCATTAGATGAGAGAAGATGAGACGAGGCAACTGTGAGATTTCTGAAGAAAGTGAGAGGAATATATATATATATATAGAGAGAGAGACGAAAGTTGTAGGTGGGTGCTCATCATCATCATCTGTAGACTGTCGTTTGAGTTTTTTTTTTTTTTTTTGGAAATTGGCCCAAACAACTCATTTTTCATTTTTGTATGGATGGGATGAGACCATTAGAGAATCTATGATGCATTAGGGTTTCAAAGACAGAGAGAGAGAGAAAGAGATGAGAACTTGGAAGATCAATAGATGAGAGAAGATAAGGCAAGGCAACTATGAGATTTTTGAAGAAAGTGAGAGGACTATATATATATATATATAAAGAGAGAGAGAGAGAGACAAAAATCATCATCATTTGTAGACTGTCATTTGAGTTTTTTGAGATACAAAGATGGTTTGAAATCTGTGATTGAGTGAGAAAGAGAGAGACACAAAAAGGGGGTTGGTGAGACTCATCATCATCTGTCTGTTGAGTTTTTTGAGATAGAGAGATATATTTGAAATATGTGACTATGAAGAAGGGGAAGAGATGTGGTCTTAGAAGTTGTGTGTAATCTAGTAAACCAATTAGGTAAATACATGTGGTAATGGCGTTAGAATTTTACATCATGAGTAATATATTCAGTCGGTTCGAGTTTGGTCAATTTTTATGATTAAGACCAAAAGCCGACTGAAATCCGAAATTATAAATGAAAACAGGCCCGTCCTCGATCGAATAGAAGCTCAAAACCATCCGTAATGTCTTCGGGACAGTTTAATCGAATGATTCAGTTGATTGAACACCCCTAACTGTTGCTGCTGCTGCTGCTTCCAAAGTGATGAGCTAAGGCAACGATGGGTAAACAAGTAAATCACTCCCTAATACCAATGGACTAATTTTCAATACCAACTCTTTGGCCAGACTGTGAATCCGAACATCCAAGGCCCATCATAAGCCTTCCAGCTTATGAGTCCCCTCTCCAAATCTGTAAACAAACACAACATTAATGGGTCCCGTCTCTATCTTAATTCCATCCCTCCCTCTATCCCCCAAAACAAACGGGGCCTTGAGGTAAGTACAAAAAAGGGTAGCTCACTTTGGGTCCCAATCTCTGTTTGAAGAATGGAACCTCGATTTCATATTCAATTAAATGTGTACAATGTAGGAACATATGATCTCCAATATATGATGAAGTATGGTTGATTAGATATAGCATCTTTAGTACAAACTGCATGGAATCTATCTCTAAAATTATTCTTTCTTTAATGCATACAACATGGAATCCTCTATCTCTAAAATTATTCTTCTTCTTCATCAGCGCACTCCCTGCCGTACAATTATATCTTCAGATTTTTAAGTTTCGAGATTATCATCACATCATGCATTTGGAACACGCATTTAAGATACAGGACAAATTTTGGGAATAATTAGGAAGCATCTACTGCAACAAAAATAAAGGTTTCAGAAATGCAAAGTGAGGAACCAACAAGTTGATTAGGAATCAAATCAAAATGATCCAAAATAACATCAGTGTCTTCAATTTCTTTGTTGAGAGAAAGATAGACCGTACATGTCTATCGGTGTAGAAAATGGCTAAACAAGTTTTCTATGGTCAAGTTGATCACTTGGGACATATATGTTTTTTGCACTTGCCATTGGTTTTTTTGATATTTTTTGCAATGTTTGATGTATATGTTATTTTTATCAATAAAGTTCTTCTTTTGCTGATAAAAAAATAGACTTAGAAAATTAATTTATTAGTTGATCATCAAGAGGGCAACAACATGATCTAGGAAACCCGGCTAATTAAATTTAAAGGACCAGCCAAGTAAGGAGAGATTCAAGCCAAAAAAATAGGTGAACTCTCTAAATCTTCGGATTTCATCTCAAACTTTCTAAAATTTCTTTTCATCCAAATCAAAGTGTCAAAGCACTGCACAAACTATACAATTCCAAAGGACACTTGCATCTTTTATCAAGGCCAAAACTGTCACAACCCAAACCCGTCCCTATAAGTTTAGCGTTGTAAGTGGCCAGTAGCAATTTTCACATCAATCACATGATCTATTAACACATAAACATGCAATTAGATGACCAATTAATCACATGCATGTCCGGGTCGTTACAAAAACCTCTAAAATCAATCATTTGCATTTGAACACAAGAGGAATGCATCTAATCCAACCCCGCTAATTACATCTATCTCCGCTCATAATGCCAATCATAGAACAATGCAAAACAAATGATCACCACAATCCTCATACCTTCCACACATAACAAACTATTGAGGAAGTAAACAATAATTATGTCTCCTAAATGAAGCATGTCATTAGTATTGAATTTTTGGTGAGTCAAGGTATACTTTTGACTTTAAGTAGCACAACTAAACTCCAAAGCAACTTATGAAGGTCAAAAGATTTTACATTCGGATCATCAGTATAAGTTGCAAGAACACCAAATGAATAAATGGTCCATATTCATTTATCAATAACATCAAACCGCAAGGAAACAACATCAAGAATTGATAACAACAAAACAATTTCATTGGCCTCATGATCATTAAAATTTTTGAAAAAACGGAGGCCATCTGAGGTAGAATTATCATGTCAAGAAAGGAAAAAATGGGCATAGTGTTACCAAAGAAAACATTTCACTAAAATGGTAGAACCTGACAATAGACACCCTATACTAGACTAGGATTTTAAGATTGACTTCATAAATTTAGGTCTCAGGCATGGCTAAACAAACCTAATTTGGGTCTCAACTTCTCAAGCATGGATAACCACAGTGTCATCTACATCCAAGTAGCAATTGTGATGACCATTGTTGTCACAATGCCGGCAAATAAAACAACAGTTTCATTAGACAAGTAAAAATCTCTCTCTTTCTCTCTCTCTTTCTCTCTCTCTCTCTCACACATACACACACACACATGGTTTATGGATTAACAAAATCTCTCTTCCCCCTCTCTACAAAATAATGGGAAAACCCCATCTTCAAAATTTTCTTGAGAACAATCATTTTACAAGCAATGGGCACCCTCACCTAAGAAGTACGGATACTTTTAAGAACATATCCGACATGACACTCACCGGACACTTTCCAATACATTACAAATTTTAATAAATAACTTGAAATCTAATGACAAAATGTACTTTTATACATATTCTTCACATTTAGACTTTAAAAATTACTATCTTTGACTTAAATATTTATATATATGATATATGATGATTATTTATCCTTATATATGACATACAATAAATATATAAAATTATATATTTTGTAAGTTTCCTACGTGTTGTATCCTATATTTTTTTAAAAATTGTGTATAAGTGTGTCTGTCTCTACACTTTGAGACCCTCACTAAACTAGGCAGGGTAGTACAATTATGTCAAGCGAAGAGATCTACAGTCACCTATGATAAATCTAGCTCTCATATGGGCCAAACAAGCCTAAACCACAATGTTGTCTAGGTTCAAATAGGGGTGTGAAAATGGCTTGTTGGGTCAAAGCCTGACCAGGCCCAAGCCCAGCATGACCCTTTGGGCTAGGGCATGTGCAATGTTTTTTCTAGGCCGACTTGGTCCATACTGGAGGCCCAGACAGGTCGATGCCCAATATCACTTTCAAGCTATTTTGGTGAAAAAAGATATAAGAAAATACAAAAAAATATTTGTTAGGCCTAGTCCAAGCTCGTTTGAAGCCTAAGACCGATGCCCAATTACAACTTGGGCCTGGGCCACGATTCCACACAAATAGACCGGGCCTAGCAGATTTTTGGCGAGAGCTCAATAGACCAGTGGCCGGTCCAGGCCGTTTTTACATGCCTAGGCTCAAGTGGAAATTCCAATGGCTTTTTGGTTAATTGCTTTCAAATCAGATGGTTGTTTCATAAGATGGGCAATCTCTCTCTCTTTCCTATCTCTCTCTCTTTTGCTCAATGATGATTTTGCTATATTATTAGAACATCTACTACCTCTTTTCTCTCTCTGTATTAACAAACTATGAAGACCCAATCAAAGACAATGTAAAATGAGTGTCGTGTTCATGTCTACAATGTATTGGATACCAACATGTCACGGACACTTTAAAATGGGTGTAATGTCCATATGCGTGCCTATGTCAATATTTTTAATTATTACTTTTTGGTAAAACATTTTGGGGGCACTTAACTAACACACGTGTCCTATGTTTGGACCTATGAAGCATGGGTACTTCAAAAAATATGCCGTATATGTACCGGGCATTTACCGGCGTATAGTACCTCGTATGGTATTTCTGCATATGTACTGGGTACACAAAACACGTACTCAAAATTTTTCTTTTTAATTTTTTGCGTATCCAGACGTACCTAGTATATACCCAAGTCGTACTGTACCTCAGTTAAAACTGTTGTATAAATTATGGAATAACATAAAACAAATAGATTCATATTTAATCAGTTAAATTACATAACATGAAACATGATTAACAAAAATACATATGGAACAACAATATTGAAAACAAGGAATCAAACCAAATTCTGTGTGATATCACAATTTCCTTAAAACAGATTAGCCGCCTCAACGTGGGTGTTGAAAGAACGTCGACTTCTGTCTCCCAGGATAAGATGGTTTAGAGCGGCTAACACAGAAGCACTTTTTGTTAGCTTTGGCGAACTGACAATGGCAGCACCCTCTCACACAGAAAGAATATTATAGAAGCAAGCAAACTGACTGAATAATTAGAAGGCAAAAATTATGAACAAAAATCAAGGGAGATGGGTCTCTTTTTATACACCATGGGTGAGAGAGGAGACGCCTCCAGCTATGAAGGCTAGCAACTAATGCCCATGAAGGCTGGCAACTAATGGCCATTACTCCTACAAAACTACTGGAGTAATGGACCAAAACTGATAGGAAAAAATATCTGAGATATTTTTTTCTGTATACACAAGTGTGTATATTTGCAGCAGACTTGGCCCAAAAAAATTAGGTTAGTGGACCACCAATCTGGCCTAGCCCAAACCTAACCTATTCCAGCAAGCCTCAAGCCTCAAGCCTCAAGCCTTAAGCCCAAGCCCAAGCCCAAGCCCAAGATCTAAGATCTAAGATCCAAGATCCACAGACCCGGACCCGGCCCAGTCTGGGCAGGAGGGTGGCGCGCGCGCGCGTGTAGCAATTTTGTCATAACCAACTTGGACCATAGTCTTGGCCCAAGCCCATCCTTGAAGCATCCATAACTACCTTCCTTCGAAAAATTTGGATGCCCCAAAGGGCTCATGCCCTTATCAAAATCTTGAGGTTTAAATACCCATCAAAACCTTCTTCTACAATCAATGTGTGGTAGTTATATACAATTCCCAATACCTCATTCATGAGGCCAACTTTATGAGACAATTTTTCATTCAATCCTTAATAGTTTTTTGTCATTCTTTTTGTGGTGTAAAGACCTTGTTACAAAGAATCTAAACCCACTTAATCTCATTTCAACCAATGGTTGGGACCTACTTTAATTTCACATTAAAGTCACCATAAAACCATATATTTTTTCCAACAATCCCCTACATGAATAAAAATTGACCGAATAAAGAAAAACGGACAACGTTTACAACAAAGACTCGGAGAGAGAGCACACAGACTAACCCTGCATTAGAAAAGGTAGTTGTTGGCCTTGAACCTTTCGTAGTAAAAGCCTATCGGATTTACTAGCTGACCAGTGAACGTGATATCTAGAACTGTTCTGCCGTTTATGTAAACCGAGACAATAGACCTTACATAGGAGTTAGTCCAACCATTGTTCTTGATCTCATTGATGTGTCCAGTATGGCCCTGGAACACTAGCTTGGTTCAATGAGTGGCTTTAAAGAATTAGGCCTTACCAATTCTTAAAGAAGCGGCCCCACTTCGCACTCACATAGGTGACCTATATAAGGTATCTCATTATACCACGGTTGACTATTCATATCACTTAGGTCATTAAAAGCATTACCTTAACCTTCTACCCCGCAGGGTATCACTGTACAAATGAATGGGCAACAGGTTTACCTTTTCAGTGACTCACTTGTTACATGAAATTAGGTTGTCCCTTTGAACCTAGATATTGGGATCTCCAGTCAACTAGGTTGGGTTTTCTGTTCCAGTAACATTACTAAAGGCCTTAACCTCATTCCTCTTGACAACGTTTCTACTAACTCTCTAGTTAACCCTTTTGTTAGCGGATCCACAATGTTGTCCTTAGACTTTACATAGTCTAGAGAGACAACTCCATCAGAGAGTAGTTGTAGTATGGAATTATGTCTACAACAGATATGTCTAGACTTTCCATTATACATATGACTCTGTGCCCATCCAATCGCTGATTGGCTATCACAATGAATACATATAGCAGGCACAGGTTTCAGCCAACGTGGAATATCCTCAATGAATTGGAGAAGCCATTCAACTTCTTCAGTTGCTTTATCCAAAGCAATAAACTCAGATTCGATCATTGATCTCGATATATACGTTTTCTTGGAAGATTTCTAAGACACGGTTGGCCCTCCGAGGGTAAACACATAACCACTAGTGGATTTGGAGTCCTTTATATCAGATATTCAATTAGTGTCACTATACCCTTCTAGTACCGCTAGGCATCTGGTATAATGCAACCCATAATCTCGGGTGTAGCGTAGATAACCTAACACCCACATAATGCCTCTCTAATGAGTGGCATTTGGATTACTCGTGTAGCTACTAAGCCTGCTAACAGAGTAGGCTATATCCGGCCTTGTACAACTCATCAGATATATCAAACTTCCAATGACTCTAGAATATTCTAGCTGAGAGACACTCTCACTATTATTCTTGGTCAAATGTAGACTCACGTCTACCGGTGTCCTAGACACACTTGTATCTGATTTACCAAATTTCTCAAATATTTTCTTAATATAGTGAGACTGAGAAAGTACAATACCACTAGATGTTTTGATAATCTTAATACCTAGAATGACATCTACAAGGCCTATATCTTTCATGTCAAACTTAGAGTTTAACAATATCTTGGTTGTTCTAATTATTTCATCATTACTACCAACAATGAGTATGTCATCTACGTATAGACACAAAATGACATAACCTCTGTCAGTGTCTTTAACATATACGCACATGTCACATTCATTGATTCTAAATCCATTTGACAACATAGCGTTGTCAAACTTCTCTTGCCATTGCTTAGGAGCTTGCTTCAAACCATATAACGACTTGACAAGCTTACGGACTTTCTTATTTTTCCCTAGAGCTAAAAACCCCTCGGGTTGTTCCATGTAGATTTCTTTATCTAAATCTCCATTTAAGAAAGCTGTCTTTACATTTATCTGATGTATCTCCAGACCACGTAAAGCGGTTATCGCAATCACTATGCGAATGGATGTAATCCTTGTCACGGGTGAATATGTATCAAAGTAATCCAAGCCTTCTCGCTGCCTATATCCTTTGATAACTAGCCTAGCTTTGTACTTATCAATTGACCCATCCACTTTTATCTTTCTTCTGCTTGGGGGTAGATCAACCAACTCCCAATTATGGTTTTGTAAAATAGAGTCAATTTCACTCTTAATTGCTTCTTTTCATAAGGGACTTTCAAGTGAAGTCACAGCTTCATGAAAAGTTCGAGGTTCTTCCTCTAACATATAAGTCAAGAAGTCCGGGCCAAAGGACTTGGCAGTCCTAGCCCTCTTACTCCTTCTTGGCTCATCTACTTTCTCATTTTGATCATCTACTTGATCATCTTCAAGTTCCTTTTCAGAACTTTGATCCTCTCCTCGGGTTCGCAAGGAAATGTGTCTTCAAAGAAGGATGCATTCCTTGACTCCATTATGGTATTCTTGTGGATATTTGAAATATCAGACTTGTGCACAAGAAACCTATATGCACTACTATTCTGTGCATAACCAATGAATATACAATCTACGGTTTTTGGACCTATCCTAACCCGCTTGTGTATAGGTACCGCCACTTTTGCAAAACATCCCCACATTCATAGAAAATTATAAGAAGGCTTGCGACCTTTTCATAATTCATATGGAGTCTTATCTACTTTCTTCCAAGGGATTCTATTAAGAATGTAATTCGTAGAGAGAATTGCTTCCCCCCACAAGTTTTGTGGCAACCCAGAACTTATTAACATTGCATTCATCATTTCTTTTAACGTCCTATTCTTCTGCTCAGTAACACTATTTGACTAAGGGGAGTACGGCGCTGCGGTTTGGTGAACAATCCCAAATTGAGCACAAGTCTCAACAAACGGGGATTCATACTCACCACCACAATCACTTCTTATAGCCTTGATCTTTCGACTTAATTGATTCTCAACTTCATTCTTGAAAAGAAAAAATTTATCAATTGCCTCATCTTTGCTTTTAAGCAAATACACGTAACAGTATTTAGTGCAATCATCAACAAAAATGATGAAGTACTTGTTGCCACCACGTGATTGTACAACTTTCAAGTCACACATATCACTGTGCACTAAATCCAAAGGCTCGATACTTCTTTCAACAGAATGAAAAGAAATCCTTGTCATTTTTGCTTATACACAAGTTTCACACTTGTGATTTGGATTAATCTTAACAGATGGTATGTGATCTAACTTGATTAATCTATGTAAAGAGTCAAAATTTACATGACCCAATTTACCATGCCATAAATTAGGGGACTCAAGTACATAAGCAGAAGAATAAGCTTTCTCATTAAGTTTTGGGATAATAGTCATTACATTTAGTTTGAACATACCACTCGACATATATCCCTTCCCCACATAGACCCTGTTTTTGGTCAACATGACCTTATTAGATTCAATTACCATGCAGAAGCCATGCTTGCTTAAGAACGACCCCGATACAAGGTTTTTATGAATGTCCGGTACATATAGGACATCGTTCAAAGTCAGCTCTTTACCTAAAGTCATCTTCAGGACCACCTTGCCTTTTCCCTCAACAGTTGAGGTTGCAAAGTTGCCCATGAACAACTTTTCACCGTTTGAAACCAGTTCGAACGTTGTGAACATTTTCTTCTCCGCATAGATGTAGTGAGTGGCCCTAGTGTCCATCCACCATTCCTTCGGGTTGGACCCCACCATGTTCACTTCGGAAACGACAGGTAACAGATGCATGTCATCCACATCTGGTGATCAATCCTCCATTTCAGCCAGGTGAGCCTGACTCTTGTTTTGTGGAGGGTACTTGTTGTAAAGCTTTTTCTTCTTGCGGCAGTCAACCGTTCGATGCCCATCGCTTCCACAATTGAAACACTTTTCATTGAACCTAAAAGTAGGTTCCTGTGGCTTGTAGACCGGCCTTTTGGAGACACCACCTCTTGCTCCCAGCTTTGAGCTTTTGCCTGTCTGTGGCTTTTTCTTTACCCCCGAGGACTGGCCATGCTCAACCACATTTGCTTTCATAGTGGAGGTATTCCCCCATTTCCTCATGTTGTCTTCCTCAATCCGGAGTCTGACAACGAGCTCTCGACTGTTATCTCCTTTTGTTTATGCTTTAAGTAATTCTTGAAGTCTTTCCAGCCGTTAGGTAGCTTCTCAATCAAAGTAGTGGCCTGGAATGATTCACTTAGGAACATTCCCTCTGCATGAATTTCGTGCAGAATTACTTAGAACTCTTGGACTTGACTGATGATGGTTTTTGAGTCCACCATCTTGAAGTCCAAAAATCGGCCAACAACAAATTTGTTTGCCCCAGTATCCTCGGTCTTGTACTTCGTGTCCAAAGCATCCCACAGCTCCTTTGCCAACTTCTTGGCATAAAACACGTTGAAAAGTTAATCTGCCAAGCCATTCAAAACGTAGTTCCAGCAAAGGAAGTCTGACTGATTCCAGACATCTAGAGCCATGAGCTTTTGTTTGGCTTGCTCATTCTCCTTTACAGCTAGTGGATCCTCACTCAAAACCCTCGCAAGGTTAAGAGTAGTCAGGTAGAACAACATCTTTGTAGACACCCCATTTTTTACTGTCCTCAAGACTTGATGTTCTTGCAAGGAACATCCAACAACAAGTTTGATTGCTCGTCGAGTACTCGACTTTTACGATGGAATGCTCCAGGTTTGATCTTTCCAGACCCTATTTCCATTCTGTCTTATATTTGGACCATGTGTTGGTCTTTGCATGGTGGTGTTCTAAGTGGCCTGTCGGCCATGGGATTTGCCCTGCCGGCCATTAATGAGGCACTGTCGGCTACCACTGATGGTCGGCCAGCCACTATTGCTTTAGTAGATATTTTGTAGATATTTTTGACAGCTGTTTGCATAGGTAAGCTCATCTGCACCCACGTGGATGGTTGGATCTCTTCAAGGCTCCTTTGTATCTTCTATATATAGAAGCTATCTATATGCATGCAAGGGGTTAGAAAATTTTGGCTGAGATATTTCTTCCTCTCTCTCTCTAGAATACTCTCTCTCTACATATTTTGTGCTTGAAAGTGTGTTTTCTTCACATATTTGCACTAAAACACCTAGCCAAACACCTTCACCTTAGTGTTGAGGATCTTGGAGGCCTTGTTTGAGCTCCTTGGAGTGGTTTTGGTTCAGAAGATTGGTTGTTTACTTGCTGTTTGAGTGCTGTGCTTCAAGGGTAAGAATCCTATCCTTTTAAACTTTGTTTTTGTACATTGGTTTGGCCAACCTTACATGCTGTTTTTGGCCTAGTTGTCAACTACAAAAACCTCTATTTTTAGTGTTGAAAATGGTTGTTTGAGGCCCTTTTGGGGTTTGGGGTGTTCCTCTCTCTTTTGGGGCTTATTGGCCAAGTTTTGTGCCATCTTTTAGAGCCTTTAAAACAATCTCTTTTTGGCCTTTTAACCACTGAAATCCAAGGGATTTTTAGTAGCAAAAACTTGGTTTTGAGGACCAAAATAGGAGGGGGTGATCCCCTCTCCTTGTTTCTCATTTGTATGTGTTGACGACTTGGTAGATAAGTATGTTTTTCTACCACCTCTTGACTTGATCTAAGCATGTTTTTATGACTTTTTTAACATGTTTTAGCTCTATTTTTGGGTGTTTGGGTCACCTCTTGCTTGCTTTTGGTACTTGTAGTGCAATCATGTTTGCTGGCTTAACATGCTTCATGCTTTAGCCTATCATCCTAGCTTGTATTAACTCTACCTCAGCATGTTTTGGCCATTATTTCAACATGCTTTAGCTCTGTTTTGAGTGGTCTTGTCCATGTGAGACTTGTTGTGCATGGTTGTAGTGTAAAGGCCCTTGACTAGCTTTGAGTTTTAAGGTCATTAGCATGTTGTGCTTGTGTTGATTGCATGTTTTGGCATCATTTAGCATGTGATTTCAGAGCATATTTCTCCATCACACACTCACATATATCACTCCTTCATGATGTTTGAGAGTTGTGCCTTATGCCTTGTTTGTGAGCCAATGCATGAACATGATTTTCTTGCCTTTCATGCTACCATCTCAGCACATTTTGGCCACTATTTTGGCATGTTTGAGGTCTGTCCATGATTGGTTTGGCCATTTGAGCATTGTATTGCATGGTCCTAGTGTTGTGCTCTTCACTAGCTTTAGTGCTTAAGTCTCTTAACATGTTGTACATGAGTTGTTTGCATGTTTGAGTCTTGTTTTTCATGCCATTTCAGCACTGAAATTCTGCCATCTCCCTCACTTCTTCATCTTTTGATTTGTTTTGAGGCTTAGTTGGTCTTGGGGTTGTGCTTAAGTCATGGGATTGAGGCTTATGCTTAAATGGCTTTAACCTTCTTTTGAAGGTTCCTCCTAGTCAAAGGCATGATCTCTCCCATGTCTTAAGTCATCTTTTGAGTGACCTTCCTCTCATTAAGGCACTTTCACAATTGGACAAATCAATTAATGAATGGCTTAGTAATGTAAAATGTGTAAACAACAATTGAGCCAAGTAAAACATGCCAAGATAAGCATGTTATGTGTGCATTGCATTGTGTTCAATCGAACGTTATATTGAACACAAGGTGAATTGGCCCATTTTATACTCAAAGTGATGAAAATGAGCCAATTCCCTTTGTCTCCATTGTCTTTGATCTTCCATGATAAGGTAGTGGTCTTAGAGTCTTGGTT
Organism: Camellia japonica; assembly: GCA_030407325.1. Taxonomy (NCBI): domain Eukaryota; kingdom Viridiplantae; phylum Streptophyta; class Magnoliopsida; order Ericales; family Theaceae; genus Camellia; species Camellia japonica. The sequence continues at coordinate 118,877,780 of JAPPVO010000016.1, forward strand.
GTCTTACATTTATTGAAATGCGTGCAAGTTGTATCTTTGGCCATCATGCATTGCATGCTTGATTGATGGTTTTGGATCCAATAGTGTGCCTCCCTTGATGTTTTGAAATGATAAGGAGTGGCACAGTACATACATGCCCTAGGGAGACCCTCAATTTCCTCTGTTTTGTGCTTTGTTGCAGTTTGGTGTCACAGCACGCCAGTGGCCGGCAGTGCCACACTGATGGCCGGCACCCTTGAATTGTTGGCCGGCAGAGACCTACTCTTGGCCGGCACATGGCCGGCAGCAACTCCTTATGGCCAGCAGGCCACTGGTGCACTCTCCAGCATTAGTTTGGTAAGTTTCAGCAGCAAGTCCTTAAAGACACCCTGCAAACAGAGCCTCTAAAGAGCAATTGGAGAGCTTTCGGGACGGAAACCGGTGCATGTATGTTCAACTTCTTAGAGCAGAGCTGAGGCAATACAAGTTCGAGGCTTTACTTGTTAGTTAGCTTGGTTTTGTAATTTAATTAATTTGTTAATTAGTTAAAGTGTTGTAATAATTAAGTAGCTTAGTTTAGCTATTTCTTTATTGGTTTGTAATAATTAGTCTAATTAGATTAATTAGACTAGTTAGCTTAGCTTAGCTTAGATTAGCTTAGCTCAGCTTAGATTAGCTTAGCTCATTTATTCAGACCCTCCTTCGCGAGGGCGTATTGTTGTAATAAGGGTGCATGTGTGTGTGCATGTCTTCCAACCCCACTTCTTTCTCCCTTTTACTTAACCGCTTTCGATGGTTAGTTTTAGGGCATTTTTCAATTAGCATCCTTATGCTTGCATGTTTGCATCCATTCATTTGTCTTGCATGCACCGGGCTCGGCGCATCATTCAAACTGCATTGTATTTCAATACACTTACTTGAATACGTGTTTCAACATGTTATCAAGTGTTGCATTCATATGCCATTTTAGATAGTCGAGTCTATTTAGCTGCATTTTGCATGTGTTGCATTAGGCATCTTGTATAGTTAGTATCATGCATTATTTCTAACTAGTTTTCTATTTTGGCTCAGAGTACACTGTAAGTGTTTACGCTTTAGCATCCTTGCATGAGTGTGAGTGTTGCCATGATAGCATGCTTGCCATGAGGCTATTTGCTTAAGTGATTAACTGCTTGAATGCCTGTGGGTAGAGGCTTGATTGCCAAAATTGGGACAATTCATCAAATGCGAGTTTTAAGCCCACTTTGCGAAGTGGCAAAATCATGTCGTTTTAAGCCCACTTGAGGGTGGCAAATTCGCGCTTTAGCCTACTTGCGAGTAGCATTTTCAAACCATTTTCGAAAACAAATATGAGTTGTTTTGTTCCAATTCCCGTGATTAAGTCTATACTTGTATGATGTGCGCATCACATAGTAAGTTAGATTAATAACCGGAATAAGAACACATGTGTCTATAAAAACAACATATCATGGTAGTAGAGGCCGATTCTTTGATCGGGCGAGCGGGGGTGTTCATCGCATGACCTTCCCCTCTCGTACCCAAGTTCCCGAGCCAAGGCAACTTTGATGATGACGGACACGTGGCCTTCGGCACGAGTCAGGGTTTCCTAAATTTTCCAAAAACAAAAACATTTAGGTGGCGACTCTATAATCTGACAAAGCAGTCCATGTTTGGCGCTTTTTTTTCAAAATTGATTTTCCAAAACCAATTGTCAGATTTGGATTCTTTGGTGTTTATCAGTCTCACATTACACTTTGTAAGATTAGATTCAGAACCGTGACAGGAGTCCGAACTATAGTAAGACCAAATCCGCGCCCTCTCCGAAAGCGGGGCGCAGGGAGGAAGTCGGGTCTACAATCTTCTGCTGCCATCTCTTGAAATTCACTCTCATGAACTTCTCCGAGCGCTCGTGATGGTTGAGCGGGCCTCCCGGAATAGCAGGAATAGTAACAGGGTTGACCACAGAAGTCACTGCAGTAGGGGTTTGCAAGCTAGTTGCCCCAAGGTTCAGATCTCTACCAACATTAGTAGTAGTAGCAGCATCAGTGACAGTTGTCATTTCTGAAAAATACAACAGACTTTCACTTTCTGAGAAAATCCCACAGTTAGAATTTTAATTCAAAACTAGTCTCACCACTTAACCTAGAATCAAACATGGTTAAGAATGTTCCCAAGAAGACTGGAAGGGTCACATCGGTCCTACTTAAAACCCAGTTAGCCTTTTGACAAAACTTTCAAGAGTATGTTGACTCCTAGTCCGTGGGAAACAATTTTTAGAATTAAGTTTTTCCAAGGAATGAACTAAGTTAAAACAAACCAAGATCCAATACTTACAAGCAATTTAAAAATTGCTAACCAAAATTACAGGCATTGTAAAAAATTGCTACAACAATTACAAGCAAATAAACCTTGCTTTTACATAATGGTAAAAAATCATAACAAAATCTCAAGCAAAACAATTGTTTTAATTATATAGTCCAAAAATTTCCACGCTTAGGTATTCCTATTTAACACAAAGGTTAGTAGTCCAAAATTTTGTTTGTACAATCCAAATCTATTCATTTGGTTTTGTATTTGTTTTCTAATCCCTTTCGCATAGGTATTCTTGTAGAGAAAGTTAGCAGAAAACCAAAAACCAAACCAAATAATCTAGGCAAAAAGTAAATATAGTAAATTAATTGAAACCGTCTAGCAAACTAATTAATAATAAAATTAACTAATCAATAATCATGTTAGATGAGTTACAAAAATCAATCTATAACTCTAGAAATTAAATTAAAAGATAATAGTCAAAAATTATGACCAAGGTTACAAATCCTTATACCTCCTAAATAATTAAAATTCTAGCCATGAGTTAAAAATCAATTTAATTCACAATAACAAATAAATTAAATTAAAATGCAAGAGTTACATAAACATTATAACTTCACATAATTAAATTCAAATTATGAGGTAATTCTATATGACATGATAACACCAATAAAATGAATTTATAGTTTTATTTACATAATAAACATGTAAAGTATTATAGACAAGTCTAGAGTTAAATAAAACTTTTTAACAAATCACCAACCATGTACACATGTGAACAACTCATGTAAATAATTCTAACATAATAAGCATGTAACAAATCAAAATTAGAATATATTTAACACGTCAAAAAAAAAATTGCAACACCCATAAGCATGCAAATTAAATTATAAAATTAAAAGTCATGCACATCATGGTAGGGAATTATGAACCCTACCCATAAAATAAAATCATACTAAAATAATTAAATATGCAAATTATATTAGAGAATTCTAATTAAACTGCTACTTCAGAAAATCAGTAGACTAGAAAACAAACTTGGTTGTGCAAGAATAAACCACATCAGTGCTTCCAAAATTAAAATCAAACATTTATTTTTAATATTCTAAACATGAAAACCAAACATAAATTCAATGCAAAGCAGTGTGTACAATAAATTATGTAGTAGACTAAATTTGACTTTCAAGGCGCGAATGTCATGGCAGCATGTACAGTCAAAAATATGTTTTGATGGCACACCAAATATATTAATTTAAATAAATTGAAACAGTAGCATATTCAAATAAACCAATTAAATCTGGAAACATGCAGTTTGCATATTCATAAAAAATTGGTTTCGGTGGTATGGCAATCAATAGCATGCATAAGTATTTTTTATTATCTCATATAAAACTGAGTGGTCAAACATGGAATTCAAATAGGCAAAACAATTCTGGGCTGTTAGGTTTTTATTCTTGGCAATCTCGTTTGACAAAACTCTTTTGAGTTGTAATTTTATTCGCATTTTTATTTCAGTGAGGCTATGAGTTTATTAGATGCGAATCCAACCCGAATCGAGCTCTGCGGAGAAGTTTGTGATGTTAATGCTTTCAAGATTGCCACTTCGCTGATTATTACGGGGGTCGAGCTGCCCGGTCAGCTCGCGGCCGAAGCAAAATTCAAAATTGCATTCAAAATTGCATATCAGCCGTTGCTCGCTCGAGCCAAGGAGTGCTCGCTCGAGCTAAGACTTTCTCGCTCGAGCCAAGGAATGCTCGCTCGAGCCAAGGATTGCGTCCATACAAAAACCTGAAGAAGTGTATTCCTCGCTCGAGCCAAGGATCCGTCGCTCGAGCCGAGGCACTAGTAGAAATCATGAAAATTACTCTCCTCGCTCGAGCCAGGAAAGCTTCGCTCGAGCGAGCCTCAGAATCCGGATTTTTCAAGGAGTTTGTTTTCTTCCCAATCTTGGATTACTTTTGGTTCTCTATAAATACTTGGTTTTCTCCCAAAACTAAGTAATTGATTGAAGTCCTCCAGATCTTCTTTTTGGTTCTTAAAGGTTTATATCTGGGGATATTTTGTTATTTTCTTTGATGTTTTATTGAGTATTCAACTCATGGTTTAAAGAGAGCACATCAAAGATTTGTTTGTTATATACAAAAGAGAGAGTTGTTCTTCAGTTGTGAATTCTGAAGAATTCGAGCCTGAAGCTTTGGTGGAATCCGGAGTGGCTCATCAGAAAGACAATTCCGTGCTGAAGATGGGGTTGGAAGAGGCACATAGAGGTTGGTTCAATTAGGCGTTGTGAATTCGCTAGATAATTGAGAGTATACCTGTGTAATTCCTTTATATCTTCTTAGTGGATTGTTCTTGTGGCTGTTGCCCGTGGTTTTTTTATCACAATTGGAAGGTGTCCAATTGTGGTTTTTCCACGTAAAAATCGTTGTGTCTCTTTGTCTTGATTGTTTGATTGGGATTGTTATATTCTGCTTAAAATTGATACATAATCACAAATCAACATCTAGGGGGTTTCTAGATTTTTCATGGGCAAACATATAAACTGTGTTATTCTATAATATTATATGAATCTATTTAGCCACTTCAGGGAAACTATATATAATCTCTTTTAAGTTTGTTGTATAAATTATGGAATAATATAAAACAAATAGATTTATATTGAATCAGTTAAATTACATAACATGAAACATGATTAACAAAAATACATATGGAACCGAAATATTGAAAACAATGAATCAAACCAAATTTTGTGCCATACCACAATTTCCTTAAAATAGATTAGCCGCCTCACCGTGAGTACTAGAGGCACATCGACTTCTGTCTCCCAGGATAAGATGGTTTAGACCGGCTAACATAGAAGCACCTTCTGTTAGCTTTGGCGAACTGACAATAGCAGCACCGTCTCACACAGGAAGAATATTATATGAGCAAGCAAACTGACTGTATAATTGGAAGGCAAAAATTATGTACAAAAACCAAGGTAGGTGGGTCTCCTTCTATACACCATGGGGGAGAGGGGAGGAGCATCCATCCATAAAGGCTAGCAACTAATGCCCATGAAGGCTGACAACTAATGGCCATTACTCCTACAAAACTGCTGGAGTAATGGACCAAAACTGATAGGAAAAAATATCTAAGATATATTTTTTGTAGCAAACTTGGCCCAAAAAGATTAGATTGGTTGTCATGACCCAAACCCGTTCCTATAGGTTAACATCGTAACCGGCCAGTAATCCTTGGATTACCAAAGGCCTCTGAACAAATTAACGTATAATCAAGGGGCTGCGGAAGCAAATATACAAAATACAACGTCCATTGAGCTGTGCAGACATATATGAGACAAAATAACTTAAACTTTATAAGCATATACATGACATCACATTGATATAGTAATTATACATCACCCCATGTACAGATAACCAAAAACAAACTGTTTATTAAACAAGAGAAAACAAAGTGTTGAACGTTCAAAAAGACATAGCCATATGACTTGACTTGGTCTGGAACCTCCTCAGGAGGCGCAAAGGGTGACTGACAAAACGGAATTCCAGGCCATTAACTCTGGCTCTGATCATGTGCCTGGTCACCTATATACATAATATAAATATTGAGCGGAAGCCTAGTGAATAATAACGAAGTAAAGGGTTCTAATGAATGATGTCTATAACAGAATCGGAAACTAAAATTCATAATAGAAACATATTTATATTCATTCTCTTGTTCAACTTCATACAAAAATCAGAGTTCATGCTTCGTTATACATGGTACATCCATTAGTGTTAACTTGCTTGTTAGTTCTATTGGGAACCTTTGGTACCGGGAAACTTGTAACTTGCTTGAACCACAGTATTGTTACCCCCGGGTAAGGGCCATGAGACCATGGTATTATTACCCCCGGGGCAAGGGCCTTGGGCTAAGGATGCCATGAATACTTTACAGAAATTTGGACAACCATTCATTCATACAAAACATAGCATTTTAGAAAACTAATCATTTCATAGCATCAGAAAATAATTAAAGTTAAACATAACTTTACAGAGTTATTACTCACTGATGGCTCCACTTACAGAACAGGCAAATCAAATAACTTGCGGCGCGTGACCTATACGTACATAGCAGAAACACACACTCGGTTGGCACTTAACTTCTTTCATTTCATTCCTAGTGTGTTTCTAGGTCTTAATCTCTTATTGAGTCTTAATCATGCCCTAGGAATGCCTAGGGTGGAATAAGGATGCAAAAATGCATTTGAAAACACTTGGTCAAATTTTCTGAAAACAGGATCCCCGCTCGAGCGGACATGCAATGTGTGAGGGGACTCTCGAGCACTTTGCAAATTTCCTACGCTTGAGCACTTTGCAAATTTTGAAAAAGTACTGGTTATGTTATGTTTACGCCCGACGGACGCTCGATGATCACTCGAGCGTAAGGCTGATGTCCCCACTCGAGCGCAACTCTTGCCGTTCGAGCGGTCTGCAAAAATATGAAACTTCTGGGAACATGTATTTCATGCTCGAGCGAACTTCTAGTTGCTCGAGTGAAAATGCAAAAACAAAGGTTTCCGCTCAAGCGCAAGCACATAATCTCACGCTCGAGTAGAAATGCAGAATCTGGAATTTCCAGATTGCACTCCCAAGCTCTAAATTCGAATTCCACACCTCAAAACTCATCTTTTTGGGCCAAAATTCTAGAAAATATCTAAGAACTTGTAAAACATTAAGATCTGAAGATCTTTTCATGAAATCAAGGCCCAAAAGTATGTTAAACATGCGAAAATTCAACTTGAAATGTAAGAACATGGTATGAACATGACATGCATGTGTTCACTTGAGTTCATGGCTTCTAAAACATGATCAAATGTGGTCCGTTGATGAGAAACGTTATAAATTCTTCAACTCATGCTAGAATTACAACATGCATGGGAAAAATCTTTGAAAACAACTTCAAAATGCTATAAATATGCATGCATGTATGGAATGACTTAACTTTCTTCAATTCTAACTCAATTCCTACATGAATTCACCTAATTCACTTGTTTTCATATATTAATCAACTACATTACAAGGTCAAAAACTAAAACTCTTACCTAGAGTCTAAATTGCACAAGTGAGGAAGCTTCAATTCCCAAATTCTTTGCAAATCTCCAATAATTCCTAGTAATTCTCTCCTATCCCAACTTTTGATCTCAATTTTCTTCTATCTCTCTCTCTCTCTCCCACGTTTTGCTTGTGTGTGTGAGCTCAAATGTGTTGAAATGAAGAAAAAGAAAGAGTGAAGGCATATAAGAAGCCTTATATAGGCTCACTTAATGATAATTAATTAAGGCTAATTAAGTGGGCATTAAATTAATCTAATTTAATCGTTCCAAATCGAATTTTAATTAAACCTACCATAATGTTCTAAAAATTTCAAATAACACATAAATCAAGTCAATTTCTAAATTAGATGCCAATAAGGCCTTCAATTCGCAAACCGAAACGGAATCATGGACAAATCTTTCTACGTTAAACAGATATAAACATATATAAGGCAACACATGATGCAACATTTCACATTAATTACTTATTAGGCATAACTAAGCATGGATTAATGTTAATCATGGGTCAGGGTTGTTACAGCCTTCCCCCCTTAAAGAGTCTGGTCCTCCAAACTTGAATTACCTTTATTTTGGATAAACACTGGATTCAAAAGAAACAATTCAGGGTATCTTCTCATCATATCTTCCTCCGTTTCCCAAGTTGCATAGGTCCCTCTGTGGTTTTGCCAATCAACTTTTACCAACGGTATTTCCTTGTTCCTTAGCTTTTTAATTCGACGGCTCACAATCTATATTGGCCTTTCTTCGTATGTGTAGTCATCCTTTAAAAGTACATGTGTCGACTCGATAACATGGTGCGAATCTCGTAAGTAATCACGTAACATTGAGACATGAAAGACATTATGCATATGCTCCATGACTGGCAGTAAGGCTACCTGATACGTCACCGGGTTGATTTTCTCCAAAACCTCATATGGCCCAACATACCTCGGTGCTAACTTGCCCTTAACACCAAACTGCGTTTGTCCTTTCATTGGAGTTACTTTGATAAATACGTGATCCCCAACTTCATACTCCTTGTCTCTTCTTCGAACATCCACATAACTCTTTTGACGGCTTTGAGCAGTTCTTAAGTGTTATTGAATCAATTTCACCTTCTCAGTTGTTTTTTGCACAAGTTCTGGTCCCAACAACGATCTATCACCTACCTTAGCCCAACAGATCGGAGATCGGCATTTTCTACCATACAACACTTCATAAAGAGCCATACCGATACTTGAATGGTAGCTATTATTGTATACAAACTCGGCTAAAGGAAGATGAGTCTCCCAATGCCCTTGGAAGTCTAGCACACACATCCGCAGCATATTTTCCAAAGTCTGATTGGTTCTTTCGGATTGACCGTCTGTCTGTGGATGGTAAGCACTACTCAATCGCAGTTCGGTTCCCAAAGCATGTTACAAACTCTGCCAGAATCTTGATGTAAACTTCGAATCTCTGTCAGATATAATAGATACTGGTACACCATGTAATCTCACAATTTCATCTACATACATATTAGCTAGCTTGTCCACATTATAAATAGTTTTAACAAGTAGAAAATGGGTAGACTTAGTTAAACGATCAATAATGACCCAGATAGAATCCATACCTCGAGAGGAGCGAGGCAATCCCACAATAAAGTCCATGGTAATATGCTCCTATTTCCATTCCGGTATTGGAAGCGGCTGTAACAAACCAGCGGGTCATTGATATTCAACTTTGACTTCTTGGCAATGCAAACATCGAACCACAAAATCTACAATACACTTTTTCATCCCAGGCCACCAGAAATTTTGTTTTAAATCATGATACATCTTTGTATTCCCCGGATGCATGGCAAATTTTGAGTTATGAGCTTCAGTCATGATGTGTTTCCTTAAATCTGAACAATCCGGCACACAGAGGCTATTCTGAAATTTCAATGCATTGTTCTCAAGTACAAACCTGGGCCTTGGTTTTGAGTCGAATTCACTCACAATCCTTTTCAAGAATTCATCTTGCAGTTGTTTCTCTCTAATTTCTTCAATGATTGTAGGCTGGGCGGAGATAGCAGCTAAAATTCCACCTTGTTCTCGCAATACAACTTCAATCTCATTCTTTTCCAAATCACATAGTCGTTCTTTCTGACCGGTGAGCAAACATGAAAAATTTCCCATTGACTTTCGACTCAAGGCATTTGCCACAGTATTAGCTTTTCCCGGATGGTATAAAATCTATAAATCATAGTCTTTGATTAACTCTAACCACCTCCTCTGTTTCATGTTCAATTCTTTTTAGGTGAAGAAATATTTGAGGCTTTTATGATCTGTGTAAACTTCACAAGTCACACCATACAGATAATGGCACCAAATTTTTAAAGCAAAAATTACAACGGCTAATTCAAGGTCATGGGTTGGATAGTTTCTTTCATGAGGACAAAGTTGTTGAGAGGCATAAGCAATCACTTTTCCATTTTGCATTAAAACACACCCCAAGCCTTTGTAGGATGCATCACTGTAAATCTGAAACCCATCAGTACCATTAGGCAGAGTCAAATCCAGTGCAGTCACTAATCTGGTCTTTAACTCTTGGAAGGCAGACTCTCTTTGGTCGTTCCAATCAAATGAGACATTGTTCTGGGTTAACTGGGTCAATGGCATAGAAAGTTTTGAGAAGTCTTTCACAAATCTTCTGTAGTAACCTGTAAGTCCCAGAAAACTTCTAACTTCTGACACATTTGTTGGTTGTTGGCCAATCCACAATGGTTCAATTTTCTGAGGGTCAATAGAGATACCATCTTTGTTAATTACATGTCCCAAAAATGCTACATTGTCAAGCCAAAATTCACATTTAGACAATTTTGCATACAACTTCTTTTCTCTCAAAATCTGTAAAGCAGCTCGCAAATGGTTCTCATGTTCTTCCCTGCTTTTAGAGTAAATCAAAATATCATCAATAAACACAACAAACTCATCCAAATATGGTTTAAATACCCTATTCATAAGGTCCATGAAGGCAGCAGGTGCATTAGTCACCCCAAACGGCATTACCAAAAAACTCATAATGTCCATATCTAGTCCTGAATGCAGTCTTCTCTACATCTTCTGCCTTAACTTTCAATTGGTGGTACCCGGATTTGAGGTCAATTTTAGAAAATACTTGGCCCCCTGGAGTTGGTCAAACAGGTTATCTATTCGGGGTAGTGGGTATTCGTTCTTCACAGTTACTTTATTCAGTTCCCGGTAATTTATACATAGTTTCAAGGACCCATCCTTCTTCTTAACAAACAAGACTGGAGCACCCCAAGGTGATGTGCTTGGGCGGATAAATTTCTTGTCCAAGAGTTCTTGGAGTTGAACTTTCAACTCTTTCAGTTCAGAAGTTGACATTCTATAGGGAGTTTTGAAAATAGGTTGTGTTCCAGGTACTATATCAATGGTAAACTCAATTTCCCCCTATCAATTAGGTCCCTGGGTAGGTCATAAGGTAACACATCAAGAAAGTCACAAACCACAAGAATAGTTTCCACACTGGTACTATCTGAAGATACAGTTAGCACACAACAGAAGTAGCCCCGACAACCTTTTCTCAGTAATTTTCTAGCTTTCATAAGTGAAATCAAGTATGGTGGGGGAACTACCCCATTCCCAGTAAAAATAAATTCAGGCATACCAGGTGGTCTAAACACAACAGATTTACTTGCACAGTTAATGGTGGCATAGTATTTAGTCAACCAGTCTAAATTGCACAAGTAAGGAAGCTTCAATTCCCAAATTCTTTGCAAATCTCCAATAATTCCTAGCAATTCTCTCATATCCTAACTTTTGATCTCAATTTTCTTCTATCTCTTTCTCTCTCCCACGTTTTGCTTGTGTGTGTGAGCTCAAATGTGTTGAAATGAAGAAAAAGAAAGAGTGAAGGCATATAAGAAGCCTTATATAGGCTCACTTAATGATAATTAATTAAGGCTAATTAAGTGGGCATTAAATTAATCTAATTTAATCGTTCTAAATCGAATTTTAATTAAACCTACCATAATGTTCTAAAAATTCCAAATAACATATAAATCAAGTCAATTTCTGAATAGGATGCCGATAAGGCCTTCAATTCGCAAACCAAAACAAAATCATGAACAGATCTTTCTACGTTAAACAGATATAAACACATATAAGGCAACACATGATGCAATGTTTCACATTAATTACTTATTAGGCATAACTAAGTATGGATTAACGCTAATCATGGGTCAGGGTTGTTCTATTGGTGGACCACTAATCCGGCCCAGCCCAAACCTCAAGATCCAAGATCCATGGATCACGAATCATGGACCCAGACCTGACCCGATCCCGGTGGGCGGGCTACGCGCCGCACTTGTGTGGTAATTTTGCCATAACCAACTTGGACCAAGCACATCCTTGAAGCATCCATAACTTCCTTCCTTTAGAAAATTTGGATACCTCAAAGGGCTCATACCCTTATCAAAATCTTGAGGTTTAAATACCCATCAAAGCTTTCCTCTACAATCAATGCGGGATTGGTAGTTATACACCCAATACCTCATTTATGATGCCAACTTTATAAGACAATTTCTCGTTCAATCCTTAATGGTTTTTTATCATTCTTTTTGTGGTGTAAAGACCTTGTTACAAATAATCTAAATCCACTTAATCTCACCTAAACCAATAAGTGGGACCTACTTTAATTTCACATTAAAGTCACCGTAAAACCATATTTTTTCTAACATAAACAATATTTTCTTATACTATAAAGATAAAACTCCTTTCACTAGATTTCTTTTTTATTTTTTGTTTTATAGTTAGCATGATTTTAAAATTAAACTATGGTTTGTAAGTTATTTAATATATTGATATTTAATTTTGATTTGTACTTTTACTTTTGACATTAAATGTTAATTATAAGTTAGACCTTAACAAATTAAACCATTTAATTAATTTTTATATTACTCTAAATTAAAAATAAATATTTTTTTACAAACGTATCAAGGCGTACCCGTACCCTATTTTTTTTAATTTTATTGTATTGACGTACCCATATTATACCAGTACCGATACTTGTACCCGTACCCGTTGTAACATACCCGGGGGGTACCCGCGTACGTTAAACAGTTTGGACTCCCGAAATCTCTTTGATCTAGTCTCACGAGTGCAATGTGAAACATAGATGAGAGTCCAAATTTGGCAACTTTTATTGAAAATCCATTTTATTGTAATTTTGTAAAAAATGGACTGCGTCATCAGATCTCAAAGTCGTCACCTAATATTTTGGAAAATTAGGAAACTCATGACTTGTGCCAAGGCCACTGTTCATCATAACCAAGGATGCTTGGCTCGGAACCTTAGGTATGAGAGGGGAATGTCAATAATGAGCACCGCCGCTCACCCGATCAAAAGATCGGCCTCTACTAAACCATGATATGAATTTTAGTTTCTTTATATGTTCATATTCTGATTATTTAATAAATCCTAAAATTTACTATGTGAAGCATACAAGTATAGACTAGTTCGCTCAAATTGGAACAATTTAACTTCATGTTTGTTTTTCGAAAAGGGTTTGAATTTGCCACTTGACAAAGTGGGCTTAAAGTTTGTGAATTTGCCACTGCAAAGTGGGCTTAAAACGTACATTTATTGAATTATTCCAATTCAAACAACAAACCTTCATCCACAGGCATTCATACAGTTATATCAAGTAAGCAAGTAGCCTCATGGTAGAATACTAACACATAGTAAGAAAAACACACACAAATGGGATGCTAAAGCATAAAAACTCACAGATTGACCAACGTCCCTCGAACAACTACAAAACAAAGTTAGTAAAATATGCATGATCTTATATACAGAATCCTAATGTAATTCACTCATGAGATGCATTAAAGATTCGGCTTCTAAAATATGGCATGTAAATCATCTCAATAACATGAGGTAGCGCATAGAATCACAGAAGAATTGATTAAATCCACACATGTAAATGTAGCCGAATCTTAATGCATAAGACATGAATGTAAAGCATGGATATGCATGGCATGTTAGATATATACATATGTACAGTTAGGGAAAGAGATTAAAGAATGGGATAGGAAGAAGCGGGGTAAGGGATTATTACAACACTTTAAATATTACAGATCCAAAGAGAGAGAGAGGAGGGAATAATAAAATGAAATGAAACCTCACAAACACTCAAAAGAAAAAGAAGATAAAGAACTTCATCACTGGCACAGTCCACAGTCCACTACTCTTCTCCACTCCTCTTCTTTGGTCCATGCTCCTTTGTTTGTATGTTTTTTTCTCACATCAAGGAGATCTGCCCATGGCACTTAGAAGAGAGAGAGAATCAACCCATGTCTCAATGTGTGCTCTGTGGTCTGTGTGTATGGGCTGTGATAGCCGAGAGAGAGAGAGGTTGATGCCGAGAGAGAGAACAATTGGAAGTGTGTGTTGAGTCCATATCAGTGTGTATCTCTTTCCATTTTCAACACTCAAAAACAGCCGAGAGAGAGAAGAGGGTGAAGTCCCTCCTGTGTGTTGTGCTCAATCACCATCCAACCCCCTGCTGTCCAAAAATCTGTGTGTTTGTGTGATAGAGTTCAAGTCGGTTGGGTTTTGCCGAGAGAGAGAGAGAGAGAGAGATATTGGTCTCGGCTAGAGAGAAAGAGAGTACCCAGATCATCCAAGAGAGAGACCCATGTGAGCCGTCTCCTCTGTGTGTCTGTCTTCAGTGTATCTGTGTGTCGTGGGTGCATGTGTATGAAGCTATGTGTGTGTGCTGAGTGTAGGAGGGAAAGCTGTATGTGTGATGCATCTGCTGGGTGTATCTCTTGGGTGTGTGCTCTTCGGTGTGTGAATGTGTATCAATATGTATGCATGTGTGTGTGCCGTGTGTGCAGCATGTGTAGCTCTGTGTGTGGTGTGAGTGGTGTGTTGAGTGTGTGTGTTAGCAGATAGAGAGAGAGAGAGAGATGAAGTTGGATTGGTTTTGAGCCAACTAGAGAGAAAGAGGAAAGAGAGAGTTATGATCGGCCCAAAAATCCACTATAATGCTCATAATCAATGTGTTTCTCCCTCCTCTCTACCCATGTGTGTGTCTCCCCTCTCTCACCCATGTGTGCGTCTCCCTTCTCTCACCCGAGTGTGCTGTGTGTGGGTCTGTCAATCCCCCCGTGAGAGCTGAAGTATGGATACATGTATCTGTCCCCTGCATGTGTTGTGTGAGTGTGTATTTGAGGGTGGTGGTAGGTGTCTGGTGTGTCTATGTGTCTGCTGGGTGTGTTACTGTGTCCATGTATTTTTCAGCCCGTGTATGTCTTCCATGGAATGGAGAAAAAGATGGTGTGTGTATGTGTGTCTCGAGTGTATGCATGTACGAGAGCTGGTGTTAGTGTGTGTCATGCATGTGTGTCTGTGTGTGAATGGTGCCGTGAGTGTGTGATAGGGGGAGTGAGTTGTGTATCCGTGTTATATGTGAATGGTGTATGTATGCCTTGAGTGCTGGGTATATCTGGGTGTGTATGGAGAACCAGCCTGAGAGAGATCAAGTTCAAAGAATGAGAGTGAGAGTTATTGGTCTTAGCCCACCCCTAGTTTTACCTTCACCATTTTCTTGTATCAAGAAGCTGCAGCTTAGTCAAAAAATATTTTTCAGAGAGAGAGGGAGGTTGTGCCCCCAGAGAGAGCTGAGAGAGAGAGATCGCAGTGGGTGTGTGTGCTGTGTTGATTATTGAGTGTATGGTATGTATTGTTTATTCACTAAAAAGAGAGAGAGAGCACATGGAGTCTCCTCTTCTTTTTTTCTCTCTTTGTTGGACATATGTGTGTTTTTGTGGCCCTCCCCCACCGAAAGTTGATAGAGATGTATATGTTTTATTTTCAAACTCCTCCACCACTTTTCAAACCCACTTCACCAAATTGAGCCCCACTCCACCGAATTATTTTCCACCCAAAACTTATCATCACAATGTCCACTCTGTTCCCCTTTGAATCCAGCAAAAACAAAATCCTTTCCATCCCAAAACTCATTATCCTCATCTGACCCTCTCTTTTTCTTTTCTTTATTTTCTTTTTCATTTTTTATTTTTTTGTTTGTTTTTTATTATTTTATATTAAAAAAACACCTAAAAAATGTGTACGCACACATAAAATTAGATAAAAATTATAAAACACTACAAATCGATAAAATATTAGTGATATAAAATAATTTGACCAAAATAGGGGAGGTTTGGGATTAAAGCTTCAATTTGATTTTTCGGCTGAGAAATTCATAAAATGACATATTCCAATTTTTATCAGCAGGTGGTCAAAAGAAAGTGCCCAAGTCTTAGGACCGGTCAAAATGGGGTGTCTACACCCGTGCTTCATAAGTTTGGACACGTCTCAAAACACCTTTGTGAGTTATATATATAATTTAAGAAAGTTGATTTGGGCCCAAAATACAAAAATAAAGATAAGGAAAGTGGAAAAAAAAAACAAAACAAAACAAAAACAAAAATATACTCATATCTACTATGGAAGGTGGCATTTTTCTCCACAGGGAAAGTGAGATGACGTGTCTCTTCCTTTACTCTGTCAAGAGAAACCAAAACGTTAGTGATACCTCCTGACCAGGATTGGTACGGAGGACCCTCCGATGGTCAAGTTAGAATACTGTTTGGCTATGAGAATTTGTATTAAAAGAGGATTCTTTGATTACCTCTGGCATGTCCTCTTTGCTTCACTTGCTTCGCATTTTGTAGTTTTTTTGACTTGAATCTCATTCGTTGAATCAATGTTTGATCCGACAGTTCTGCCCGTTCCTGACTTTGGTATGGAAAGTAGTCAAGTTATCTGTCACGACCCAAACCCGCCCCTATAGGTTTAGCGCCGTAACCGGCCAGTAATCCTAAGATTAACTACGGCCTCTGAAACAAAATCACAAAATAAGAGGACTAGCGGAAGCAAAAACATATATATAATCGTCCAATGAGCTGTGCTGACTTATATGAAACAGAGATTTTTAATTTTATATACAATGTCCAAAAGTCATTCTTACATTATACCCACACACATTATAGCCAAAGTAAGTAGGGATTAAACCCGTATACAAAAACTTGTCTTAAACCTTAAGTTAGGTCAATCACGAGGCCTTGAACACATGACATATTCGGAACCTCCACGGGAGGCTCAATGGTTAGCTTGACAAAACAGAAGTCCAGACAAATGTCTTAAGGCCTGATCTCCAGAACGCTCACCTATACATATATATATATATATATATATACAAACAGTGAGCTAAAGCCTAGTGAATAACATTAATGTAAAGAGGTTAGCGAACGAATTCCAAACATATCATATTCATAAACAGATCATAACATAATTAATTCTCATATCCAAACATAATAATGGTACATCCAATAGAACATATCACATCGTCATTCGACTAGAGTAATCGGTTCCAGATAAAGATTAAACACATATCACCACAATGAAGTGGCTAACAAGATCTCGTAATCACATATATGTCATGGACTCGCATTAACATGTTGTCCCCCATGACTTGGGACTATGTATGGATGCCATAATAGATTTCAAACATAGGACATTCGTTCATGTAAATACTCATCATTTCAGAAATCATAACTTATCAAATTACATTTGGAACATAATTCATATGAGCATATTTTACAATAACGTTACTCACAGTGGGCTTCCAGAAATGGCTGGTCAGTCTTCGAGTCTTGACCTACAAACACAAATGTACATAGCACAAAACATGTCTCATTATCACTCATTCATATGGCCATACATGCCTTAGCTTTCTTGCTTTAACATCTCATTCATTCCATGTCACATAACTTGTTCATATTGAACCACATACTCACATTCGACACATAATTTCTAATTCACTTACGTATGTTATTTCTTAGCTTATTAATCCTTAATGACTCATAAATCACGCCTAAGAATGCCTGAAAAGAGATGGGAGCGAAGATTTGTACTTAAAACATCTTTTGAAAACATGCTGAAAATAAGTTGTTGGCTAGAGCCAGCTTTTCGTGGCTAGAGCCAACTGAAGGCAAAAATTGAGCTTGCTCAAGCCACCACTTTTTCGCTCGAAGCCAGCTTTTGCAGAGTTCAAAATACTGGGAGCTCGTAATGTTGGCTCGAGCCACCACTTCGTCGCTCGAGCCAGCTGTGAATTTCTGGGCACTAAGCTTAACAAAAATGGCTTCCAAACAACCTTCAAAACTTGGGGTCTTGCATGATTTGATCAAATACATAAAATAGCTTTAGAAAACTCCAATACAAGACCCTTAAAACATCTTTTATTCAAAAACTCATCAATTCTTGAAAGATTTGAACCAAAACTTCTTCATGCAAGATTTTTCAACTCTTCTCATAGTTTTTCATAACATGCAAATGGTGATCAACAAACTCATGAATTTCTGAAACAAAGGACATGATTTAAACTCACATGCATGCAACGACTTCAAAACTCAAACTCAAAATGATGAAACCAAAGGTTAATCTCCAAGAATGTACATGCAAGTCATCTACAAGCTCAAAGACCCATTTCTCTTACTAATTTCATGAAATTAGCTCAATAACTTGATGAACTCATAATGCATAGAGGATTTACAATAGAAATTAGCCATAGAATTCTTACCCAAAGCTTTAATTTTAGAAATGTGAGATGAATCTTCCTAGTTTTCTTCTTCTTCTTCTTCAAACTCTAAAGCCAAACTCTCTCTCTCTCTCTAAAGCCAAACTCTCTCTTCCTCTCTAGCTTGAACTCTCTCAGCATAAAGAATCAAATGAGCAAAATGTATAATACAAACATTCCCTCACTCAAGCTGAATATACACATACACACATCTCACTCCTCATCAAAAATGCCCATGTGGTTATGTATGCAAGGTTCCAACACACACAAGGGCAGTGATCCCTTACACTTAACATCACCAAATGCCCAACTCAGATTTCTCAATACACCCACACAGATTTCTCAGCACACACCCACTAAAGGATTTTAATCCTCCACATCCAACATTACAAAATGCCTTAGCATATCATACACTTAATCACATCTTGGATCATTAATAGGATTAGATTAGGTACCAATCATGCATCGTTTAAATCAAACATAAGTAGCCATACCTAACCAAGGTTAGCACAAAATTCAATTAATCCAAAATAGTTCCCATTTAAGGCCCAATTTAATCACATGCGATTTTACTGAACTGAATCAATTTTTAACAAAATTTCTCATATGGTTCCAAATATTCTAGTTAGTCAATCCATGAACTCAAATTCGGTTTCTGAAAGCATTTAGGCTAACAATTTCAAATTCAAAGCATAAATCATGACAAATAATTTTCAAATCAGATAGATATGCACAAATTACCACGAAGCACATATCACAATTAATAATAACACATAATTCCATTCTAAATACTTAATTAGCATTCTTAATTACGAATTAATAGTTAATTACGGATCGAGGTTGTTACATTATCTTTGCCTTTGATCATTGGATCATTCTCTTATGAACGATTTAGATTATGTTAGATGTTACTGGCCAAGTTGCCAAACGTTGTGTTCGTCGGATCAAGTTAATCGGATAAACTTACTGTCTAGTAGGCCTGACTTATACTTCTATATTTGTTGTCTTGATGTTTCTACCATTAGTTGAAGATGAATCTGATGTTCCTCTTATATTCTGTGGATCTCTTTCTAGAAGAAGATATTTACTTTTCATTACTCCTTACGATCTTAGCCACGCACCATTGTACTACCGGCTATCTCTAATGGACTTCTTAGAAATTCATCTGGGTCTTCCCTTTTCTTTAGGCTACTTTGCCTAATTGCTTCAAGTTTGAGCCAATATTTTATCCCTCTATATACATTGATGTCTCTTATATTTTTATGCCATAAATTTATGTTCTTATACAAAGCAAATAATATATATATATATATATATAAGTTTGTCGTATCCCCGCAATGTTTGTGTCCTAAATTAAAATTTTAGTTTCCTTTCAGCAAAAAATATTTTTTGGAGATAATTTTTGTCATAAATATAACAAGTAAGACTTTAACTTGATTTAAGCAAAAATTAATTTTTACTCATAATTATTGTGATAAATACAACAAATAAGGCTTGATTTTTATTTTTTAAAATATGAACTATTGTTGGGTTCAATTAAAAATAATAATAATAAATAAAACGGACAATTACAAAAAGAAAAAATTAAAAAAACAGGGTTTGAGTCTTCTTTTAATAAAATAAATTCTGAGTTTTTAATTTTATCTATTTAAACCATACTTTTTTAATTTATTTTTAATCTAAACCATTCGCCTATTTTTGTAAAGTAAAACCAATGAAAAAAAATTTATTTTAAATATTAAACTTAACATATATAAATTTAATGACTAAAATATTCATTTTTTGATCATTTTTACTTAACGAAAATAGATAAATAATTTAAATTGAAAATAAATTAAAATTCAAAGTATAAATTAATAAAATTAAAAAGTGAAGATTTATTTTGGTACAAGGGTAAAATGAGATTTTTATGAAGATTTATTTTGGTACAAGGGTAAAATGAGATTTTTATTATTTATTTATTTATTTGCAATTTTTGCTAAATATAAAGAAAAAAATGGAAATCATTTTCGTCTAAAATAGGGTCCGCTTTATAAAAAAACAAAAAAACAAAAAAAGGTATGTCCCTCGTTATTGAGCCAATCAAGGACTACGATTTATGTTATCGTTCTCAAATTGAATCTGTCAATCGCAAAATCTCTCTCCTGGGTTTGGGTTCAAAGAGGGACAGAGAAACTCTGGAAATTCTCTATCATCTTGTTGGTGAGAGAGAATTTCAAGAGAAAGAAGCCGAAAGAAGTGGGATTTGGAAGATGGTGATGTGGGTATTTGGGTATGGTTCTCTAATTTGGAAAGCAGGCTTTAACTATGATGATCGCCTCTTCGGTTTCATCAAAAACTACCGCCGTGTCTTCTACCAGGGTCTCTCTCTCTCATTCTCTCTCATTGTAATGCACTTTTGTTGGGTTGATTCATGAATGCTTTGTTGGGTTTTGCTTCACAGGTAGTACTGACCACAGAGGAACTCCAGAGTACCCTGGAAGAACAGTCACGTTGGAGCCTGCAGAGGGAGAGATTTGTGTAAGTTACCTCTCATCTCACAAACCCATTTGCCCATTTCCTTAGCTTGGCTCTTGGTCTTTCCTTGTTATTCTGTGGATTAATCTTTCTTACTGTGATTGTTAAATGGGATAATTTATTGGGAGAATGTCAAAAAAATGGAGTAGGAAAAATAATTGCAAAGTAATCAATGTACAAGTAATTCATGCATTGGATTGTGCAAATAAGACTTATACCTTCATCACTTTGCAATTATATTTCTTACTAGCCACTTTTTTGAATTTTTCCCTAATTTGTTATAGCTCAAGGGAAAAAATCATGTGATTTGATGGTGTCTGTTTCTTGAATTGAATACTCAAGGACAATGTTAGCAATCAAGTGTTGTTTCAGAGCTAAACATGCCCTAAAACCTTCAAATTTGCTGGTTTTCTGGTGCATTTTGGGTACATTTGCATTGCAAAAGATGGAAAGGAACTCATAATTACTTTGTCGGTGAAAATAAACAAGTTATATCTATCATCGGATCTCTAATCTCTCCCCATCCATCATTTGGAGTTTTGCCATGCATAAATGGAAATCAAACTTTAACGTAGAAAAAAGTTAGGCAATTTATTACAATTTTGTGGTTGCACGAAAGTATTATGTAGCGGGCTGGAGAAGTTTAGTAGGTCAATAAAATTGGCAGAGCGAAATTGCATGATTAGAGGAATTTAAATGCATGACTAAAGGAATTTAAATGCTTGATTCCTACAGACGATTTTCCATCTAGTTAATTTATATGCTAGTAACAAATGCTAATGTATTTGTCAACCTTGATGCTATGATATTTGTTGGCCTTGGCACCGTGCTCTTGTTGTTCTTTTGGCTTAATGATACTACCAAACAGAGTATTTTATATGTTTTGCTTTTGAATTGTCAAAATCTCAAAAATATATGAAGTTAATAGAGCTATTTTGTGCGAGGTCATAGTGGGGAGCTGCCTACAAGATCTCCAGGAAGGAAGACAAAGAGACTGCATTGACGGTAAGGTTATTACTTAACCTGGCTTTCTCAATTCAAGTATTTGACAGTTCTCAACCAATGAGTTACACTTAATAATTTATAGTTAGTTTTCTTTCTGTTATAATGGATGTTATTGATTAATGTGTTCAATATGTTAGACGTTGCCCCAAAGCACCATGTAGCTAGTGTGGTTATATTACTTAGTTCTCAATGTTTTACTAGAAAAAAAAATGCGGGAAAGTAAATCTCTAATTTGGTTTTAAGTGTGGGGAATTGCCTCAAAGGACATTCTAACATGGTGGTGTGTTGGTTGTTTAGTTCTTTGATTTGCTAGAAATGATGGAATACATCTCTATATATGTAACCATTGGAAATCTTGTTGGATAACCACCTACTTGTCATGTTTTTCACAGTATGATTTTGGTATGTGGTCTGAAAGATCAGTAGTTCAGTGGGAATCATAAAAACAAAAAACAAAATGGGGGTTATAGCTTTAAAATGTGACCATATCCTTAATCACAAATGTATTTTTTGCACCTGCTTTTTTGTATGAAGAAATGGGACGTCAAGTTTTCATTGAAATGGTAAGAGAGTTAATTTGCAAGAGTAAAGTAATGCTAGGGTGGCCACCTTTGGGTATCATACTTGGGTACCATGTGATGTAGCACCTTACGTCGCACCTAACCACATAATGTGAAGGATCCCACCTTTTATCTAGAAAACACCAACACTAAATATTCTATGGGATCCATCACGAGATGTGGTTAGTGTCACGTAAAGTGCCACATCAGATGGTTCCCAAATGTAGTCATCATAGCATTACTCAATTTGTTAATTGACTCCCAGATAGTTGAAAACTACTTTGCTAATGGGGTTGAATATTTTGGCTTTTTGTCTTTCTTTTTTTTGGCACTGTGGCTTTTTTAGGGTGGATGTGGTCCACGGAATTAAGGCGGAGTGCAAAGTTTTAAAAAGTGGCCACAAGTGGTGGTTACCACCACCCGTTACTGTCGTTTTTGCAATGAGATTGAGATTCACAGGTGTGTCGCCTGTAGCGGCTGCCGTAGTGGTCGTAACGATGCTATAACGGCCTGTTACGCACCGTTACGTAACGGTTCCAAGCTGCTTCTTTTGAAAAAATACAAAAAAAAAAAAAAGAAAGAGCTGGAAATGGGGGAAGAGGGATAGAGAGAGAAGAGGAAAGATGGAGGAGCAAGAAATAGAGAGAGAGTTATTGATTTGTTGAAACTGTAAGGCCTATACTATTCTATTCAGCTGCTATCACTCAACCATTTTGTTTGTGTGTCTATCTATATATTGTTTGAAAATAATAATAAGTGTGGTCATTATCTATTTGACTTGATTAAAATATATATATATATATATATATATATTAGGCTTTTATTTATTATTTTTGTCATTGTTTATCTTATATATAATAGTTAGTGATTGATTATTTTGTAAAATATCTAGAAAACATAACAGCTATAATTATATATTAATACATATTTTATACATGTCAATTTTTTTTTGATTAGTTTATTTTATTTTTATTTACAGGTTATCCAAAAAGAGAACGAATATGCAAGTGATCCAAGCCAAAAAAAAAAAAAATCTTTATAATTTAATTTTTATATGATTACATTAGCATGTATAATTTATTTTTTTAAAACTATTCAAGTTAAAATTTGCATATGCTTCCGCAAGTATAATAATTTAAAAAATAATTTTATACTTCTAACTCCAATAAATTTTTTTTTTTTTTTTTTTGCCACAAACGTAATATGGATTTATGACATATAAAGTCATTAATTATTAAAATAAAATGTAAAAAACTCAATTTATAGTAATTTAAAAATATGAAATATATTGGATCATACTTAAAAATTTACAAAAATTGATCAATATTTATTTTGAAACCCAATAAATATGATCATAGAAAAAAAATATACGTAATTGTAAGTTTTTTTCAAATTGTGCGAAAAATAAAAAAAATTCATAGTTCCCGTTACCACAACTGTTACACTATGGCCTTTACACCCCACAACCGCGCCACCACCACCGTTACGGCGACCGTAACTGCTTTTCAAAACCTTGGCGGAGTGGCTTAAGAGAAGGAGTGCATCTAGAGTATTGTGCGATAAACGAGTACCCATTAGACTAAAAGGGAAGATCTATAAAATGGCTATTAGGCCAGCGATTTTGTATTGGACGGAATGTTAACCAACTAAGAAAAAACATGTAGAGAAGATGAGTGTTGCTGAGATGAGGATGTTAAGGTAGATGTGTGGCAAGACTAGAAGAAATAGAGTTAGGAATGAGTATATTTGAGAATGGGTAGGAGTAGTACTGATAGAAAATAAGTTGAGAGAGAATAGATTGAAATGGTTTGGTCATATACAACAGAGACCAACAAAGCCAGTAGTGAAGAGATGCTAGATGGTAGTGTTAAGGGAAGGGGTAGACCTAGATTGACGTGGACTAGTGTAGTAAATAAAGATATGAATTTCCTTAATTTGATTAATGAAATGGCCTTGGATAGAGTTGAGCAGAGAAGAAGGATTCATGCAGCCGACCTCATTTGATGAAACTTAAGGCTTGGTTTGGTTTGGTTTGGTTTAGTTTGGCTTTTTTAGCCAAAAAGCCACACCCCAAACAGGGCCTGAATATTGATGCCTACAGAAATATATAAGTGGAGTTCCTGCCGTATTTGTGTTATGCCTCTAATAGTTGCTTTTAATTCTTATCCTTCTGTGAACTTTCTTTTTTGTCATTTATTGTTTTCCAATTGTTAGGATGGCTTTCACCCAGGAGACCCCTCTCCAGTCTATACCTACAATCATGTCTGTATTTTTATTTTTGTTTTTGTTTTGTGTACTTATATGGAACAAGAGGAGTCTCACTCTGAGTTAAAGCCCTAATCTACTTAAAATACACAATACTCTAAAATTTTCTTGATTCTGTCAATACTCAAGTTTCATCTTGCGTAAGTAGTTCTCCCTCGCTTGCAGGTGGGTTGATAGTTCAGATTTTCTATAATGTTTTCAGAATTTATCATATCTAAAATTTGAATGCTATGTTTAAAATATTTTTGTTTTTGTTATTGTTAATTTTTTATTTTTTAAAACTAGTTTGGCATACACTTGGGGAAATTGGTGAGGTAGCCTGAGGCCAAAAGAATAATGAAAGATTAGAAAAAGGTGTATTAGATTACTCAAGGCCAGCTTGTTGAAAATTTTCCCTAATTTGAAGTATGCTTTAGATGAGATAGGCCCCTCTTCACAAGATATTGCTGCAAGTGTTGAGGTGTTGAACAATCACCCCAACTAAAAATGAGACAATATACAATGATGAGAGGGCTCTCTCTCTCTCTCTCTCTCTCTGTGTAGGGCTTTGATCTGCGTGCTGGTGGATCCTGATTTGTGGTTTCTGTCATTCCTCTTTGTTTTGTCCTGATGCTATTTTATTTAATACTGATGGAACTTAAAAAAATATGATTTTGCTGAATCACGCATGCTTGTGTGTGTGTACATATGCTCCTTTTGTCTTTCAGTATTTGTTAACAAATTCCTTGTGATGTTTCCTCAGTATTTAGAAGTGAGGGAAAAGCAATACGACCAGAAGGCTTATGTTGATTTCTTCACTGTAAGTTCCCAATGCTGTGTTCAATATAGCATTTCTTGATGTCTTCATTATTTTATTTTTTTTCCAAAATTAAAAAATTAAAAGTTAAGAAAAAATTCATTCTTGAAATCAAATTTACATTTGCAGTTACATAACTATGTACCAATTTAATTTTGTATCAGGATCCTGTGGCATCAAAACCAGCTATTTCTGGTGTAATGGTGTAAGTGGCAGATGAGACAAAAGTATTTTTGCATGATCTATACATATATGTAAATTATCAAAACTCAACACTGACACTTCCAATGTTTAGATATGTAGCATCTCCTGACAAGAAGCTGAACCCGAACTACTTGGGCCCTGCATCACTCGAAGAAATTGCCAAGTAAGCATTTTCTTCCCATGTTCTTTAATTTTACATTTTACCATAAAAAGATTTAGTCGTCCGCTAGTCGAGCAGCTGGGTCAATGTGATGATTCTGAATCACTATGATTTGATATAAGACAACACAACAATAGTTTCTTGAGAAAATTGTATTATAGTGGGAGTAATTCAAAATAATTGCACTTTCATTTCAGTGCAACTCGGAACAAGTGAGAGCTATGCTCATGCCACAATTTTCACATGCACCGGACACAAGCTTACTTTGCACTTCCATGAAAATGCAATTATTTCAAATTGTTCCCATTTAAATGCACTTTTCTTTTCGCTAGTTTCTTCTCTTCTCTATTTTGTTATATATATGTATGTATGGATGCATGTCATTTCCATCTTTCTTTCTCCATTCTGCAGACAAATTATTCATGCAGAAGGCCCCTCAGGACCCAACAGAGACTACCTTTTCCAACTTGAAAAGGCCCTTGTTCAATCTGGTAAATCCGCAGGACCTTTTATTTTCTTTTTCTTTTTTTCATAGTGTAGGACCTTGTCTTTAAAACAGTGCTTGTTCCGATTATCTTTGTGATATTTATTTATTTTATTTTATTTTGAATTTTTCAATTTTATGTAGGATGTGAAGACAAACATGTTTCGGACCTTGCAAATGAAGTGCGGCGCACCCTTTTAGAGAGTGAGCTTGCTCGTTCATGAGCTGGGACCCCATGAAACCCTAGACATGAGGATCCCAACTCAATCATTCTTTAGAACCTACATTGAAGGATACTTACAGCTAATGCTTGGAGAAATATTAATTATTATGATTCAAATTTTGGGAATCTATGAAATCCCCTTTCTTATTAAATGAACATTTTCATTATGGATGAGTTGAGTTTTATGGAACCTTTTTTCTTTTTTTTATTGGTTTCATGAATGGTTGGAACTTGCTTCCTCCAGAGCACCATATGGCTTCAACATATCACAAGATTATTGATCTTTACATATGACAGTGGGAGGTTTGGGAAAATTAGAATGGGCATGTGTGGCCCATATATGTACAAACTAGTGGTGCATACACACGATACGTGTGTAATTTTAAAAAAAAGAAAAAAAAAAAAGAAAATATTATAAAAACAATGACAAGGAAAAATATACATATAGTATGTGTTACTTAAGTGACACATTTGTATCAATAGCGCTAGCAACCTTCACTTTATAATTTATACTAGTGGTGACAAAGAAAAATACACATATAATGTATGTTGATCAAGTGGTAAAAAATCCAAAATAATGAGACATATTTGTATCAACACCATCAGTAGCCTTCACTTTATAATATATACTAATGGTGACAAAGAAAAATGCAGATGTAATGTATGTTCGTCAAGTGATAAGAGCCTTCATTATTAATTCTGAGATAACCTAAGGTCATGGATTTGAGGCTTGTCATTTTCTTTGCATAATTTTTATAAAAACTTCAAATATAAAGATATTTTAGAAAAATAAAAAATATAAGACAGTATCAACACCACCCGCAGCCTTTCCTTTATGTAATAGTATATTTATATAATAGTACACATAGATGGCAATTTTATATGGAGTATACTAGCTGAGAAGGCTTTATATATATACATATCCAAATGACATTTTTATCTTTACATATCATGGTGGGTTAAGCATATGTTATACATACTCAGAGCACTTTGTTAAGGAGGTATCTAACCAACTCTATTATCATAAAAAATTAAAAATATTATAAATATATCTTACTAGATACCGAATTACTATTTTTCTCAATTCTCCCAATTTTAACATTTTTATATATACTTTTCATAATGAATTTTTTTTTTAAAAAAATTATTATAAAAATGAATGCCTTTTATTTTTAAATGTCATTTTGTGGCTTTTTTAAAAATTAATAATTTAAATGTCATTTATTTTCAATCGTAAATAAAATATATGGTGTAGGGAAAATAAATCTTAAAAAATAAAAAATGTAGAAAATTATATAAGATTAATCAAAAATGAATTTTATTTTTAAATGACACTTTGTGGCTTTTCTATTTTTTATTTTTAAATGCCCTTTATTTTCAATCATAATTAAACTATATGATGTAAAAAAAAATTAAGTTAAAAATTATAACAAATATATAAAATAAAGGGCATTTAAAAATATATTAAAAAATCCGTGAAAGGTAAGCTTAACTTTTATGATTAAAAAAATATTTTTAAAAAATTTCATTATGAAAAGTATTTAAAAATTTTAAAAAGGGGATTGACGAAAATGATAGTTTGCTATCTAACAAAATACATTTATAGTATTTTTAATTGGGAAAATTGCAATAAAATGAAAAGAAAGCCAAAACATTGCAATTTTTTATGGAGTGTTTTTTCAAATTGCAATACTGATGAAATCTTTGAAATTAATAAAAATGAGATGGAATCTTTATCCAAAAAGACAGCAATACCCCTTATCATCCTAATTTCTCTTTCTCCATTTTCCTCTTCCCTAGTAACTCTAGTAACTACCTTGTCATTGACATTATCTTTCCTACCACTATTGTTGTAATCTTTAGCCTCTTCTCTCGCCCTCTAGCCATCCTTCATCCACTTTACCCAATTTCTCATTTTTCTTCATCATTTTTACCCTAGCTCGAAGGATGTGTAGGGTTGGGACTTTGAAGGATACCAGCGCCAACATCGGTGTTGGGTTGGCTGGCATTATGGGAAGAGATGAAATGAGGAGAAGAGAAAAAAGGGAAATGTAATTTGACAAAAACTCCCACCTCTTCCCAATTATTTTTGGGGTTTTTTTTTTAGGGTCCCTGGTATTAAGATTTTATAATATAAAGGACATCTAATATTTTCATAATGTCTAAGGTCCCTCAATTCTACTCCAGAGAAATTCTGGACCAGAGAAATTTGAATTTTCTCTGGGTTGAACCAAGAGAAATTCTTTGGAAGTCCAGAATTTCTCTGGAACTATAAAACTCTGATTTGATCAATTTGTCTTTAGTTCTGCTACTGCTGATTCAATCACAATTTCCTGCACAAACAAATTAATAGTTCTTCTATGAGTTTGTGATAGATTTTCTTTAAACTTAATGTTATGAATTTCTCTGGGTTCAACCCAGAGAAAATTCAAATTTCTCTGGAACTATAAAACTCTGATTTAATCAATTTGTCTTTGGTTTTGCTGCTGCTGATTCAATCATAGTTTGAATGGAGAGGTTTGACAAAATGTTTCAACAAATAGTAAGGCATTAATATATGAAATACTGAGCAAGATTTGAAAAACTCAGCAAGATTCCAAAAATAATTTTGTAAAATTCAAGGATTTATAACAGAGGAGGAATAGTAGGTATAGCATATCAATCAACATAAGAGCTGCAAATTTACAAGAGGATTTGGAAGTTTTATGAACATGCATGATAACTAGCTATATCAACATTACCTCTCCAGAGAAATTTTAGTTCAAACCCAGAGAATTTCTCTGGGGATACCGCTCACCACTCCAACTTTCAACTTTCCTTTGCTTCACCACCCTCTCTTTCACATATATATATATATATATATATATATTCTGCACATAATCATTATTGCTTTGCAGCTAGGTTTGTTATCTCGGTCCCAACAAGAAGATGGAACGTTTTCTAGCATCAAGGCCTAATTCCAAGAAATCAAATAGACTCAAAATTCACTTTCATTCTATAAAACAAACCAAGCCCCGGCAGTCCTCATTTTTTTCCCACAAAAACTCCAAGTGACCTCCTTTACAAAAGCATAAACAAAACCAAGTCAGACACAAGGAGTCAAATTCATTGTAGAAAGCCAGCCAGAAGAGGAGGAAGGAAAAAAAATTCTAGCATACCTTCGATTATATTCAGTGTTGCTTCGCAAAAGAACATAAAAATCTAGGCTACAATCATTATCTTCCTAAAAAAGCAAGTACTATGACATTGATGGCATCAAATCGGGCATTCCGAGGCCCCATGAAAAGCAGCGAGCCACGTTGGTCGCGTCGATGCACCAGAACTCCACGTGGTGGAACCGCTTGACTGCGAACCGGTCTGTTTTAGGGTTGGTACGTACGAAGTTTGGGAATCCCACTAGCTTGAACCCCTGCGTAAAGTTGCTAACTTGCGCATCTCCGCCATTAATAACAGTCTCAGCTTCCTTCCCCATTTTCGGCTGACGCCATTTTTGGGTGAGAATAAGAGAAGGGTTTCTGGTGCGCGAAGAGGGTTTCGGAGAGAGAGGAAATGCTGCTCTACAGTAGAGGAGGAGAGACAAAGAGTCAAATTTCTCTGATATATGTTTAGGGACCTTAGACATCAAAAAATAATTTTGTGAATCTCTTCCATTACGAAAAATGGGAGAATGACCCTAAACCAATTTTCCCATTATTTTTTGGCTTCTCATTTCTACTCTTATTACTTTGTTTTCATCCATCAAATTGCAATTCTTTTCACTTTTTACCATTTATCTGCAATTTTTCATGTTTAATTTTTTTTATAATAGTAAAGTTGGTTAACAAGAATTCCCTTCTTAACAAAACCCTACTTTTAATAGTAGTTAGATTTGATATTGCACCCTCATTTGTTTTGTATTTCAGAAGCTATT
This sequence comes from Camellia japonica, assembly GCA_030407325.1. NCBI lineage: Eukaryota > Viridiplantae > Streptophyta > Magnoliopsida > Ericales > Theaceae > Camellia > Camellia japonica. Next base: position 118,907,905 of record JAPPVO010000016.1, read on the forward strand.
TTCTAGTTTTTTTTTTTTTACTAATAAAAATTATTTCTTCCTCTGAAAAAATAAAACTATGTAAAATAATAATTACTTTTTCTTTATTTTTTTTCACAAAATTAATTTTTAAAACTAAAGCAAACCAAAAAGTTAGAGAGAAAATTCCGAAGCTACTCATCTCATTGCACGCGACCGTTTGGTAGAGTTTCTTCTTCTCTTCCCTTCTCTCTCTTCTCTTCTCTTCCCTGCAATTTGTATACATATATATATATATATATATAGAGAGAGAGAGAGAGAGAGAGAGATGGTGGGTCGCGGTCCAATAGAGGTGGCGAAGACGGTGTTGGAGGTGGCGGACGTGGCTTGGACCGCCGTGGAATGTCGGCGCCGCCACCAACACGAGCACGAGCACGAGCACGAGCACGAGCACGAGGATTCCGAAGAGACCCCGTCGGAGGAAGAATTGGAATGTATGAGATCTGAGAATCGCCGTCTGAGGAACTTGCTTGAACAGAACCTCAAACTGCTTCAGAATCTCTCCGAATCTCCTTGTTTATTGCAAGATTGCCCTCCCGATGTACGTTAATTCCTCTACTTTTGTTCCCATAATTGAATTTTCTGCTATCTTCTACGATATGATGTTTTTCTTTATAAAAGGGCGAAGCTAAGCTTTAATTTAATTGAAAATTTTCATACAAAAATCATAATTAATAAATGCAAATAAACATTAGTATATAAATTAAATTTTGAAAACGATAGGATACCCAATTTTTTTTTAGATTCATATCATGGGTAAATTCATGATAATGTCTCTAGGTATTCTTCTTGGAGGTGGATTCCCGGAATCACCCCCAAAGTCCTGTTTTGAGAATCCGAATCATTATTTTTATCGGGCACTTCATATATATCATTCACACAAAAATTAGATCGATCCATAATCCTAGCCTATTTAATTTATCATGTTTGTCACAAAATATAAATGGTCTATTTTTAGAAACACAATTATAGTTTTTTTTTTTTGGTTGATAAACGCAATAAATTGAATAGGGTACAATTATCGGATTAACCTAATTTTTGTGTGAATGATATATACAAAGTATCCAACAAAATGAACGGTTTAGATAATCGAAATAGGACCTGTGGTAGGTCCCATGGTCCAGAACAACACCCTCTGGTCCAAATTATGGACGGGAGGCAATCCTACTCCATTCTTCTAAACCTACAATAATACTTTTAGGTCATGTTTGATACCGAAGACTAATAGTGAAGTATTAATAATCCTATTAAATTAGTGTGGCATTTATTATCCATTTGGATTAATATCTATTGGATTAATAATCCCACCCCTACCCCATTACTAATAATCCTACAAATTTGTTGGATTAATTATCCATTAGATTAATAATCCTAAACCAAAATGTTAAAACAAACATAGGATAATTGGGCCACGGATTAATAATCCCAATCCCATACTCTAATCCACCCAATCAAACATGCCATTAATGTAACAGGACAATAAATGAACCCGCAGTAATAAATATTTAAAACGAAAACCCAAAATATTGTTAGAAGAAGTTGAGATCATGAGGTGAGAATAAAAATGCATGATTGCAAATGTAGAGAAATGTCTAGTAAGAATTTTTTTTTATAATTGAAATACTATATGAAAGAGCTCTAGGGCTATAGTCATCGTAAATTTATCTCAGTCTCATTCCCTTCGTCTTTTTGTTCTATTTATAGAGTGGAGCATTTCTTTATTATGGATATCTAGTTGTCAAATAATCACCAACAACCATGCCCCTTAAAATATAAAGACATCAAATTTACTATGTCATAACAAATAAGTTTAGAAAACACATCCTTAAAAACTATATATACCAAAGCATGAATGGTGAAGTGTCATTTGTAATAATATAGGAGGCACTTATATCAAACCAATTGTAAGGCCTTTGCACTATACCATATAAAAACCTTTCTAAAATCAAGGGGGCCAAGGAAAATGACCATTAATTATGATGTAGGAAAGTAGGTCTATGCACTATGTTATATACAGCATTGCATTTGCCCCTACATCTATATATAATAGCCGTCTGGTTTAATTCTCTGTGTATGTATCTACATTTTTTATGTTTGTTTGTTTTATGAACCTAACCAATAGGAGAGTCCAACATGTTAGACCAAAGTCTTATAACCCGTTGGGAAGAGTAAGAATTTTGTTTAGAAATTTGATATGTGGACATGACAAAATCGTCACACTTTTAATTGAAACACTAAGCACAAGCAATTGAACTGTGTCTTCTGGGTTTTTATTTTGCTTGGCTGATTGCTTACTGGTGGTAAACTTGACATTTATGTACAACTGGACCCAGATGAATTTCAAAGGTAAGAGTTAATGATGATGCATATGCATATGAACTTCAATGTCTTGCACTTCAAATTGCTGAATAATTCAACCAGTTTCTGAATGTTGATCTGGTATTGAAATTCATCCTAAGACATTATAGGTGAATAGAAGACTATTACAGTTGTAACGGTTGGGAAAGATGGATAGAGAAGAATGTTTTGATTTTTGACATTTATACTATTTTGGGTCCAAATTATTATTATTATTATTTTTGGACCACTTGTCATATCAAATATTACTATTTTAGCCTACTTTGTTTTTTTTTTTAATACTATTTTAGCCTATTTTGTTTTTTTTTTTTGGTCCAAATTATTATTATTATTATTATTATTATTATTATTATTATTTTAGCCTACTTTTTTTTTTTTTTGGTAGATTTTAACCCAAAAAAAGTCCAAACCCAACTTGCCAAACACCCCCATTGTATATTTGTTCTTTCTCACTACCCTCTGGCACTAATTGATGAAATATTTGTTTTTCCCTGATGAATGATTCATTGAATTATGGTTTTGACTCTTGACATGTTGCTGATTTTTTATTTGAAATGGAGCCAAATTTTGTTAATCATGTTTGTTTTCCACTTGCAGCTGTATGACCGTCTTGTGGCCACTGTGGAATCTGAAAAGTTCTTAACTCAGCTTAAATCCCTGCATGATGAATCTATTGATGGAATTGGCTCTAAATTTCCTTTTAAGGAGGCCTCAGGTTTTTATTTTTTATTTTTTATTTTTTTTATCTCTCTTCAATTAATGATCTACTTATAGTATTAATGCCATACTTGAAATTATCTTTGTAATTGCTCGATTTGTTCATTGCTGGTTACTTGGTCTGGTTTCTTTGTTAGGAGCTGATTTGCAGTCAGCTGAAGTACTAATCAATGTTGACCATGAAGAACCTAGTTGGTGGGTTTGGGTCACTGATGAAATGGTTCCAAGTGATGTTGAAGAGCAGAGTGGAATTGATAATGAAAATTATTTAGTTGTTTGTGAGGAACAAGTGGTGGATGGAGTTGCCAACTTTATGGCTAGATGTATTCTCTCAAATCCAAAAGCTCAGGTATGTGATGGACAGAATATTTTGCTTATTTATTTATTCATTTATGGAATGAAATATCATGCATCTAACATGATTTTGTTTCCCTGTATTTGCAGACTTTGACACCTGAGGAGTTGCAGAAAAGTAAGCTAGCTTTTCAATTTTTTATTTTGATCCTTGGGAAGGCTCTTTTTTCCTCGATTCTGATGGGAATAACAACTTTTCTTGATCTTCTTGGCTTTAGCTTTTATTATTCATTTCCTTTTGTTGATTGGATGGTTAATTACTTATCTGGATTTGGATGTTGCTCGTATGATTTTGCCTCAGTAGGCTGAGGAATACATAATTGTGTTATTTGAAGGTAGTAGTGATTTCATAAGATGAATTTGTTCATGCAGCTCTGAATAAAGCATTGGGTGGCATGAACAAGTTGGAGAAGATGCTAAATGTTTGGCATGCTGGGAAGTTGTTTTATACACTTTCTACCTGGGGACTTGCTCTGGCAGGGTGAGTTATTTGCTAGCTTGTTATTAATCTTTGTGTGCTTTTGGATCTCTACCTTCAATTTCATGTGGCCATCAATGCCAAATGGATTCCAAAAAGACCCCAAAGATATAACATCAATTTCTGGAAATCTTTTTTTTATCGTCTTTGATGTAATGGTGGTGTGTTTTCTTTTTTGTTAAGTGACAATTTCATTAAAAAAGAACAAAGAATACTAGAATCAAGTAAGGCATACCTTCCAAATACAAGAAAGGGGGAAAACAAGAGGCAGCTAGACTAATGAGGGTGTTATTTTATTTATTTTTTTGATTGGCACCCCAGGGTTTTCTATAATGTTGTCTGTCCAGATGACTGGCCCCTACAAATTATGGAAGCTCATGGCCTGCATCCGGGTCGTAGCTTGTCCACGCCTTTCAGATAAAAATATTTCAAAAAAAGATACATAAAAGGAAAAGAATAATATGTAGATGGTTTATTTATCAAAATAACTATAAATAAATAAGAGAACATTGAATCAAAGGCTAGACACATAGTTGCACGAAGTGGGGGTGGGGATGGGAGTGGAGCTGAAAGAGAAGAGAACATTGAATCTAAGTTGGGAGCATGTATATATTGATATATTAATAATTATTTTTGTATGCTTAATTGTAATATATGTATTAAAATATAAATAAAAATTATAGGTTGATGTCAACTACCAGCTGTCTTCATTAAGTATAAATAAATATTTTGTAAATAGAAACTATTAAAGCAAGTTTTATTTTTTTTATTTTTTTTTTATTTTATTTTTTTGTTTCTATGAGATTTGTATGTTTGAGAGGTTCTATCTCAGTTGGGAGCGAGTTTCTTACAAGTTTTTTATTTGGGATCATGGAATCGTGTTTCTGAATAAGAAGCGTCACCCGCGGAGGAGGTTCCTGTTACTAAGGCTAAACAGCATTGGAAGAATTATGGTTAAAATGAAAAGCTCCATACCCCCTTTTTCTCAAGTTCTTAATTTTTTTTTATCAATCTGCTCTCCCAGCTCTATGGCTCGGGTTTGAGTCACATAAATCAACCTCTCCACAAGAAAGTAGGGGAAAGGCAGGCCTACTATATTATATACCTCTCCCAGACCCTATTGTAAGTGGGAGCCTTTTGGATACGATCTAATTACATACGGACACTAATTAGCCACAATGCCCATAATCTAGCTGTGATACAGGAAGAAATTAGTGGTTTCATGTGACAAGAAATAATTGCTTTGTTTTAGGCACTTACACATTTTTTTTTTTTGTTTGCAGGTTGTACAGGACTCGTGTGGTATTGAGACTTGCTGCAATGGGGGTTCATCATACCAGCAAACTTGTTCTGAAGGCTCTCTGAATATGGTTGTCATTGTTTCCGTACAATGTAAAAGTTCTATGGTGAAGAGCCTGTCAAACAAATGTGACAAAACCCTGTAAATAATTATGACTTCCTGCCTCTCTGCTTGTACAGACCAGCGAACCTTCGTTGTTACTCGCTTCAATCAGAGTCTGGATTAATATGTAAATAATTGTAAATTACATTGTTGTATCTCAGCAATTCACACAATTCATTGATTTATGGTATCATCTTTCTTGATTTATAACTGCATTATTTGATGTCCCGGTGGTCAAATGATATGATTGTCGAAGATAAGAATGACAAATCACATGGATAATACTAACTCAGGGCTGATGTTAGAAACTACAGTTCTGAAGAAAAATGAAAGAGCTTTGTTCAACTGCCCAGGAATGGGAATAAGATAGCAACGATGATGATGCTTAATCCAGACAATAGAAACAGATAAATCGAAGGTTTGAAATTTTAATTTTCAAAATCAATATCAAAAGTATCTCGCATAAGCCTAGTACTGACAAGCTTACTAACTGAATCAAAATTTGAAAATAAAAATATAAAAACCCGAAATTAGCGAAATTGATTAGGCAAGTCCTAAACAAAAGCAGCCTTGCGCTTACACCCCCGCCTATCCCAAGTAAAGCACACAACAATGGCAGTCAGGTTGTCTTTGCTACGAAGGCCCAATGCCTGATCAACAACTTCACTAGCACACTGCTGTGGATGGTGGTGTTGCATTAACCCATGACAAACAATGTCGACTGCTTCTTGATTCGACAGTACATCCCAGATCCCGTCAGAAGCCATGATCAAAAACTCATCATCCTCAGTTAAAACAATTTGATGAACATCCGGCTCTGCAGTGAGAGGCGACAACGACACAGACCCAAAAGGGCTCTTCATATACCAATCTCCAAGGGCACGAGTCACGGCAAGTTCACCATTAGGGTACCCGAATTTGATGGTACCACCTAACTCCTCAACCCTTCTTCGTTCCGGCAAACAACTAGTCCTGTGATCTTGAGTTATCCGCACTGCAATCCCTTTTCGACAGATGACAGCACGACAATCCCCGGCGTTTGCTACTACTAAATGCCTGCCGAGTACTAGAGCAGTCAGTGCCGTGGTTCCACAGTCAGATGAAACACCACTGCATTCTTCATCCGCCAAAGCACGATCAGCGAGCAAAAAAGCTTTGATGTGACAATCCTTCAAGCCATTCAAGAAACCATTATCATCACCATCATCAATATTATGGGATGTTTTGAAGAAATCAACATCTTGGAACAAAAATCTAATGGCGTTGTTCTTGAGATACGTTGCGGCTTCAGAGCCTCCATGACCATCGAAAACAGCGTAGAAAGAAGTTGGAAGAGGGCAGGTATGAAGAGATCCGAGATGGGAAGACAGATCGTCGACTACAATGTGTTCATCCTCGTTCCATCTTCTGGGTCCAGTTGCTGTGTGGCTACCAGAACGAACCTTTAACGCAAACTTCATCACCATCACTGTAGAAGAAGAAGAAGAAGAAGAATCGGAAAAAATTGGTTTGTATTGGAAGGAATTTATAGTGAAAAGAATTGAAGCCAAACTTTGATTTTATACTGGATTTTGAAGTTTCCAATTGTGTCTCCAAATAAATAAGCTTTTCACTGTAAAACACTTATATGTAAGTTTCCTTCTCGTTTTTTTTTTATGGATGGGTTCAATTTTTTTTTTTTTTTTTGGGGGGGGTTCAAAATAGTAGTATAATTAAATTGGTTTGTATTGGAAGGAATTTATAGTGGAATTGAAGCCAAACTTTAATTTTATATTGGATTTTGAAGTTTCCAATTGTGTATCTCTGAATAAATAGATTGCTTCTTGTGAACGTTTTCCACTGTAAAACACTTATATGGTAAATTTTCCTTTCCGTATTTTTTTTTTGGGTGGGTTCAAATTTTTTTTTGGGGGGTTCAAAGATAGTAGTATAGTTAAATTGGTTTGTATTGGAAGGAATTTATAGTGAAAAGAATTGAAGCCAAACTTTGATTTTATATTGGATTTTGAAGTTTCCAATTGTGTCTCCAAATAAATAGGTTTTCCACTGTAAAACACTTATATCATAAATTTCCCTTCTCGTTTTTTTTTTTTTATGGATGGGTTCAAATTTTTTTTTTGGGGGGGGTTCAAAATAGTAGTATAGTTAAATTGGTTTGTATTGGAAGGAATTTATAGTGAAAAGAATTGAAGCCAAACTTTGATTTTATATTGGATTTTGAAGTTTCTAATTGTGTATCTCTGAATAAATAGGTTGCTTCTTGTGAACGTTTTCCACTGTAAAACACTTATATGGTAAATTTCCCTTTTCGTTTTTTTTTTTTGGGTGGGTTCAATTTTTTTTTGGGGGGGGGGTTCAAAGACAGTAGTATAATTAAATTGGTTTGTATTGGAAGGAATTTATAGTGGAATTGAAGCCAAACTTTAATTTTATATTGGATTTTGAAGTTTCCAATTGTGTATCTCTGAATAAATAGATTTTCCACTGTAAAACACTTATATCATAAATTTCCCTTCTCGTTTTTTTTTTTTTTTTTATGGATGGGTTCAAATTTTTTTTTGGGGGGGGTTCAAAATAGTAGTATAGTTAAATTGGTTTGTATTGGAAGGAATTTATAGTGGAATTGAAGCCAAACTTTAATTTTATATTGGATTTTGAAGTTTCCAATTGTGTATCTTTGAATAAATAGGTTGCTTCTTGTGAACGTTTTCCACTGTAAAACACTTATATGGTAAATTTCCCTTTCCGTATTTTTTTTTTGGGTGGGTTCAAATTTTTTTTTTGGGGGGTTCAAAGATAGTAGTATAGTTAAATTGGTTTGTATTGGAAGGAATTTATAGTGAAAAGAATTGAAGCCAAACTTTGATTTTATATTGGATTTTGAAGTTTCTAATTGTGTCTCCAAATAAATAGGTTTTCCACTGTAAAACACTTATATCATAAATTTCCCTTCTCGTTTTTTTTTTTTTATGGATCGGTTCAAATTTTTTTTGGGGGGGGGTTCAAAATAGTAGTATAGTTAAATTGGTTTGTATTGGAAGGAATTTATAGTGAAAAGAATTGAAGCCAAACTTTAATTTTATATTGGATTTTGAAGTTTCCAATTGTGTATCTCTGAATAAATAGGTTGTTTCTTGTGAACGTTTTCCACTGTAAAACACTTATATGGTAAATTTCCCTTTTCGTTTTTTTTTTTTGGGTGGGTTCAATTTTTTTTGGGGGGGGTTCAAAGACAGTAGTATAGTTAAATTGGTTTGTATTGGAAGGAATTTATAGTGAAAAGAATTAAAGCCAAACTTTGATTTTATATTGGATTTTGAAGTTTCCAATTGTGTGTCTCCGAATAAATAGGTTGCTTCTTGTGAACGTTTTCCATTGTAAAACATTTATATGGTAAATTCCCTTTTCGTTTTTTTTTTTTTTTTGGTGGGTTCAATTTTATTTATTTTTTTTTTTTTTGGGGGGGGGGTTCAAAGATAGTAGTATAGTTAAATTGGTTTGTATTGGAAGGAATTTATAGTGAAAAGGATTGAAGCCAAACTTTGATTTTATATTGGATTTTGAAGTTTTCAATTGTGTGTCTCCGAATAAATAGGTTACTTCTTGTGAACGTTTTCCATTGTAAAACACTTATATGGTAAATTTCCCTTTTCGTTTTTTTTATTTTACATCTAATTTCATTTTTTGTTTTTTTTTTGGGGGGGGTCAAAGATAGTGTTTAGTATAGTTACTAAAATTAGATTATAACTGAAGGATTTGCCACTACTCCTACTCACTATATCCTAAAGTATAACTATTAAACCATTGAGTCACGCCCAAATGTCTACATCTAATTTCAATTTACTCCTCACTTTTTAATTATTTTTGTTAATTTTTAACATTTTGCGTTAAAAGCAACAATAAACTCATTTATATAATATCCTTTCAAAAATTAACAACAATAATTATTTATTTATATTAATTACATTTAATATAATCCTTTAACACTCTTATATTTTTATTAAAATATCATTTTATTCTTTTTTTCAATTTTCAAAACGAGTTGTTATATGATTGACTTGTAGCAAATCTAAAGATTAACTGAGGCAATTAAAATATGTAAGATTAATCTAAAATACAGAAGTGCAAGTGAATTTTATTCAAATAAGATAAATTAAATAACTTGACAACTAAAAAATACAAATATTGATACAGTTATTCGTGACACAATACCAACCCAACAATAACAATCTAACTTGTAAAGTTTCAAAAAATAGAAGACAACACTCAAAGCACAAGCTCAAAATTTATATTTTTATCTGTTTATTATATATGTCATATATTTTATGATAAATTACACTTACCTCCTTTGAGATTTCTGATAATTATAATGGTCTTTTCTTCTTTTTCTGAAATTACATTGACTTCCTTTGAAATTTACTTTTGATTTCCATATTCTTCCAATCTATTAGTTGACCGTTAGTTTGACTAATGGTTCTATTTTTATTTTTTTCTATAAAAGTTAGTTATTAGTTGTTAGATTAGCACATAAAGGATTCTTGTTTGGCTTGTACAGCATTTGAAATGATTATATGTTGATTAAGAATAAAAGAAGTAATCATTTTTTAGGTTAAAAAAATAGTATGACTTATTGAAGCCAAATGAAAAATAGAAGACCTTATATGTATGTAAAGCAATAAATTATATATATGTGTGTGTGTGTGTGAGAGAGAGAGAGTATTTAGAAATATTATTTAATATTGCTCAAATAAATACATGTGGTGTCACAATTTTATTTTTATTAGTTTAAATAGTGAGACTTGTCAATTTTATCTTATTTTTTGGAAAACAACTAAACTGTATAATGTCAAGTATTTATTAAAAATTACCAAATAACTTATTTTATATTTATGTAATTAATTTTTGGAACAATTACAACAACAACAACAACAAAACAAACAAATAAACAAACAAACAAAGTTTGAACTATTTAACAAAATAAACTCCAAGTTTTTAATTTTATCAATTTAAATCTTAATATTTTGATTTGTTTTCAATCTAAACTATCACCAATTTTTGTTATGTAAAATCGATGGAAAAAAATATTTTAATTATTAAACTCAATATAGATATACATAAAATGTCTAAAATACAATTTCTCATTGAATTTATGACTAAATTGCCTATTTTTAATCGTTTTACTTAAGAAAATAGGTAAATAATTTAAAACGAAAATAAATATAAAAAAAAATTATGATTTAAATTGACAAAATTAAGAATTCATAATTTATTCTGTTTTAAGGGTCAAATCTTTAATTTTTTTGTAATTTTCCCTTAATTTTTTAATTTGTTTCATCATCACTTTTGTCATAATAATAGATTATTCTAAAATACACACCATTTTATGTATATCATATACAAGTTATAACATTTATGGTATTGATTATCACAAATGTCAAAATTAATTTTTTCTTAGTCATAACCAAATAACATATAAGATATGACAATAATAATATTCTCTAATATTAAAATTATTAAACTAATCCTTCCATTAATGCCATTAGTCACTAGGGAAGTCAATATAATTTTAAAAAAATGAGGAAAGGCTAGTGTAATTGTCAAGAACTGCAAGCGGGGGGTGATTGCAATTTACCCTATATTTTATTCAAATGTAACAGATACATAGAAGGAAAAGAATAATATGTAGAAGGTTTATTTATCAAAATAACTATAAATAAATAAATGAGAGAACATTGAATCAAAGGCTAGACCCATAGTTGCACGAAGCGGGGGTGGGGATGGGAGTGAAGCTGAAAGAGAAGAGAACATTGAGTCTAAGTTGGGAGCATTTATACACTGATATATTAATAATTATTTTGTATGCTTAATTGTAATATGTATATATTAAAATATAAATAAATATTATAGGTTGATGTCAGCTACCAGCTGTCTTCATTAAGTATAAATAAATATTATGTAAATAGAAATTATTAGAGCAAGTTTTATTTATTCATTTTTTTTTTATTTTTTTATTTTTGTTTTTATAAGATTTGTATGTTTGAGAGGTTGTTAGGAGCGAATTTCTTACAAGTTTTTTATTTGGGATTGCGGAATCGTGTTTCAAAATAAGAAGCAAAATTTAGAATCCTAGTACTGACAAGCTTACCTAACCCAATCAAAATTTGAAAATAAAAATATAAAATCCCAAAATTAGCGAAATTGATTAGGTAAGTCCTAAACAAAAGCAGCCTTGCGCTTACACCCCGCCTAGGCCTCTCGCGATCCATATCCCAAGTAAAGCACACAACAATGGCGGTCAGGTTGTCTTTGCTACGAAGGCCCAATGCCTGATCAACAACTTCACTAGCACACTGCTGTGGATGGTGGCGTTGCATTAACCCATGACAAACAATGTCGACTGCTTCTTGATTCGACAGTACATCCCAGATCCCGTCAGAAGCCATGATCAAAAACTCATCATCCTCAGTTAAAACAATTTGATGAACATCCGGCTCTGCAGTGAGAGGAGACAAGGACACAGACCCAAAAGGGCTCTTCATATACCAATCTCCAAGGGCACGAGTCACGGCAAGTTCACCATTAGGGTACCCGAATTTGATGGTACCGCCTAACTCCTCAACCCTTCTTCGTTCCGGCAAATAACTAGTCCTGTGATCTTGAGTTATCTGCTCTGCAATCCCTTTTCGACAGATCACAGCACGACAATCGCCAGCGTTTGCTACTACTAAATGCCTGCCGAGTACTAGAGCAGTCAGTGCCGTGGTTCCACAGTCAGATGAAACACCACTGCATTCTTCATCCGCCAAGGCACGATCAGCGAGCAAAAAAGCTTTGATGTGACAATCCTTCAACTCATTCAAGAAACCATTATCATCACCATCATCAATATTATGGGATGTTTTGAAGAAATCAACATCTTGGAACAAAAATCTAATGGCGTTGTTCTTGAGATACGTTGCGGCTTCAGAGCCTCCATGACCATCGAAAACAGCGTAGAAAGAAGTTGGAAGAGGGCAGGTATGAAGAGATCCGAGATGGGAAGATAGATCGTCGACTACAATGTGTTCATCCTCGTTCCATCTTCTGGGTCCAGTTGCTGTGTGGCTACCAGAACGAACCTTTAACGCAAACTTCATCACCATCACTGTAGAAGAAGAAGAAGAAGAATCGGAAAAAATTGGTTTGTATTGAAAGGAATTTATAGTGAAAAGAATTGAAGCCAAACTTTGATTTTATATTGGATTTTGAAGTGTCCAATTGCTTCTCTAAATAAATAGGTTTTCCACTGTAAAACACTTATATGGTAAACTTCCCTCCTCATTTTTTTTTTTTATGGATGGGTTCAAATTTTTTTTTTGGGGGGTTCAAAATAGTAGTATAGTTAAATTGGTTTGTATTGAAAGGAATTTATAGTGAAAAGAATTAAAGCCAAACTTTAATTTTATATTGGATTTTGAAGTTTCCAATTGTGTATCTCTGAATAAATAGGTTGCTTCTTGTGAATGTTTTCCACTGTAAAACACTTAAATGGTAAATTTCCCTTTTCTTTTTTTTTTTTTTTGGGTGGGTTCAATTTTTTTTTTTTTTTGGGGGTTCAAAGATGGTAGTATAGTTAAATTGGTTTGTATTGGAAGGAATTTATAGTGAAAAGAATTGAAGCCAAACTTTGATTTTATATTGGATTTTGAAGTTTCCAATTGTGTGTCTCCGAATAAATAGGTTGTTTCTTGTGAACGTTTTACATTGTAAAACACTTTATATGGTAAATTTCCCTTTTTGTTTTTTTTTTTTTTTTGGGTGGGTTTAATTTTATTTTTATTTTTTTTTGGGGGGGGGGGGGTGTTCAAAGATAGTAGTATAGTTAAATTGGTTTGTATTGGAAGGAATTTATAGTGAAAAGAATTGAAGCCAAACTTTGATTTTATATTGGATTTTGAAGTTTCCAATTGTGTATCCGAATAAATAGGTTGCTTCTTGTGAACGTTTTCCACTGTAAAACACTTATATGGTAAATTTCCCTTTTCGTTTTTTTTTATTTTACATCTAATTTCATTTTTTGTTTTTTTTTAGGGGTCAAAGATAGTGTTTAGTATAGTTACTAAAATTAGATTATAACTGAAGGATTTGCCACTTCTCCTACTCACTATATCCTAAACCATTGAATCACATCTAAATGTCTACATCTAATTTCAATTTACTCCTCACTTTTTAATTATTTTTGTTAATTTTTCACATTTTGCGTTAAAAGCAACAATAAACTCATTTATATAATATCCTTTCAAAAATTAACAACAATAATTATTTATTTATATTAATTACATTTAATATAATCCTTTAACACTCTTATATTTTTATTAAAATATCATTTTATTCTTTTTGTCAATTTTCTCAAAACGAGTTGTTATATGATTGACTTGTAGCAAATCTAAAGATTAACTGAGACAATTAAAATATGTAAGATTAATCTAAAATACAGAAGTGCAAGTGAATTTTATTCAAATAAGATAAATTAAATAACTTGACAACTAAAAAATACCAATATTGATACAGTTATTCGTGACACAATACCAACCCAACAATAACAATCTAACGTGTAAAGTTTCAAAAAATAGAAGACAACACTCAAAGCACAAGCTCAAAATTTATATTTTTATGTGTTTATTATATATGTCATATATTTTATGATAAATTACACTTACCTCCTTTGAGATTTCTGATAATTATAATGGTCTTTTCTTCTTTTTCTGAAATTACATTGACTTCCTTTGAAATTTACTTTTGATTTCCATATTCTTCCAATCTGTTAGTTGACCGTTAGTTTGACTAATGGTTCTATTTTTATTTTTTTCTATAAAAGTTAGTGATTAATTGTTAGATTAGCACATAAAGGATTCTTGTTTGGCTTGTACAGCATTTGAAATGATTATATGTTGATTAAGAATAAAAGAAATAATCATTTTTTATGTTAAAAAAATAGTATGACTTATTGAAGCCAAATGAAAAATAGAAGACCTTGTATGTATGTAAAGCAATAAATTATATATATGTGTGTGTGTGAGAGAGAGAGAGAGAGTATTTAGAAATATTATTTAATATTGCTCAAATAAATAAATGTGGTGTCACAATTTTATTTTTATTAGTTTAAATGGTGAGACTTGTCAATTTTATCTTATTTTTTGGAAAACAACTAAACTGTATAATGTCAAGTATTTATTAGAAATTACCAAATAACTTATTTTATATTTATGTAATTAATTTTTGGAACAATTACAACAACAACAACAACAACAACAACAAAACAAACAAATAAACAAACAAACAAAGTTTGAACTATTTAACAAAGTAAACTCCAAGTTTTTAATTTTATCAATTTAAATCTTAATATTTTGATTTGTTTTCAATCTAAACTATCACCAATTTTTGTTAAGTAAAATCAATGGAAAAAAATATTTTAATTATTAAACTCGATATAGATATACATAAAATGTCTAAAATACCATTTCTCATTGAATTTATGACTAAATTACCTATTTTTAATCGTTTTACTTAAGAAAATAGGTAAATAATTCAAAATGAAAATAAATATAAAAAAAATTATGATTTAAATTTACAAAATTAAGAATTCATAATTTATTTTGTTATAAGGGTCAAATCTTAAATTTTTTTATAATTTTCCCTTAATTTTTTAATTTGTTTCATCATCACTTTTGTCATAATAATAGATTATTCTAAAATACACACCATTTTATGTATATCATATACAAGTTATAACATTTATGGTATTGATTATCACAAATGTCAAAATTAATTTTTTCTTAGTCATAACCAAATAACATATAAGATATGACCAAAATAATATTCTCTAATATTAAAATTATTAAACTAATCCTTCCATTAATGTCATTAGTCACTAGGGAAGTCAATATAATTTTAAAAAAAATGAGGAAAGGCTAGTGTAATTGTCAAGAACTGCAAGCGGGGGGTGATTGTAATTTACCCTATATTTTATTCAAATGTAACAGATATAATTTTTTTTTTTAAAAACCCTAACAAAATTAAGAGGACTAGAAGAATTATAATGGGGGAAAGAAGATCCCATGACTAACAAAAATTAGAACATCAACCCTAAGCCCAAAAACCTTCTCAAGTGTTCCTAATTTCTTTAACATATAGGTTCTTGTTCAAAACAAAAAAAGCTACTACATAGGTTATTATTTTCGGAACAAATGAATATTGGCTGCATCATAACTCCAACGAAACGGACTATTACATTGCATATTGAACATATAATTCTAGAATAATTCTATTACAGAATGCAAGTTTCAAAGATGAGAAGCAGTAACTTTTAGACACTTTTGTTGCTATAGCATGGCATTCAGAACAACTATGGTATGGTCACCAATACCTAATTTTAGTTTACTGAAATTCATTTTGAGGGTTAACATTAAGCTACAAAAGGGAGTAATAATAATAACCAAAAAAATTGAGTGGTACTACATGCATCAATTAAGGGAAATTCTATTTCCACCACCCTGATAAACTCAGTCAACACACTTAATGAAAAATTAGATTAATGACAATTATATCCTAATTAAAAATTACTATAATATCCATTTCTCTAATTTTAGGGGTAATTCTATTTACACATCACCATTTCTCTCAATTCATACCATTTCTCTAATTTTTTTTATTACATTTCTATCCTTTAATCAAATTACCAATACACCCCTCCATTTCTCTCTCCCTCCCTCCCTCTCTCTCAACTCAACCCTAACATTTGCCATTGCCGACCACCCAACCACCTCTCTCTCTTCCGATCATCACCACCTTCATAGCATTTCTCTCCTTCTGCCAGTGCCATCTGATCACCCCTCTCTAGCCCTCGCCACCGCAACCACCACCATCCCCTCCCCAGTCCAGCATACTCTCCCCAATCCAATCGCGCCTCCCTAGCTCTGTCGTCCACCCCTCTGTCGTCCTCTGCCCTTCTCCACCCTCTGCAACTAGCACCATCCCTCTCCTTCCCAATCCTAATATCTCTCGCAGCCCATTCCGCAACCCCTTCTCTTCTTCTTTTTATTCTTCTTCTTGCTCAAACCCTAGATCTGAAAACCCAAACCCTAGCTGGATGAGGGGTAGATCACAGAGTAGGGTTATCGAAAGGGGTTGTTGGCAGTGGGGGGCTGCGGTGTTGTTGTTGGAAATGAAAGGCTAGAGGGGTGGTCGGCGATAATGATGGTGAAAGCTGATGATCATTGTGATTGAGAGAGAGAAATAGCAGATGGAAGAAAGATCGCGATCTAGCAATCGCGACTGAATGGAAGGGAGCTACGGTGGCGGCGGCGGCGATAGCGGAAGAAGACAAAGATGAGGGACTTACAGAATGGGGATGTAATGAAAGGAATGAAGATTGGAGAGGAAGAAGTAGTGGCGGGAGGGGGAGAGAGGCTAGGGAGGGGCGGCGGCCATGGGAGGCTGAGAAGGGAATGCCGCAGGTAGGAGGCCGTGATTGCTGGCAATGGTAGGGTTAGGATTTGTTGGACAAGATAAGGGTAGTTTAGTATTATCTGAAAATTATTGGTGTGTATTGAGATAAAATTAAAATTTTTTATTTGTGTATGGTTTGCACAGAGTAAATGATGTGTGCTAAGATAAGTAATGGTATATAAATAGAATTACCCTAAAGTGTGTGTACATATGAGGGAAGGATTTATTTGTAATTTTAAAGATGTGGGTTGAGATAATTACTTAATAATTAAATTAATAGAGATGTGTATTGAGAAAAGATTTGTCCTGAGCTTTTTAGGGTGGTGGAAATAGAATTTCCCATCAATTAATATACTAACTAGTGTACCAACACTAGTTATGACATTATTATTGACCCCACTCATTATACAAATTACAAATACCAAAAACATCTTAAATTCTGCTGCATTATCAATTGGTATATTAGTTAGTGCACTAATTGGTGCATATAGCATTAGTCAAAAAAAATTTGTACCATAGAATTTGCTCGTATTCTGTAGCCTATTATTAGATGGAAACTTATATATTGCAAGATTTTGGGAAGATGCAACTATATGATAGAGGGAAGTTCCGCCTTAATGTTTAGCATTTAGACATACAGATTTCTATTGCAAATGTTTAGTAATAATAACACTGTTAATTGTTTTACATCTGGAACACTATATAGAGATTTTTGTATTTTTTTTTCCACTAAATTGCTTTAAAAATGACCCCAAATATACATAATACTTGAAGGCAACAAACAAACTAATCCTATTAAACGGAAAACTTATTAGTTTAACACCATACCAGGTTCTTAATGTCCGACATAATGCTAAATATTTTAAATTACCAAATTCCCTTTATCCTTCACTATCATTTTACAATTATGAAGAACATTGAAAAGTCATTTCAAAATTAAACACAAAGTATGGTATAAAAGCATCAACTCTTATGAACTAAATTGGTATCCCAACCAATAGCAGTGGCTAACATCAATTCCTATGAAGTCAAAATTCCCAAATCAAATCGCAAATAAACAGAAGGTTCGTAACATAAATTTAGAAAATACAAAATTAAGGCCTGGGAACACTAAAAGCTGTGTTACTGAATTAAAGAACAGAGATCTTTATTTTCACACATTATTGATGAATAGGAGTGTATTTCATTAGCCCAATGGAATAATTGTGGGAACAGAAGCAGACAGTAGCAATGATAACAACAAAAGAAAACTATAGACAATTCTATGCTTTCGTGTTCATCTAAAAGAGTTTTTGTACCTAGAACTTGGCAAGAGAAACCCCATAAAGTACAATCAAAAACCAAGTACAGTACTGACACTAGCAAAACAATAAAAACAATTGAGTTTCTAATCCACTTTTTAAAAAAATATATATATTGATGTGTATAATATGGGGATTAAAAATAATAGACGTCTACATTGCACGATACCATTGACGTTGAGCTGAGAACATTGCATTCATGATTGCAACATATCCGTTAGGAAGAAAACATGTAAGAGCAAAACATCATGAAGAAGAAACTGTACTTATTGCAGAAAGAAGAGCATAAAACATACTGTCCAGGTCCATCTGTGGATCCATGCAAACACAATATCTGTCATCATATCAGAAACTTCATTAGAGAATATATCTGAGGTAAGGTAACAGAGCCAATAATGAATACAATGTTGCAACATCTACAAAAATAGCACATACAAAGAGACATGAATCAATCAAATCTTACTTATATAGCTATATGCATTGGGGCTGCTGTTGCCATGGTTAAATTTTCTCGTCCAATATAAAGATGCTACATTTCCCCAATACAGTCATGAAATCAATATGCGAAAATTTTCCGATCAAAACTTTCAAACATAGAGGCTTGGATTGAAAAAGATTGCAACTTGATATACACAAACACAATAAGTGGTTGTTCTTCACCACATAAGAAATTTGTTGAGAGCAATAACATACTTGAGACTGACAATTATTCATTAGGGGTATAAAAAACATTTTCTAACTAGATCCATCCCCACGCTTATATTTCATATTAAAAAAATATGAGTAATTCGCTCAGTATTCTGATAGACCGGGTAGAATTTGACAGCCACAGGCCAGTCAGAGAACTCAATCAAACATGGTAAATTATAGATAATTGCATGATTAGAGTCCATGTTAGGGAAGGAAAAAAAGAGGCAGGAAATTATATGAAGTGCCAGGATATCACCACAAGGTCCAAATGGAAGCATATCACAATATGTTAATTCCCAACAAAACATGAGTAGACATTGATGGATCATGGATCAAGCAGGCAACTAACTTCAGCCAGCATACTTGTTTAACGATGCAAAAAGTATTAAACACTCACTCCAGGCTGTGGATACTGTATACCTATTTCACCAAATTAAATTGAACAATAATTTTACATAAATCAACGGTAGTCACCGTCAAGGATAAAACAAAGGGTGATTGATAAAGACCCAGATAGCAGTGATGACCCAATCCCATCAACCAAGTTGTCTTTGTTCAGTTGCTGGTCTTTAACCACAAACTCCTCCAATTTCAGCAACAAACTCTCTGCCCTCTAATTCAGCACTGCACTGCCACCAACGAATCATACACACAGTCATAGATGTTGAAGCCAATGGTGATCACCACGACTTGGTTAAGCTGGTAACAGAATTCAAGAAAGCCAAGACCTGCATAGAACACAGAAGATGACAATCCATGAATTGGTATATCAGGGTGTTTCTAGAGAGAAAAAAATTGAGTTTTAAAGTTACGTACAAAAGAAATCTGGGGAATGAGAGGGAAGTGGCATTTGATGTGCTCCAGAAAAAAGGGTTTGTGTCAAGTAAGATCATGAGAAGACTAGCATCATCTGGCATTACTGAAACGAACATGAATAATCAGCTATAATATACAGATAGTAATTCATATATATGATATATATTCAGATATTTTTCATATACAGACTGAAACGAAATACATAAATGTGCATATAGAGATGCATAGAGAAATACCTTTGTAAAGCTTCGATGGAATTGCTATCATTCGCACTTTTTGAGGAAGTAGTAGAAGGTGGTACATTACTCTTGCGACCTGAATCATCTTTTGACACTATCCTTTATTTCATCCAACTCATGTAGTATAATTTTCCTTTTTTCTCCACAGTTGGAAGCAATTTCTAAAATTTCATCCAATATGTTATGCATCCTATCAATAAACTGTGTATTGGAAGCAACCCCCAAGTCATTGTGCCACGAATTCAAATCCTTTCTCCATCATGGTAAAATGTAGTTATCCGAAACCTTGTTCATTTGTCTTGTAATGAGCACTGAGAGTGAGTGAGCACACATAATGCCCCTAAACTCAAACAAACGACAAGTACATTGAACTTCACATTTAGTTGAATTAAAGTAAACAAGAAAGTCCACATGCATCCACTTCTCACCAAGTATAATGTCTTCCTTGACATTATATATACAAATTGATCCATCATCTTTGACAAAAGAGGGATGACAGTAAATTAGTCTCTTAAATTCCCTTTGAACTTCTTTAAATTTTGCATTGGTGTAGGCTTCTTGAAATTGCTTCTCAATACCATACATAGTTAGGCAATCATACAATTTGTGTCGAGATTTAAAGTCTGCTTTCTTCTCTTTCTCAACCTTACTCGTCAAAGCATTGTCATATTGTTCAACAAATTGCTTTAAAGTAGTCTTTGAGTTGACATATCCATCAAAAAATACATTCATGCTCTCACTTTGTTCCATGGTTGACATGCCAACCCAAAACATGTCTTTAACATAGACTGGAACCCACCTATGCCTCTCATTATATAATACCTCCAACCACTCATTATCATAAAGACTGAAGTTTGAAATCATTACTTTCCATTTATGCTCAAATTCATCTTTTGTGAAAGAGTCGTAAACTACATTTTGCAAAGCCAACTTTATGGGTTTATATTGAGAATATCCTCTCAATTTCTCTGGAAAGCACCATCGATGCTGAGCTTCTGGAAAGACAATCTGTATAGCATTTTGCATAGCGCTACACTGATCAGTTATTATGGCTTTTGGAGGATGCCCTAACATGCAACTTAACCATGATTTGAACAACCAAACATATGTATTAGTGTCCTCACTAGATAACAACCCACACCCAAACAAAATGGATTGCCCGTGGTGATTAACTCCTACAAATAGAGCAAGCGGCAAATCATATTTGTTCATAAGATAGGCTGTGTCAAATGTGACAACATCCCCAAATGCTTCATAAGTCACCCTACTCCTTGCATCCGCCCAAAAGAAATTCCTAACGTACCCATCATCACCAAAGTTCATCACTTAAAAGAAGTTTGAATTTTGTTTTTTCATCCTTAAAAAATAATCTTGAATTAAATTGGCACCTCCTACCCCAAGCCTCCTCAATCTTTTCGCTCTCTCAATGTAATTGTCGCAATCTCTTTCATCAAATGTCAATTGTTCATATCCCTCAACTTCATCAACTAGTGAATGAGAATCACTAGACACCCCAATCCCTGCTTGATCATTTACTTCCAATCTTCTCTTCATAGAAGTATGAAGCCTCTTATTACTTCTAAAATGTCGAAAGTCGGTAGGAAACAAGTCATGATTATGTTCAAGTATAATTGTGGTTAACATAAATCTCCCATCTTTTTGTAAACTTGCTCGTACCTTTGCTTTGCAACCAATTTTTGTGGACAATGATGGCTTGAGAGGGTTTACTTCTGATTTTTTTTTTCCTCCTCCCTGCCCGAGAACATTCAATTCCAAAGTATTTTAATTCTCCTTCATATCCAGTACTTTGTGTTCTATTAGCTATAAGAAATCCAACACGTTCAGCATATTTGGCATAAAATGTGTAAACTTCTTCTTTTGAGCTAAAAGTCATTCCCCTCTTGGGTTCTTCAACTTCTTCACGATTTAATGAAGGATTGTCATTGTTTGAGTCAATCCCCATTGTTGCAATCTTCTACAAAACAATAATTCCAGCAATCAGAAGAGATAGTATCTATTAAAGACATGATCATGGTTAGTTTGATTATCAAAGAGGTCGAATATGATTATGGACATAACCTTAATGTTTTTATCTTCTTTCTTAACTTCAACTTCAAAAATAAGTAACCATATTCTCCACAATCAACAACAATAGAATTTGCCTCTTCTTGATTCCATCTTGCCTTCTCATATAGTCAAACTAACTCAACTTATTCTCCTATCTAAATATGGCTTTCCTGGTATAATTATTTTGGGGCCAACATCTTTACATGATTTTCTGTTGTTTCTTTATAAATCTAGATTTTAACCTTGAGTTTTGCTTGTTTACATTACTATATCTCAAACTCTCTTGTTCATTCTCAACCTCCTCTTTTTACCTCTTCTATACCTAGCAATTTCTTACACACAAACACAAACTTGACAAATAATTTGGTCCCTTGCTATTCATTTCCAGATTCAGATGTCTCTATGGCAAACCTATGAATTATTCCATTGATTTTTCTTGTTCTTTTTTGACCTGTATATTATTTAGAGACAGACAAATGAGCATCTCTTTTTACTTCTTCTTCAATATTTTATTATTATTATAATTATTATTTTATTTTATTTTTTGTGAATTCTCTACTCCTATGTATTACATTTTTTTGACCTTCTTGGCTGAATGAGTAACTCAGATTAATCATAAAATGTGAAAAACCATTAACATTGACCAAGTAATGGACAACATTAACCTCAACATGTGATAACCAGATATGATTATGGTTAGTTTCATAATCATACAAAACACAGACCTTCGTATTTTGATCAGTTCGGTGCAAAAAATTTGGGGGTACTCGTAGAGAGAGAGAGAGAGTGAGTGTTTTACCCGCCGTCTCAACTCGCCGTACTACCCTTGCCGTTAACCCTAGCTGTCCCCGCCGTCCGCTGTTAGAAAGGGTTCACAACTTACAGTGTTGAGAGAGAGAGAGAGTGGAGGGAACTATGTGACCTTTTGCCCTTATTCGTAGATTCTGAAGAAATATGGGTCATTTTCGAATGGGATACCCTTCTTTCGTTTCCAACTAGAGCGGAGTCGTGTTTTGAACAGTTGGTAAAAAGTTAATTTTTTTAATTTTTTTGTGATTTTTTGATTTTTTTAATGTAAAAAATAAATTGGTGTCTTTATTTACACACCACCTTTCATCTCAAAGCACACTATTAATTAGTTTATTTTTTATTATAATATTAACCTAATGTAAAATGATAACAAAAAACAAAGGGTTATGATATACACCTTACGTAATACATACCAATTACTCATTGCACACCACACCTAATTTTGATTTTTTATTTTTCACTCAATACACACTATCAATTTTCAAATATTTCCAAAATATCCTCATCTTTTCTAACCATAACCATAACCATAACTCTAATCCTAACTCTACCCCGCAGCAGCCGCCGCCGCTGCCCTCAACCGTTGCTGTCAGCCATCCTACCTCTTTCTACCGCCGCTACCCTTTGACCGATACCATTCCCTTTTCTGTTTCCATCCCCAATCCATTTGTGCCCCTGACATGGCAGCAACTCGCATTGCCCTTTGTAGACACCCCATTTTTGACCGACCTTAAGACTCAGACGTCACCGATTGAGCGCTTGGTGATGTTGCATATTGTGCTCGTTCAAAAGTCTCAGAGTCACGACCGTGCGCCTTGCCTCCGGACTTCCGAACTCTCTTCTGTGCCTTGCCTCGGTTTGCGAACCAGACTCGATTTTCTCTAATTTCTTTCCTGAGGGGAGGGAGAGGTCCCGTAGACCGTCTCTCAGTGGCTGTGGGCTACATTTCGTGGCCGTAGGCCATTTTGCCCATTTCGGAGCCCGATTCCCGGTTTTCGGAGCCGTCAGGCCGTGTGCCTCGGTTCAGGACCACCCAACCATATCCGATTCCTCCGGTTTTCTGGCATGCATCTCATTTACTCCCTTTCGAGGGACACTGGGGTCTTAGATACCCACTTCGTGGCCGAATGCCACTTTCGGTGCTTACAGCCGGTTTTCGGGACCCCGAACCTCGCGGTTTGGCCCCCGAGCATTCGTTTTGCATCGGTTTTTGTTCATTCTTGGCAGGTACCTCTGTTTCATCATAACGAGGGACACTGGGGTCTTAGATACCCACTTCGTGGCCGAATGCCACTTTCGGTGCTTACAGCCGGTTTTCGGGACCCCGAACCTCGCGGTTTGGCCCCCGAGCATTCGTTTTGCATCGGTTTTTGTTCATTTTTGGAAGGTATCTCTGTTTTATCCCCAGGAAGATCACTGGAGGTTGGGAGGCTAGCAATTGTCTCAGCAACCTGGTATGCTCTTCCGGCGCCCCTCCGGCGCCCGTTTTTCTCACTTCCGGGCTAATGTTGAACACCCTAGGGCCATTTTCTTCGAGCCGAAACCACATATTTGTGTTGTACACACATGAGAGGACCCTAAAAACACATGGCCGGCCATTAATTCTTCTTTTCATTTTTGAACCTCTTTGAAAGTGGATCCGGGAAGGAGAAAAGTCTGCGCGGCTTCACCGAAACGGGCGTAACTCTTTGCACAAGAGGAATTAAAGTATGAGGCCACCATCGTTGGAAAGCTTACTCCCGGGGCTTCATTTTTCACTCAAGAATCTCCTAAGTTCAATTCCGGACGGAGGAGATATGGTTGATTGAAGTAAGGCATCACTCCGGTTGAACCGAAATCTGCGCGGCTTCACGGAAACGGGCATAACTTTTTCCAAAGGAGGAATTTTGATGCAAGGTTTGTGCCATTGGAAAGCTAACTTCCGGGGCTTCAATTTGGACACTTGAATGGCCACATTTGGACTTCCCTAGCACCCACCGGCCAGCCTTCTTCCCGGCAATTTTTTTTACTAGCTGGCCGGCCAGAAAATCTAACCGGCCGGCCACCTGCAACTAAAGCACCTTTTTGCCCACCTTTTCTCCAATTTTCTTGCCTATATAGCTGGCCTCCTAGCTCTTGAAGAAGGGTTGGAAAATATCTCTCAAGGATATACATTGATATCTCTCCAAAAACCTCCAAAATCCTTAAGTTTAGTGCCATTTCTAAATCATCTCCTAGCACCACCAACACCACTTCATTTCCAGCAGCAAGGAGGAGTTCTTGGGGGGTTTAGAAGCAACTTTCATCAAGCAAAGAGGTAGCAAAAGTCTTGTCTTCAAGGGTAAATCTCAAATCCCTCTTTTGTACCATTTTCTTGCTTCCTTTCTTAACCCTATTTCCATATTGTGTTGAGCTTCGACCCCTACTGAAAGTGGTCTCCTTTTGAGCTCATTTTGATCTTTGATTAAGGGCTCAACCCTGTTTGAGCCCTCTATGGCACACTTGCTTCAATAGCATCTTCTATGTCAATATTTTGCATTGAATATTAGGCCTATGAGTGATCTGATTTCGAGCATGACATAAACTGTTGGTGGGCCTATTTTGAGCTCCTATTCAACATTGAAGAAGGGCTCAACCCTTTTTGGCCTCTCTATCATGCACTTGCTTCATAATCCCTTCAAATTACCGTAAACTTGCGTGATTTGTTTGACCTACATGTAAATTGTTTTGGAGCATGTCATGAACTGTGAGTGAGCTTATTTTGTGTCCCTATACAATATTGTAGAAGGGATCAATCTTGTTTGGGGTCTCCATATTATACTTGCTTTTATATCTCTCTTTGACCCCATTTTGCATGCCTTTTTGAGCTTACCTAGCTTCTGTTTTCGGCCATAATCAGTACTGAAAATATCCATATTTTGGCATTCTTGTCATATCTCATTAAGGGTCTTTGTTGGTTTGATGAATGTTTGGGGTACTTCATGTTATAGCCTTATATATCCTCATTCTTGCATAGCATTTTTACCATGGTTGCATACTGACTTGGAGGATGTCATATACTGTAAATGTGCATATTTTTAGTCCCTAATCAGTGTTGTATAAGGGCATTTTTCAGTTTGAGCATTGCATGTATCACTTGCTTCAATACCCCTCTCTTGGCTCGTATTTTTGCATGCTATTGTTGTCTTATCTATGCTCACTTTTTCGCCATGTTTTGTACTGTAAAGAATGCTATTTTGGGGCTTCCTTGCTACTTTTTTGCATTTCATGTTCCAATTACGCATGTTTAGTATGGCTGTAGGCCATTTCGGATGCTTAATATCGCATTTCAGGACCATTCCGTGCATTCGGTGTCATTTCCCCGCCTTTCGGGACTGTTGCTGGAAATTCATTTGCATGCTTGCATATCATTTCCATGCCATTTCATGCCTTACGGCCATTACCCTCGGTTTTGTGTGCCCCACGTGCACGCATTTCGAGGCGCTTCATTTTCATCTACCGGCCTCTTATATGAGTTTGGCTGAGGCTCACTTATGTTAGTGTAAGTCCATTTTGCATTTTGCATATCATTTTAGTCTCATTGCATTGCGTATGTCATTGCCTCGGTTTGCGTGCCCTCGTGCACGCATTTTGAGGCACTTCATTTTCATCCATCGGCCTCCCGTGTGAGTGTGGCTGAGGCTCTCTCATGTTGGTATAAGTCCATTCTGAATTCTGTATGCCATTTTAGTCTTATCACATTACGTATGTCATCGCCTCGGTTTGCGCGCCCGTGGGCGCGCATTTCGAGGCACTTCGTTTTTATCCGACGGCCTCCCGTATGAGAGTGGCTGAGGTCCTCTCATGTTGGTATAAGCCCACTTTGCATTCTGTATGCCATTTTCGCATCATTGCATTCCGTACGCCATTTTCTCGGTTTGCGTGCCCGCGGGCACGCACTTCGAGACATCTCATTTTAGCATCATTACATATCATTTCCATGTCATTTTGCATTCCATATGCATCGCCTCGGTTTGCGCGCCCGTGGGCACGCATTTCGAGGCACTTCTTTTTATCCGACGGCCTCTTATGTGAGTGTGGCTGAGGCTCACTCATGTTAGTGTAAGTCCACTTGCATTGTGTATGCCATTTTATGCCTTAGGATCATCGCCTCGGTTTGCGTGCCCGCGTGCACGCATTTCGAGGCATTTCATTTTCATAGCATTGTGCATATTAGGGTTGCATGTTAGCTACATTTCAGGCATATCATGCATACCGCATCGTGTTCGGGATAGAAGTTAGCCCGGGCACGGGAAACGAGGCACGTTTCGTACTCCGAGTGACGGAACGGGTCTCAATTCCCAAGTCACCGACGCTCCGGATTACCCATGATGGAGTTAGGTTTTGTTGTAGCATTCATCTGCATTGCACCCTATATTGAGTTGTGCAATCCGATTCCTCGGCCATCATGCATCGATATGCGTGATTGGTGGCACGAGAATCGAGGCATTGCTATGCCTCTTTCCTGCTCTCTGTTGCAGCAAAATAAGGAATCAGTAACTTTTCAAAGTAGGGCGCGCATTTCGAGAAACATTGCAAACAGAGGCTAGATTGGGCATCCCAGTGGATTTCTACGCAAAGGCAGTCCAGCATACATCATTTATCAGAAGCGAGGCAGCCCTGGCTTGCATGCCAGTTTAAAGCTTTCTTAGTTAATTTGTTAATTAATTAGAAATCTGCATTATTCTTTTATTTCGGACTGTATTATTTATTCGAACCCTCTGCGCGAGGGCATAATTGTAATAAGTGTGGGTGAGTGTGATGTATGTCTTCCAACCCCACGTCTTTCTTCCCTTTTATTTACCCGCTTATGATGGTTAGATGTAGGGCATATTTCAATTAGCATACAGTATGACAGCATGTTTGCATCATTCATCTGTTTTTCACGCACCGGGCTCGGCGCACCATACTAACTGCATTTGTATTTCAATTCCAAATTGAATACGTGTTAGTTGTAGCATTCCATATGCCATGTTTAGAATAACCGAGCCTGCTCTAGTTGCATTATTGCATGTGTTGCATTAGGCATTCCTGTATATTTAGGATCATGCATGATTTCTAATAAGTTTTCTGTTTTGGCTTGGAGTACTCGGTAAGTTTTATGCTTTAGCATCCTTGCATGCGTGTGAGTGTTGCCATGATAGCATGCTTACCATGAGGCTATATGCTTATGTGATATAACTGCCTTGAATGCCTGTGGATGGAGGTTGAGTTATTTGAATTGGGACAATGCGTTGACTGTTTGTTTTAAGTCCACTAGATAGTGGCAAAATCATGTTTTCTAAGCCCACCTGAGGGTGGCAAATCCACGTCTTAGCCTACCTGCAGGTAGCACCATCAAACCATTTTCAAACAAACAAACGTGAAATGTTTTGTTCCAATTCAGGCGGCTCAGTCTATACTTGTTTGCTGCAAGCATCACATAGTAACCTAGGCTAATAATCGGAATAAGAGCATACAATGTTTTCAAAAATAGATATCATGGTTAGTAGAGGCCGGTCTTTGACCGGGCGAGCGGGGGTGCTCACGAAGTGACCTTCCCCAATCGTACCCAAGTTCCCGAGCCGAGGCAACTTTGGTGATGACGGACACGTGGCCTTTGGCACCGAGTCAGGGTTTCCTAAATTTCCCATTAAAAAACATTTAGGTGGCGACTCTGTATCTAGCGAAGCAGTCCATGTTTGGCACTTCTTCCAAAAAATCTATTTTCAAAACGATTTGCCGAATTTGGACTCTTTGGTTCAAGATTAAGAACCGTGACATTTGAGTCCTTGAACTGTAGTGACCCCAATATGAACAGAACGGGACTTAACCCTCCCGGGGCGTTCGGGGACGTCTACACCCTTTCCTTCACTGCTGACATTGCAACTCGTATCTCCCTCACCCCCGTCACCCTTCTCCAGCCTCGTTGGCCACCCTCTGCCGCTACCCATCATCTAGATCCCCTCCACAGCATGACTTAGCTCCTCCACTCCATCATTCGATCTACAGTTGCGAGAGAGAGAGAGAGAGATTTGGGTTTCCAGATCTAGAGTTTGAAGAGAAAAAGAAATAAGGGGAAGAAGGAGCTGCAATAAGGGAGAGAATAGCAGTGAAGCGCGAATTTACAGAGAAGAGGTGCCGACTGAAGGAGATTTGGAGGGGCAACGCTGGCTTAGCAGTTGTGGCAATGAAGAGATGTTAGGATTTAGGATTAAAGTTGGGATGAAGGAGATGGGGATGGTAGGGGGTGCGTCGTTGGAGCTAGGGATGGCGGAGGAGGTGTGGACGAAGCTGGTAATGGCTGCAACGGGGATGGGTAGCAAACGAGCGACGATGGCGGTTAGGGTTAGGGTTAGGGTTAAGGCGGGTGGAGCTGGAT
This sequence comes from Camellia japonica, assembly GCA_030407325.1. Taxonomy (NCBI): domain Eukaryota; kingdom Viridiplantae; phylum Streptophyta; class Magnoliopsida; order Ericales; family Theaceae; genus Camellia; species Camellia japonica. The sequence continues at coordinate 118,937,021 of JAPPVO010000016.1, forward strand.
CGTGTGGATTGAGAAATTTGTGTGAAGGTTAAAAATGTAATTGACTAGAAGAAAAAAGATGTAATAATTTTTTTTAAGCAAATGGAAGATTGAAGATTGTGGGTGGGGTGTGTGCGTGAGTAAGGGTATAGAAGATTATGAGTGGGGTGTGTGAGTAAGGATAAAGATAGAAGATTATGGTGTGTATTGAGTAAATTTCTTATTTATCAAATTACTAAAGATGTGCCTTGAGTAGTGGTGTGCCTTGAGATGGAATGTGGCGTGTAAATAGAGGCACCCAAAATAAAGAGATGATGTGACCTAAAAAAGTTGGTGCTTGCCAAAACGCCGCTTATTATTCGATTTTTGTGGATCTATTTCGGAGTTTATATCAATCGTTCGAATTATTTAATAAATAAAGTTTGTTACGTACTTTATTATTATAAAAAATTATATTAATTGGATATTAATAATTATTTGATCATAATATATTTATATCAATAATTTATTTTTAAAATTATAATTACTGTTGATACAAATTTGATTAGATTAAATGGTTATTGTTATCCAATTAACATAATTTTTTATAAAAGTGAACTACTCAATAAGTCCTACACATTGAACAGTTCAAATTATTAATGTGATCTCCATAATGAGTCCACAAAGTCTAACAACAAATTTCAATCTGGTTTTAAACCGGAGACAAACATGTGCCTTTTCGAATTCACGTCAATTGCGATCAATTTGATTTTGTAATTAATATTAAGAGAGTGTGGTGACATTTGGAAACTTTTACGGCTCCATTTGATTTCTTTTTGAAATCATGATTTTGAAGGTAAACCTTTTAAATCACTTTTTAAAATTTATAATCAAATACACAATTTAAATTTACTCAAAACTCAATTCAAAAATTAATTTCAAAATTTAAAATTCTTTTCAAAACTCTTTTGATTATGTACGGGAAAGAAATATACCTTCTCGTATAATCCTGTTGATCAAGTCTGCGTTCCTCCGTACGATGTCGCTTTATCACCTGAAAACACAAACGTGAGCTAGCCGACGGGTGGGTGCCGGAAACCTCTCCGATGCCTAAGTCAGAAAGATTGTCAAATAGGCAAAAGCTCTGTGTATTCAGAAAGCAAAATTGCGTTACCTCTCCAAAGGTGATATGGGTGAGCTTTTATAGGTTTCGTGTGGCACAATCCTAGTAGGACTCTTACTCCTCCATGCAGAGTCCTCCTAGGATTTATACTCCTGAGAGACCATGCTTCTCTCAACACCCCCCTCACTGCTTAAACCAAGTGAGATGGTTTTTACCACAGCCGAAGCACCTCACAACCGAAGTAATCTAGGCACCTATGATCTTCAACCGAGCTATGCTTAGTCCGGCTCTCTACTATGGTTCGGCCCATACCTTCCTTTCCCTTATCGCGGCTTTCCCATGCTAAGACCGAGCTATCCATAAGAGTGGAGCCAAACTAATTGCCGAAGACCGAATTCCTCACAATACATCCCTTAACCGAAGTAGAAATAAGCCTTATGTGACCGGACTAATTACCACGGTTGCGACCGGTCTAACTCCAAGACTACTTCTTCAGACCGGAGTAACTTATATGGCCTTTTTACTCAGCCCTTCGTAGTGCGGCTCAAAAACGACCCACTACTTAGCTTGGCCCAATATACCCAGCTCGGCCCAATTTTCATATAAATTACCCTCTCAATTGCCCCTTAATTCCATCTGCGTAGCATGATAGGGATTACCTGACCATCAGCCGAGCTAGAGTTCGTAAGCCTTTCCAGCCGAGTTTATAATCCTATAGCTATTCCGACCGAGCTGTAAAACCTGTTAACTTCTCCAGCCGAGCTAAAATCTATTCAGCTTATCAGCCGAGCTAAATCTAAGCCGAGCTGTGCACGTCCGGTCAAAACGTCTCCTCAATTGCAGCAACTGAAACGCTTCCCTTTCCAGTGACACGTGGCAACCTTTGATTGGTCAATCCCAACTGTCACGCCATTCTTCGTACTTCGTGAATTTGAACAGTTCCCGCCCTTTTGCCTTTACACCAAACAAACTCTTCATTTCAGATTATTCACTTCTACTATTCACTTCCTCAGTTCTCATTGTTCTTCAACCTTGTACCTCTTGAAGCTCGAGTTCTTGCTGCCATTTGCTTCCATTTTGTCCTTCCTCTTCTTTACCAGGTAAGCATCATGAATCTGTTTTCTCTTCGCTTGTTTTTGTTCAATCCGTTTGTAGTGTGTTTTTGCAAAACACTTCTTGGTATTATGTTTGTACTTTTTCTGGAAAGAACTCGCATGTAGAACGCTAGAACCTCATGAATCTTCAAGTAATAGCTAGTGGAACACTTTATTTGATCCAAAAAACCCGTCCAACCGAACTAGAAATCTGTTTTTGCTATATAAAGATATAGAAAAACTGGAACCGAACTAGCACTTGTGCATACCACAGTAGTTTCAATAGGCCACCAACTGATTCACATTAGCCGAAATAAAAACGCACCGAACTAGAAAAATTTTAGCCCTCGACCGAGCTAAGCCTTGGGGGCTAAGCCAGCTTTCTCAGTTCCTAAACCGAACTCAGAAAGCTGCCCTTAATGCTTAACCGAAGTAACAAAAACCATAGGTAGAACCGAGATAACCAAACATCTTGGTTACAACCGAGGTAGATTCTGTAGTACACTGCGTAGCCGAAGTAGGACTTGTCTTTTTTGCTTTGTTTTTTGTAGCATGGTCAACGATCTGTGCTTAACACCTGGTTTTTCCACTTTGCAGACTTAGGTTGCCAGGCACTTCCCTGCGCTCAGCCGAGCTACTGAGCACACTTTTTCGACCGAGATAAATTATTCTTTATTTATACAAGAAATGGGGAAATGTAGGTTCCTAGTAGAAACCCCAGGAGGCCTAGCCGAATTCAGAAAAGATTACAAGATTCCAGCCGATGTAAACCTCACCTTAGCCGAACAAGATGTTGACCCATGGGGCAACGAAGGCTTCGTCCCCTTTACCCTTCAATCAATAATAGAAACCGGACTTAGATTCCCAGTCCAACCCTTAATATGTGAATTCCTTAGGCAAACCAGATTATGCCCAACCCAGCTGTCCACTAACACATACCGCATAATAATGGATATAGCCGCACTGAACCACCAAATCGGTCTCAACCTCGGTTTGGCCGAGATACTTCACCAATACTCCATAGGATCCAAGAACGAAGGCTGGTGTTATTACTTGAGAATACACCGTGGCCAAGAGAAAATAATAAAACACACACCGGACAAAGACTTGAATGACGATGATTTTTTTGGGTCTCTGGGAATTTTGAGGACCACCAGGCCCAGATTCCTGGCTGGGGAATAAATTGGAACAAAGGAATTCCTGGTATACTTACTTCGGTTGTATTTCACACTTTTCTCTATTTCGGCTTTCTCCTCTAAACCGAACTAACAGTTTGTTTTCTTTTGCAGATAAAGCCCATCTCCTTTCAAACTACGGTTACCCTAACCTTGGTGTTCTGCGCGCCGCACTACGAGTTAAGGAGAGAGGTTGGGCAAAACTCCTAAATTTCGAGCCGACCTACCGATACAGCGGTCGCCGAAAAGCGAGGGTGACTGACTTTCTCCTTGAAGAAGCACCGGAGCCGGACCCATCCCTCCCCGAGATTGTCCTTGTGCCACTTACTGCCGAACAAGAAATGGCAAAGAAGAATAGGCTAAAGGCCCTCCTGACTGCAACAACTCCAACCGACGTGCGACCAACCGTCCAAGCCACTAAAACCATGGTGGCCCTTCCATCCCAGCAACCATCCACTTCTCGCCGAAACAAGCGTGCTCGGACTACCCAAACCGAGCCACGTCTTGCTGATGAGGACGAGACCGTTCTGCCACAAAGCTCTCCTCCAAGCCCCCAGCAAAGCCTCCGACCGGAGCAAACTGACCGAACTGCCACTTCCTCCGCATGGGCTCCCGTCCTCTCCTTTGACAACCGAGATATCACAGCTGAAGATTCGGTTGTTGCTGAGAAGGACCACTTGTTGGCTTACAACCTGGCCAAAAGTGTGTGCCTTCTGAAGGACATGGAGTACCATTACAAACAGCTTAACACCGAGCTGAAGTCAATTCGGTCCTCTACGAAGTCCATGATCCTGGTAAACAGCTTCTTCTTTCTATGTAAATTTCTTCCAACTTTGAGTCCGGCTAACGTTACTCCTCCTTTACAGGCCATCCAGAAAAACCAAGTCACTTACAGAAGGGTCATGGAACTTCGGCGCAATACAAGGGAGGCCATGGCTGAGGCCGAATCAAAAACGGCCGAACTAGAAGAAGTTAAAAAACAGCTGGCCGAGCTCCGTGCTGAAAACGGTCGGCTGACCGAAGTGGTTAATTCGGCCGAGGCCGAAAAACAAAAGATCGCCATTGAGACCAAGGACAGGTACCTGCGTCACTTGGCTTCAATTGAAAAGAAAAAAGATGCCGAAATAAACCAGCTGAATGGGGAGATGAAGAGGGCCGAAAAAAGAGGCTTCAAGAAGGCCGAAGACGCCTACACCCTTCAGTGCAATGCAGCTAAAGACTTATTCTTCCAATGTGGCTGGAGGAGTGCGGTGGAGCGGCTTGGATGTACGCCTGACACCGATGTCTACGACGCTCTGCCGTGTTCTATTCCGGCCTCACTTTCTCAATATGCTGCCGATCTGCAAAGGCAGTTTCTAGAGGGATCTGATGATGATGAAGATGATGATGATGATGATGATGAAGAGGATGAGGAATCGACTCTGACCCTGGCCGTCAACGATCAACCCAGCAATCAGGCAGCTCGGTTAGAGCCAGTAGTTGAAGACTTGACTAATGAGCTACCGGCTGATACCGTGCTGCCGATTGACACCACTGTCCAAACCGAGCTCCCTCCTCAAACCGGACTCCCAGCCGACGCCACTGTCCAAACCGAGCTCCCTCCTCAAGCCGGACTCCCAGCCGACACCGGACTCCAGACAAATGCTGAGGATGAATTTGATGCCGAACTGGATGCACTTCTTCGTTGATTTTTCCTTTTTGTTTTTGAACTTTGTAACCGGGCTACGGCCCCCCCAATTGTACTATCTTTTGTAATGAAAAAATTTTCTTCAACTCTTATTCCGGTTTGTTTTCTTGTTTGAGTATGCTAGCATTTGTAATGAAATTTCCATGAATTCATTTGCTCAACTGTGATTTCGGTTTTAGCTGTCTAACTTACTAGCCAACCATTCTTTAGCCGATATAACTGCTTCGGCTGAAGAGTACAAAGAGTAGGTTTAATCCAGCCAACCACTCTTAGCCGGTATAACTTACTTCGGCTAAAGAGTACAAAGAGTTTGGTTTAATCCAGCCAACCACTCTTCAGCCATACACTTACTTCGGCTGAAGAGTACAAAGTGTTGGTTTAATCCAGCCAACCATTCTTCAGCCATGCCCTTACTTCGGCTAAAAGAGTACAAAGAGTTGGTTTAATCCAGCCAACCACTCTTCAGCCGATATAACTACTTCGGCTGAAGAGAACAAAGAGTTGGTTTAATCCAGCCAACCACTCTTTAGCCATACACTTACTTCGGCTGAAGAGTACAAAGAGTTGGTTTAATCCAGCCAACCTCTAAGTTGGTTTTTCCAGCCAACTTAGAATAAAGTGTTTGGTTATATCGACCAAACGTCCTGCAGCCTGGATCCTGATCCTGGGCTTAGGAGGGGTGTTGGTTTAATCCAGCCAACCTCTAAGTTGGTTTTTCCAGCCAATTTAGAATAAAGTGTTTTGGTTATTCCGACCAAAACGTCCTGCAGCCTGGATCCTAATCCTGGGCTTAGAGAGAAGAGTTCATAGTTGGTTATTCGGCCAACTATGTTTACAATGCTCCTAACTCTACTAAAGGTACTGTCTACTGAAAACAATTATACTGAAAAAGAATCGGCTTGTTTTATTGAGAAAGTAAAAAATTACACATACTTAAAAGAAAAAAAGCTAAAAATAAAACAACTTGAGATTGGCGGTGTTCCATGGCCTGGGAATCGCTTTGCCGTCCTCCTCTTCTAAATGGTATGCCCCTTTGCCTGCTAATCCGACCACTTTGTAAGGTCCTTCCCAGTTAGGTCCCAGTTTGCCGTCACCTAGTACTAAAGTGTTTCCCATGACTTTGCGTAGTACCCAATCTCCGATCTTGAATTGCCTTAGATGCACTGTTTTGTTATACTTTCTGGACAACTCTTGTTGGTAGGAGGCGATGTGAACCAAAGCTCTGTCTCTTCTTTCTTCCGCAAGGTCAAGCTCCAATGCTATGGCTTCGCCATTTAAGTCTGAATCAAAGTTTTCGCTTCGAATCGTTGGGAGGCCAACTTCTAATTGGATGACTGCTTCCATGCCATAGGCTAAGGAGAATGGTGTTTCTCCTGTCGATCGTCGAGGCGTGGTGCGATAAGCCCATAAAACATGGGGGAGTTCTTCTGCCCACTTGCCTTTGGCTCTTTCTAACTTTTCTTCAATCCATCCAAGACTACCTTGTTTGACGCCTCTGCATGTCCATTTGCTTGGGGATATGCCGGTGTGGAATTGTAGAACTCTATCTTGTACTCTTCACAAAAGCCTCTGAAAATTCTGCCATCGAACTTAGTGCCGTTGTCCGAGATCAGTGCCTTTGGTATGCCAAATCGAGTGATGATATTCTGCCAGACAAACTTCTTCACATCTTTTTCTTTGATTGACGCCAAGGCTTCTGCTTCCACCCACTTTGTAAAGTAGTCGGTTGCTGCAAGAAAGAATTTCCTGTTGCCTGGAGCTGTTGGAAGTGGGCCTACGATGTCCAATCCCCACATTGCGAAGGGCCATGGACTAGTCAAAGGTAGGAGTTCTCTGGCAGGTTGGTGTATTTGGTGTGCGAATTTCTGACACTTTTCGCATTTTTTAACATACTTCTCCGAATCTGCTTGCATATATGGCCACCAATATCCTTGCAAGATTGCTCTGTATGCCAATGATCTTCCTCCTTGATGGCTGCCACAAACACCCTCATGTATTTCGAATAGGAATGCTTTCACTTTGCTGGGGTGAACACACTTTAAGTAAGGTCCTGAGAACGACCTCTTATATAATGCCAAGGATGGGGAGAGCCAAAATCGCTGTGACTTTGCTCGTATTCTGTTGGCTTCTTTCTTTTCTTCTGGTAAGGTGCCGTCTTTCAGGAACAGTATGATGGGATCCATCCAAGAAGGGCCTAGATCGGCGCAACATACCTCTATTGCTTCTGCGTCTTCGATGCTTGGCCTAGGAAAATAGTCGATTAGTAGTGGGTGAGGGATGGAGGTATCTGCCATTGAGGCGAAGCCTGCGAGTTCGTCTGCTCTGCTGTTTTCTTCTCTGCCGATCTGTTCTATCCTCACCACTTAAACTTCTTTATCTCTGTTCTGACCAATTCTTGGTACTTGGCCATTCTATCATCCTTTGCCTCGTAGTCGCCAGATATTTGGTTTACCACCAACTGTGAGTCGCTGTAAACCATTAGCTCGGTGGCCTTCATGTAGAAAGCTGACTTGAGGCCTGCCAGAAGCGCTTCATACTCCGCTTCGTTGTTTGATGCTGGGAAGCCAAGGTTGATTGCCTGCTCCACTACTAGGCCGTCTGGAGAGATGAGGACTATGCCAAGTCCTGCTCCATGCCGGTTGAATGCTCCATCCACGAAGAGCTTCCACATCTCTCCGACGAACAACTTCCAGCAGGCGGAAGGATCAGATGATGCCTTGGGATCCTCCATGATGCTGGTGTCTTCTTCAGAGTCCATGTTCGTTGTCTGCCCCTTGCTTTCTGTTTGCACCAAGTCTTTATTTGTTGGCGAGTCCTGACTTGGTGTAGCATGGTCTGTTTCTTCCTTCCTTTCTTTACTCTGGTCTGCCTTGGGGCCTGACTGAGTAACCAGTACTAGGGGTTGCGTTATTCCGACGTCAACTTCCATCCCTAGTTCGATTGTTTCAGTTAAGTCGACTGGGCAGATGTGATGACTTCCTGGTGTGAACTCTGCGACAAAATCTGCCAATGCTTGCGCTTTTATTGCTGTCCTAGGTTGGAACTTGATGTCGTATTGTCCCAACTCTACTGCCCACTTCAGAATTTGCCCAGAGAAGTTTGCTCTTTCAAATAAAGCCTTTAATGGGAAGGCTGTGAGAACAACTATGGTGTGGGCGTGAAAGTAGTGCGACAACTTTCTTGAGGCCATCATCAAGGCCAATGCCAGTTTCTCGAGTGGTAGGTACCTTGTTTCGGCGCCCAGTAATGTCTTGCTGACATAGTAGATGGGCAAGTGTTGGATTCCTTCTGCGCGGACCAACACTGCGCTGATTGCATGCTGGGAAACTGCGAGGTACAAGAATAGTTCTTCTCCAGGAATTGGGGTTACAAGTAGTGGTGGAGAAGACATGTATTCTTTCAGGTTTTCCAAAGCTTGGTCGCATTCGTCGTCCCATTCAAACTTGGCTTTCAGAGCATGGAAGAATGGCCGTAATCTGTCCGACAACCGGCTTATGAACCGATTGAGCACGGCGGCCATGCCAGTGAGATGCTGCACCTCTTTGACTGAGTTTGGTCTCTCCAGATCCTGAATTGCCTTGATCTGGGAGGGATCTGCCTCTATACCCCGGTTGGTCACCAGGAAGCCCAGGAATTTGCCAGATCCTACTCCGAATGCACACTTCGACGCGTTGAGGCGTAACTTATGCTTCTTCAGGATCTCAAACATCTCACCTAGGTCCTGAGATGGTCATTCTCATCCTTGCTCTTGACCACCATGTCGTCGATGTAAGCTTCCATTGTCTTGCCTAACAATGGTTCAAACATCTTGGTGACCATCCTCTGGAACGTCGCCCCTGCGTTCTTTAGACCAAAGGGCATGACCCTGTAGCAGTATAGTCCTCTTGGCGTGGTGAAAGATGTGACCTCCTGGTCTGGTTCGTGCATGGCAATTTGGTGGTAGCCTCTGCATGCGTCCAGAAAACTAAGTCGGTTGTGCCCTGCCGTTAAGTCTACCAGTTGATCTATCCTTGGTAGAGGAAAGCTATCTTTTGGGCACGCCTTGTTGACCGTTTTGTAGTCGACGCAGACACGCCACTTGCCATTCTTCTTTGGTACTACGACGGTGTTGGAGATCCATCTTGGGTAGTGCACCTCTCTGATTGCCCCTGCCTCCAGCAGGTTTCCTACTTCTTCTGCCACTATTTCGGCGTAGTGGAGTGCCGATCTGCGGGTGCGCTGAATGATTGGTCTGGCAGAAGGGTGGACGTTGAATTTGACAGATGAAGTTGGGGTCAATGCCTGGCATGTCGTATGGGGTCCAGGCGAACACTTCGATGTTGGAGGTCAAAAATTCCAAGACCTCCAATCTCTCAGTGCTGGACAACGACGAACCAAGCAAAAAGAACTTATCCGGGTTCTTTTCATCTATTCTGACCTCCACCAAGTCCTCCACTGCTTTCTGACTAGCCGCTTGCCAACATCTGCGAATAGCTCATTACTCTCAGGTTCTTCCACCGAATGAACGTATCCTTTGGCGGCGCGGCTGCCGTTTACTGTGACAAAGCACTGCTTCGACATGATCTGATCTCCATATACTTCTTCAATTACTCCGGTGTCGTTGGGAAACCGCATCACTTGGTGGTAGGAGGACGCCACCGAGCGCATGGCATGCAGCCATGTTCTGCCCAAGATAATGTTGTAGGTGAAGGGGACCTTCAATACCCAGAACTCCACTTGTTTCGTTACACTCCCTGCTCTGACTGGGAGGATAATTTTGCCGACGGGCCATTCTGGCATGGAGTTGAATCCAATTAGGGGAGATACGGCATGCGCTAAGTCTTTATCTTGCAACTTTAGTTGTTTGAAGGTTTCATAGTACATGATTTCACACGAACTACCTTGGTCAATCAGAATCCGCTTGACGTCAAAATCCTTGACTCGGAGAGTGACGACCAAGGCATCGTTGTGAGGGCAATAAATCCTTGCCAAGTCTTTATCCGAAAAAGACATGACATTTGTGGCCTCTGTCTTCCCTTTTTTGACTACTGGTTGGGCACTTAGCACCTCCCTTAAGTGCTCAGCCTTTTTGATTGAACCTCTGAGCTCGCATACACGCTCAGGTTCAAAGACTCCATGTATTACGTTGATGATGCCTTGGGCGGGGCATCGATCGGCATCCCGTTGGGGTGTTATGGTCCTGGGGGCTGGCTGTGCCCCTCCCTCTATGTACTTGTCCAGGTGGCCTGCTGCCACCAGCTCCTCCAAGAGCTGTCTCAAAGGCGTGCAATTCTCAGTTCGGTGCCCCTTTTCTTTGTGGAAGGTGCACCGTGATCTGTCGTCGTAGTCCTTCTGAGCTTCGCCTAACTTGGCTGGCCACTTGACGAAAGGCTCGTCTCGAATCTCGCTAAGTATACGGTAGATCGGTTTCTTGAAGACCGTGGTGATGGCAGTGCGGACTCTCAACCATCTTTTGTCTTGGTCTTCCCCGTTGTTTTTTCTGCCCCGTCCGTTTCGGTTCTGGCGATCTACCGTATTGACCTTTGCTGAGGTCTTCTTCTCTGGCGTTGTGGTCGCGCCAGATTTTGCTTTGGCACGAGCGCCATCCTCTTCTACCCTGATGTGTTGATGCACTCTCTCCATCAGGGTCTCCATGGTGAGGGGCGGTGTCATGGTGATAGAGTCCCTCAGTCTGTTTCCGACTAGAAGGCCTCTTTTATATTGTGCAATGGCGAGATTGGTTGGGCAGTCCCCAATCTGGTTGAATGTCTCCCAGTAGCGACTTTTGTACGATCTTAGGGTCTCCTTGTCGCCCATGTCGATGGAGAGTAGCTGGTCGATCGCCACCGGAGTTTTAGTGTTTGTTTGGAACCTTGTCACGAACGCCTCCGCCAATTGCGCCCAGGAGGCTATGCTGCCTTCTGGAAGTTTTTCAAACCAAGTCAGGCCCAGGTCGCCAAGGCTTGAAGGGAATAGAATGCACATCAAGGCCTCATTACGCCGGTATACAGCCATGACCTGGCGAAAGTGGCTCAAGTGTGAGTAGGGGTCCGTCTTTCCCTCATATGTCGTGAATTTGGGCTGTAGGAAGCCTGATGGTAGGGGCGCGTTCTCTATTGCTGGAACGAATGGTGAGGTCTGCAGCCTCGCCAATGCCTTGTCCGTTGGTTCGTAGGCCGGGCGCGGTATTGGCATTCCAACCTCGACGCTTCCATGCGTCCGAGGAGCCAACCGCTGTAAGGCCGAAACTCTGTGTGGATTGCGCGCCCTAGCGTCCTCCTTCCACCGTGCTTTCTCTTCTAGCACGGTTCGTAGGTCGGACGATCTGGGCAACTCGGTCTGCCTAGACCTTGTCTGGTGCGTATGCGAGGGCCAGTATGTGCTTCCCTCGGTGTACGACCTCTCAGACCTCGTCCTCTCAGACCTGGAGTGGTGAGTTCTGGAAGATTTGGAATGCGTGTTGCCTGTCCTGAGGCTCTTGTTCTCTGCTTGAGAGGGTGTAGTACTATGACTACGACTTCCCGAGTGGCGAGGGGGCGTCTTGTTTGTACGCCCCTCTCCTGTCGCCACTTCTTTTCTTTTCACTTGTCGTTTTAGGGATTCCATGTCTGCTGCCATCCGACGGATCAATTCGTCTTGTTCCCTGACGCGATCCTCCAGAGTTTGAGGATCAATTCTGCGTCTTTGTCTTTCTGGGCTTTGCGAACGAGAGTAATGGGGGCTGTTATTCCGTCTTCGTCCCCTTGCATCCCTCCTGGAATTTTGTCTTTGTGGTTCCAGGTTCGCCATGGGAGTGACCAAGGGTAGGCCTTCGCGCCTTGCACCCCCTTCCGGAGTTAGTCCGTCGACGGCGGACTGTGGTAATTCTTCGTTGTTCGCCATTGATTTTTGAGAGGAAAAGCTTGATCAAGAGGTTGTTCTTGTCTGAATTCCCACAAACGGCGCCAATTGTACGGGAAAGAAATATACCTTCTCGTATAATCCTGTTGATCAAGTCTGCGTTCCTCCGTACGATGTCGCTTTATCACCTGAAAACACAAACGTGAGCTAGCCGAAGGGTGGGTGCCGGAAACCTCTCCGATGCCTAAGTCAGAAAGATTGTCAAATAGGCAAAAGCTCTGTGTATTCAGAAAGCAAAATTGCGTTACCTCTCCAAAGGTGATATGGGTGAGCTTTTATAGGTTTCGTGTGGCACAATCCTAGTAGGACTCTTACTCCTCCATGCAGAGTCCTCCTAGGATTCATACTCCTGAGAGACCATGCTTCTCTCAACACCCCCCTCACTGCTTAAACCAAGTGAGATGGTTTTTACCACAGCCGAAGTACCTCACGACCGAAGTAATCTAGGCACCTATGATCTTCAACCGAGCTATGCTTAGTCCAGCTCTCTACTATGGTTCGGCCCATACCTTTCTTTCCCTTATCGCGGCTTTCCCATGCTAAGACCGAGCTATCCATAAGAGTGGAGCCAAACTAATTGCCGAAGACCGAATTCCTCACAATACATCCCTTAACCGAAGTAGAAATAAGCCTTATGTGACCGGACTGATTACCACGGTTGCGACCGGTCTAACTCCAAGACTACTTCTTCAGACCGGAGTAACTTATATGGCCTTTTTACTCAACCCTTCGTAGTGCGGCTCAAAAATGACCCACTACTTAGCTTGGCCCAATATACCCAGCTCGGCCCAATTTTCATATAAATTACCCTCTCAGATTATATAGTGTTGAAAATGATTAGTGATAGAATTGTTAAATTCTTATTATAAAAAATCTAAAAAAATTAATTTCTATATTTAAAAAAGATCTAAAACAAACATAAATATTTTTTGCTCTTTTCAAAATTCAAAATTCAAAAATTTCTCTCAAAACATTTTTCAAAACTCATAACCAAATAAATTTTTAATTACTCAAAACTCAACTCATAATTCCACACTCAATTCATAACTCTAAAAAAAGAATCACAATTCTAAAACTAAACCAAACACTACCTACATTTTTCATTTATGTTTATAAAAAAAAATTGTAAACTAGTTTTGTTCAGTTTTAGAAAAACAAAAACTATTAACACGTGTAAACACATTCGGTTTTAAAAAAATAAAATAAAAAACTTGTTTTCTGCACTATTTTTGTTTTTTTTTTTTTTTTTTGAGTAAAGTTCATGGGATTGAACTCCTAAGTTAACCTCATACCCATCTCTTCCTTCTATTTTTTTTTTTTTTTTTTCCGCTACCTTTCTACATTTATATCAATTTATAAATAAATATAAACACATTTTTTGAGTTTGTGGATTTTGCTTTAATTTTTAATTTAAGGAAATTTATTTATAAACTCAAAATGTTACCAAACAAATTTATAGGACAATTTTTAAAATTTTTATAAATATAAATAGAAAATTGAAAATAAAAATATTACCGAACAGATTGTGAGAAAAGAGCATTGAAAAAGAGAACAAATATGGATTATTTACATGAACATTTCTAAATTATTGAAAAATATCATTGTGATCCTTTAAATTATAAATACGTACAAATAAATTTCATAAACTGTTGAGAAGTATCATTTTACCCCTTAAATTATAAAAACATATAAATAGACCCCGTAAATTATAAAAACTTATAATTTAGGGAGTCTATTTATATAATGTTATAGTTTAGGGAATTAAAATAATATTTTTCAATACTTTATGAGGCTTATTTGTACGCTTTTATAATTTAAAGGGTTAAAATGCTAGTTATCAATAGTTTAAGGAGTTTTCGTATAAATAATCCTAAAAAGATTATAAAGTGTTTTAAAATTCATAAAAAAATGTATTGAATTTAACATCTTGAGATTAACATATTTTTTATCATTTTCTTGTACACTATTCATACTTATTAACCGTACTTGTTAAGAAGACCCTTTGTAAAAGAAGAAACTACATTCAGGTAAAAGTTGTAGAAAAAAAATCATCAACACATAAGGAAGTACAAGTGACACTTACACCTCTATAATCTTTCATTTACATCTTACCATAAAGATACTTGCCCCTCCATATATTTGTAAAATGCATTGGGATATCCATAAAGCCATATGATTTGATCAATGATTTTCAAAACTCTAATTTAAAGCAATTATTCGACGTCTTAAAGGCATTGATGTGGTCATGCCACATTGGGCGTGAAATATTTTTTTCCTAATCCATCTTGAAATTGCAGACACATTTTTGGTGCTTGAATTGAGCAATGCTGTTAATATATATATTTTAATATATTTATATCTTGTTTGTCATAATTTTAAAAAGTCAAAAAATTAAAAAGTCACTATCATATTTAAGTCACATCATCTTATTTAGGTCACATCACCTCTTTACCATATCACTTCAAACCTAACTCATACTCAATCCATATTTCATAAAAAGTTAAAAAGTGCACTTATTTAAATCATCTCAAACTACCCCTTAATATAATTTGTAATGATAAAGATATTTCAAACACCTTTGGTATTTATTTGCTTAAAATAAGGTCTTGTTTAACAACTTTTTATTTTAGTCAAAAAGTCACTATAAGTTATCACATCGCTCTCTTTACTTTTCTGCACATCTTTTCGTAAAAAGTCAAAAAATAACTAAAATAGTACGTTCCCAAACGAGAATATACAAATAAGTTAGTACTTAGACCATCTCTAACATTTACTTAAATCTGTTATCAAATTTGAATTTGATTAAAATAAGTCTTAAAAATTGAACTCCAACATTTTCATCAAAGTGATATAAACTAGAGAGAAAAACAGATATTTCATCAAATGGAGGGAGGTTTGATCTTTTATCAAATTTAAATGGTTACCGTTGGACCAGATGTTTACCCAGGTGTCCACATAAGGCAATTTGACAACTTTTTTTTGTCTATGCTTAGACGACCTCCAAGACATTCGCTTGGACAATAGGAGATGTGAAAAAATTTGATAAAAATTCTAGTTTTAATATTGGAGTGAACGGTATCGAATCAAACTTTTCATCAAATTTTTACTTAAATTTAATGAAATTTTTTATTTAACATTGGAAATACTCTTACAAAATTAGTTTGTTTGGTATATGTTTTTTGTTTTTCTTTTTTATTGTTTTTTTTTAATAAATTTTTAAAGTGATTTAAATGAATTTTTGATGAAAATGAATATCATAAATCATCTAATATTCTTTTTAACAAATTGGTTATTTTGGAAATTGACTATTTTAATTATTTTTTTACGAAAAGACGTACAGAAATATAGAGAATTTTTTTTATTATTATTTTAAAAAAGAAGTACCAATAAATCACACTTCCATATCTTAGTAACCAATAAGTCCTCCAAATAATCTAATGAACCCAACATAATCCTACAATTTACACTTGTGGATACTAGTTAATACTCATAGACTGTGTTTGTTTGGAGGGATTCGAGTAGAGATTGGACACCATGTCCATTGGCTCATGGAGTCCATTATTTGGTTGTAAATTCGTAGGCCGGATTAGGAGTTCGATTGGACTATCAATCCCACATATTATATCTTGGGGGTATGCGATAGAATTAGTGGGATAACTATCCCATGGGATTAAATAGTAAAATGACATATTTGCCCTACAACTTCCAAGTATTTGATTTAATTATGTATTATATTTAATAAAATTAAATAAAATTTAAATGTCTCAAATTAAAAATAAAATAATTTTATTAATTTTTAATGATGTTTTATTTTTTTTATTTTTTTAAATAAGTTTTTATAGATGTTTTATTGATGCTTTATTTTAAAATTTTGTTGATGTTTTATTTAATTTCATTATTTAAACTTTTATTGATGTTTTCTTTAATAATTATTATTTTAAAATAAATTTATTTAAAATATTATTTTTAAAAATAATACAAATTTCTATTGATATTTTATTTATTTAAATTTTTAAAAATAAATTCATTTAATTTTAAAAAAATAAAATAAATTTTTATTTAATCTAGCCCAAAAAAAATTAAAATATTAAAGACATGTTTAATATTGATATTATTTGGTAAACAATTTAAAAGGACAAAATTGTCTTTTGATCATTTATCATTCTTCATAATATCTCAAACAAACATAAGATGCAATAGAATAGTTTTTTCTTTATATCTAATCCCATGACTAAACAAACATGAATACACATCCCATCAAATCAAATAGTCCATAGACTATGTATCACAGGATTAATAGTCCGATGAATTACAATCCCCCCTTATCCAGTCCGTCCAAACAAATAAATGACCAAAATACCCACAGTTTGAAATTACACATTTGTCCAAATTTTACTAATGGATTTTTTTACTCTTTTTGGAATGTTTGAAAATTTTGCATTTCAAGTCATTTCAAATCAAAACCCCACAGTTTGAAATCACACATTTGCTAAAAGTTTACTAAGGAATTTTTATACTCTTTTTTGAATGTTTGAAAAATCCTACATTTGAAGCTATTCCAAATCAAAACTCTATGATTTGAAATTATACATTTACTCAAAACTTACTACGGTGTTTTTAAACCCATTTTGAAATGTTTGAAAAATCTCACATTTCAAACCATTTCAAATCAAAACCCCATAATTTGAAATTATACATTTGCCTAAAACTTATTAAGAGATTTTTGTAGTCAAAATCCCACAATTTGAAATTATAATTCTTTTGAAATGTTTAAAAAATCTTACATTTCAAACCATTCAAAATCAAAGCCCTACAGTTTGAAATTATATATTTGCTCAAAACTTACTAAGAGATTTTTGTACTATTTTTAAAATGTTTGAAGAATTGCTCATTTCAAGCATTTCAAATAAAAAAGATTCTCATATCAGATTATGTATCTTACCTTTTTTGTACAAAAGAAAAAAAAAAAATGAAATATAATGAAAAGAAAGGTATAACTGTAAACTCAATTTTTAAAGAATATATTAAATTTACATTTTAAAAATCAATGGAACTAATTAGCGTATATGAAAAACCTTGAGACTAAATAAATTACCATCCCTCAAATAAAATTTATGAATAAATTTTTCACATCTCTTTGACTATTTTAATCCATTACCAAATCAACCCAAAATGGGCTTCTGAGTCTTCGAAATGAAATCATAAAATTACTATTAATTATCACTTTAGTTTATAAATTTTATTTGTAAGAAAAAATTAATGGCATGGTGGGCCCACAAGTTGTGATTTCATTGTGAATTTATCAATTTTTATAATTAATTAAAAAGTATGGGAAAATTTAAAAAAAAAAATGACCCTTATAACAAAATAAATCTTAAGTTTTTAATTTATCAGTTTAAATCATAATCTTTTAATATATTTTCAATTTAAATCATTACCTATTTATGTTAAAAGTCGATGAAAAAAAAATTTATTTTAGTCATTAAACTTAATAAAAAAATATTTTATATATTTTATATATATTTACATCAAGTTTAATGATTAAAATATTATTTTTCTATTATTTTACTTAACAAAAATAGATAAATGATTTAAATTGAAAATAAATCAAAAAATTATAATTTAAATTGATAAATTTAAAATTTTATTTTATTACAAAACTCAAATCTTAGTTTTTTTTTTTTAATTGTTCCAAAATTTATCAAGTTGTTGTTGCATTGTGACCTTTTGCCCTAATTTAATTTTAGGGCAAATTACACTAACAATCCCTATAGTTTGGGGCTTGTGTCACTTTAGTCCATGACTTTTCAATTGTGACACATTTGATCCTGAATTTTGAATCTTGTTCCAAATAAGGACAATTACATACCATTCCTTAATTTCAAGGGTAAAATTGTCAATTTGATAAAATATAAACTAATTTGACAAAAATAAATGTCAAAAAAATATTTAAAAATTTTTAAAAATTATTTCTACCACCAAAAATAAAATTATGTAAAATTTATAAAATTTATAAAAATTACATGATTAATTTTTAAAATTTAATTTTACATGATTATCATCCAAATACATAATAAAAATTAATTTAGTAAAAAAAAGAAATAAATGTCTAAAAGATTTATCAATTTTATATAATTTTATCTTTAGTAGGTAAAAATAATTTTTTAACATTTATTTTTGTCAAATAAATTTATATTTTATCAAATTGACGATTTTGCCGTTGAAAAATCCAATAGTATCTTCAATTGTCCTTGTTTGGAACAAGATTCAAAATTCAGGGTCAAATGTGTCACAATTGAAAAGTCAGAGACCAAAATGACACAAGCCCCAAACTATAGGGACCGTTAGTGTAATTCACCTTTAATTTTAATTTTTATTATTTGCATTTTGACTAATGCTTCGTAGCTCGAAATGCTTTGCCCCAAATGGCTCGAAAATTACAACACTCTCTCTCCATGACTCACTCTCTCGTTCTCCTTTATTTTGTATCTCTCTTTCTCTCTCTCTCTCCTCCTCAGACCCAACACTCTCTTCTCTTTGAACTCACTCATCCCTCTTGTTTCTGTGTTGGGTGGAGAAGTCGGAGCCGATTAAACTCTTCAAAACCCTCTCGCCGCCTCTGGCCTCCGATTCTTCTCCACTGCCCCACCTCCGATCTTCGACTCTTCTCGATATCGGAGCACAAGCTCTGTATACACACAGAGGACATAAATCTGTGTATGATGATGATGTGTTGAAAAAAAATTTAGATTCTACATTTATTTATTTATTTATTATTACTCCTTCCGTCCCAAAATAATGGTCCCTTTTGGGGAATCTAACTTTTTTTGGTAGTACAATTATTGCACTTTATAAAAGTTGATTTTCCAAAATTACCCATTGATAGTACATTTTTTTTTGGGAACATCAATATCATAACTGTACTTTTTATATTATTTATGAATTTAAAAGAATGACAAATTAGGAAATTTATATTATTTTTGTACTTGATTTTTGAAAATGGACTAATATTTTGGGATAATGAAAAATGGAATAATGGACTAATATTTTTGGACGGAGGGAGTATTATTTTTTTTTTTTTTTGTGATTGTTGGTTGTTGTTGATGATGAAAGAAAAAAAAATTGTTGATGATTGTTGGCTGTTGTTGATGATGATGTGTTGTTGAAATTTTTCCAGATTCTACTTTTGTTTTTTTGGTTGATCTCTGTGTGTGATGATGATGTATTGGGTGGGTTTGATTTTTGGTTGGTGATGATGATGATTCTCTCTCTCTCTCTTTCTCTATGTTGATGATGATTTGTTAATTTTTGATTGATGATGATGATGATTCTCTCTCTCTCTGCTCCTCTCCTCCTCTCTTCTTTCTTTTTTTTTCTTCTTTGCTCTTCTTCTGCAAGTTATGGAAAGAAAGAAGAAGAAAAAAAAAAAAAACCAAAACCACGTTGTTTTGGAATTTTGGGCCACTCTAGCCTTTAATCTTTCAAGTTAGGGACTGTTGCATTTTTCGGGTTAAGGTTGAAGCTCCCAACAAACGAATAAGAAATATAAAAGTAGTTTTTTCAAGTAAAACTCACTTGACCCACTCCCTCAAGTTAATGGTTAGTATTTGGTGCAATTTTCAAATGGGTTAGGTTTGTTTTGACATAAAATATTTTATTATTTAAAAAAAAAAATTTAATTTAATAAAATGTCATTTATGATTTTTTTGTGAGTTAAATATTTATTTAAAAATGCTAAATGTGTTAAAAAGATAATGAGTAAAATTAAACTTTGTAAAAATTAATTTACAAAATTTTTAAAAGTAAATAATTTTTAAAAAAATAACTCAAAAATATTTTCTTTCAAAAATATTTTACTTACTTTTTATTTAACCAACATCGGAAAAACAAAAATATTTTACTTACTTTTTATTTAACCAACATCGGGTCTAGTAGTTTGGCAATGACTTTCTAATTAAAAAAAATACAAAAGACAAAATAAATTAAACAAGGTAATAAGATAAAATATCACATTCAAATATTAATCATTTCATTTTTTTTTCATAAAAATCAAAAAAATCAAACCAAACAAACTTTTAGTCCTAAACTAAAATAACTAAAAAATTAAAAAACTAACTAAAAAAAACTAATTGTCAAACGGCAACTTACAAAATTATAATCTAGAAAACACAAGCTCAAAATATTCTCCCCAACTTTTCAGTAACCACAGAATTTAAACAATTTGGGGAACTGTACCAAACTAGATCATACGACCAACAAATGTTCCTCAACTCAAAGCTCACTTTTTTTTGTTAGGGCTGAGCTCTTCTCTAATGCTGTGTTTGATTAAACAATTTGGGAAAAAATTTGAAAATAAAAAAAAAAAATGTAGTTAAAATATAAATAAAATATATCTATATTTCACTTAATTTCACACTTTTATTTTATTTTTTTTCAATTCTCTTCCCAAATCTCCAACTAAACACAGCGTAAATAAACCAAAATTTTATCAAAGACTAGTCCGTCGTGGAGGACCCCATCAGTCTCACAAAATTTTTGACCGACGAGACTAGAGAGAAGCCATTCTCTTCGCATGAAATTTCAAGAGCTCAAAAGATTTCCAAGAATGAATTCACAATAGTTCTTTAAATAAATCAGAGGCAACAAGATTGACAAGGCCAGAGACCTAGGAGGAACAGAACAAAAACAAAAGTTTAAAAACCCATGAAGGGTTGAATTGAACTGAGAGCAAGTGAGATTGACAATAAACCTAAATAACAAAAATATACATTCAAGAGAAATAACAGTTTATATTGAAATTCTCACAAATATCATATACAGAGTTGAGCAATACAATTGCATTAAAATTACTAAAAATTTGCATATAAAACAATACCATGGCTTCAAAACAACTCAGGTGCACAACAAGAAGTTTGGAACTTCAGTTCATCCAGGTAAAAAAATATTTTACCTGAAAAACTCATATCACTGGATGAAAACAGCCAAGCAAGCTCAAGTCCACTGAAACATTCTAGCTCTAAACCAAGTGAAAATTGGGGAAAACCAATAACTCAGTAAAGAAAATGCAAGTCCTATTCCATCTGGATAGATGGATTTCAAATAACTGAACGGGAAGATCAACTAGAGTATGAAAATGCAATCACTTTGCCAATGTTTTTATAGCTCCAACATGATCACAAGAATAGATTACAGAAAAAGGCAACTGCCATGATTCACCATACGAGGTTAGAAAATTGAATGGACCAAAATGCTACGCAAATGAAGAAAAAAGAAAAAAAAATTAAAAATAACATCTCAGGTAGGCTGCATCAGTAAACCGGTCCACTGACAAAAATATTAACTGAAGTACAACAAAAATGCTAAGACCTGATGCATAGGAAGCAACCATAAGATACAAAAACTACAATGAGAATGACAACACAAACTCAAAAAACAAACCTAAAACAATTGCAATTGGAAAACTGGCTAATGGATTCACCGAGGAGCTGCCACTAGTGAGGCGTCCACTTGGGGCATTTGTGGGAGGAAGTCCTAGAACTGCGCCAGATGTAGGCACAACAGAAGATGCTGGAGAGGTTGTTGTAGCACCACCTGACTGAGAAGGTGCAGGTGCCGGGGCAAATAATGACTCCCTGCTTACTGAAGAAGGAGGGGCTATAAGCGGAGGGAATTGCTGTGGACCTGCATCCATTTTCAATAATTCAATACAATATTAAGTCACTGCTCGTAAACCAAAAACACATTTCACAGTATATATCAGAGTCCGTTTGGATAGACGTGGATTCGAAATGCATGGATTTGACATTTATCATTCAAGGAGAACTCGTTATGAATTTTGAGATTAAGGCCTGGTTTGACAACTTTAAAAAAAGCCAAAAAGTCAAAAAGTTACCAAAAAAGTTAAAAAGTTATCACTATTCACCAAAAAAAAAATATTAAAAAAATTAATATACAAATATTAAAATACAAATCAGTTTTGCGCCAACCTAGGTACTGACGTCAACGCAAAGGCAGTGAAAGGAAAAAAAAAAAATTACATGTGTATATTCACTAAGTTAGATGGTAAAGTTGGGCCCGTGCGAGCCCACCATGAGTCCCGTTTTGATAATATGAATCATTCAATATGTAAAACTCGTCTAATATTATATGCCTATTAAAAATCACGTCTATCGGATATTGCTAACTACATTATCAAATCAATTTTGTATAAAAAATGGATGGTGTTATACTTAACATGTGACAAAAAAAACTAACACAATCAGATAGCTATCGATATCCAATGAACGTGATTTTTATTAGCATATAGTACTCGACGAGTTGTACACGTTGAACGGTTCCAATTAAAAAAACGAGACCTGTGGTGGCCCCCACGGGCTGAACAACACCGTCCAATCAAAAGCCCGAAAAGGAGGCAATCGTTTTCCATGTCCTACCCAGCCGACTTCACTGCCCAACCCGTACGGATTAATTAATTATCTTCTCCTACACACTTATTTATACAATATTTTAATACATATTTTTTCATAAAAAGTCAAAAAATTAACCCAAACATCCATATTTTTTTCTTCAACTTTTTAGTCCAAAAAGACAAAAAGTGCACTTATTTAGGACACCCCAAACAACCACTAAATTAAATAGCTTTATCATGATGGATTTGAAATAATTTATAATGTAATTATTTGAAATCATGCTAAGGATTCTCCTCTAGCAAAAAATATCATACTAAAATACATCTCTTCTATTTTAACTTATCTTTTGAAGTATTTCTGGTATCCACCTATAATAGCTAACTCTCTAATATTTTTAACCTCAAATCCCTTGATTTGGAATTCACATCCATCCAAATGAATGCTAAATGTGTTATGAACCTTTTTATGGTCATCTAAACCAGCATTTAGACACACAAACATAACGGCAATTTCAGCAATCATCAAAAAGGGTAACTCAGTGCATGACACTCCCGTCAAAGCGGGGTCTAGGGAGGGTAAGATGTACAATAAAAGAAAAAGAAGATAAGTTTTTTTGAAACCAGAAGACGAGTACAATGTCTACATGAAAATCAAATAAACAATGAAAATGCTTTAGTTAGAACCAATAAAATTAATCCAGTCCCATCACTAGGCCCATATTTTGCATAGTATATTTTGAAATTTTAGTGCCTTTACTTTAAGCAAATAGATTCCTATTATTTCCAGTGAAAATATGTAAATGATTTCACTTTTTCATGAATTTTCCAATAGATGAAAATAAAAAAATTAAAAAGATTTACCAGGGCATCGAGGTTCAAGAGATGTCGACAACCTGCAGAGCAATAAGTAAAAAAATGAAAGGATTCAAACATTAGAACTCCATATAATACAAGGAAAATTTGGAAGAGTTAAAAGTCATGGGAATTGGGTTACATAGTGATAATGGTTCCATTGACATAGCCACTGTAACTACACGAAGTAACATTGCAGCCAGCAGTGCTCTGTTGCCACGTAACATTTCCAAGCATGAGATTACTGTTTCTGCATTGCATGCTCGAACAAGATACCGCCAATGAAGCTGGCATGCAGTATAAACTGTACAAGCATGAGATTATCATAAACCACCACACAAACAAACATAGAGCAAGATGTATCTCACAGATCATAACTCCAAGGTAAAAGTTAATTACTTGCTACTTCCTATACCGCAACTGCATTGCACACAGTGACTTGCAGTGATGGCATAGCTTCCATTAGGAACACTCAGACCAAAATCCGAGGCATATCTTGGGTAATCTGACGCGCAAGCTGTAATGCAAGGAAAAACAGAGGAATAAAAAATATATACCACCATGACCAACCATTTACAAACTCACTAACATACATAAGAATTCATTAATCAATAAAATGAAACAATCCAAATTAGGCAAAATTGTTACTCCTAAGTCTGAAAGACAGAAATTGTGTCTAATGGGTGTTTGCTTGAACCAATCAACACCATTAGAGAACAACTAAAGTAACAGCAAACAAAAGGAATGGCAAACATTGTCTTTTAAGGGCATCTCCAACCCTTAACCTATACCAAATTTAATTTCGGGTAAAAATCAGTCAAAAAACTCTGGACTCCTTGACCCACACTTGGAATCAAATTCAGTTTTACCTAGTTTTTTTTTTAAAACTCAAATCAAGGGAGACTCAAAATTTTCAAGACATTTCTGTAGCTTTCAATAATTCTGCCATTCCTGAAATTTTTACTCAAAATTATGCTTAAATCTGAGTTTGTCTGTTGGATTTCTTCATATCAAATAAAGCTTTTACTCAAATTTGATTAAGGGCTAGAGATGGCCTAACTAATTATGCTACAACAAAAAAATCATAAAAAAAAATTAAAAAAATTTCAGCTTCTTCTATAATTCAACAAACCCTATGAAATGCTAATTGAATTCACACAACATTCAACCCAAAAACAAAAACAAAAAAAAACAAACAATAAAGTTATGGTGTAATAAAAAGATGAAAGTGAATTACCAGATAATGGAATAGCGAGAATGTCACCAGCATCAATAGCTACACTCCCCAACGAATTGACAGTCATAAGATCAGTAATAGTAGTGGAATACCTGGAGGCAATCCCAGCCATTGTATCCGGGGATTGAACAACATAAGACATATAAATGGCGGGCAATGAATTATCAGTCCCATTGAAACAAGTACAAGGAAGAGGAACAACAAGGGTCTGACCGATATCGAGCAGAGAAGGGTCAGAGATGGAATTGGCATCCTTAATCTGATCGGCGGAGACGAGGCCGGCGTAAATGGTGTCGGCGATGGAAGAGAGAGTGTCGGAAGGGCGGGTTTTGTAGTGGGTAGATAGGGATTTTCGGATACCGTCGAGGCAGGAACAGAGGATGGGGATTTTGAGGAAGAGTTGGGAGGGGAGGATGTGGTTGTCGACGTCTGGGTATGAGATGTCGATGGAGTTGGAAGTGAGGAGGGAAATGGGGTCGATTTGGAAGAGGGATGCGACTTCGGAGACTTTGAGGTCGGTGTAGAGTGTGTAGCCGAGTAAGGCATTGCAGGAGTTGGAGTTTGAGCAGGGCTCGATTGTTGATTTTGAGGTTACGAGACCTACATTGGATGAAATGTAGAAGAACAAGGTGGTAAGGAAGTGGAATGAGGTGGGTCTTCGATTCCGCATCTGGAGAGAGAGAGAGAGAGAGAGAAGTGTTTGATATGGGAAAAAGATGGGTTTTTGCAGAGGTTTTTGAGCTGGGTCTTCTCCTAGAAAGAAAAAGGTGTTTGATATGGTGAAAAGGGTTTTTGCTGTGGTACTAACCTGGGTTTTTAGGGTTTGTTTTGCTGGTGCAGTGGTGATTTTTCCGAGAGAGAGAGAGAGAGAGAGAGAGAGGGCAATGTTTATATTGAAAAAGATCAAAAAAACAAAAACACAAAACAGAGCGTTCTGGTTAGGGAAAGAGATGACTTGGGGGGCTGGCTTTGAACACAGATAGACTGTTGTTTTAGAGAGAGAAATATGAGTCTTTTTTAGAGAGAGAAAAGGGGGGGAAGAATAAAGGTTGGAAACAATGGAGGTTCAGACGGAGGAGAGAGAGTACAAATATGTTGCAGACGAGAAATTATTGATTGGTTTTGGGGTAACGTTAGGTGTGGTTTTAATGGTGTTGTAATTTGTGAAAGAGATAAGATTACAAATTTGTATTAGGTAATTAAAAAATATCAATGGATATGATAAACTGTGATTGGTTAGAAGTATGATGCCTAAATCAATCAATAATTTCTGGTTGTAGAGAGAGAGAATCATACGACAGTGGCCAGCACTTCTCGATCCCGCTTTCGATACACTTTTTCATTTTGACTGTTTTATCCTTCTCTGTTTCAGACTTTGGAGTCCGGACAAGGTTGAGATGAAAGAAGCTAATCACTCAAACGACGACGTCTTTGTTCGCTTGTCGACCAATAAAAGGGACATTGTGGTCATTTTAATTTGTTACATCAATTTTTATAAACAAACAGAAATAGTATAGTTCTTTTTCAGGCCTTGTTTGGGAAGACTAAATAAGTGTACTTTTTGTCTTTTTTGATTAAAAAAGTGAGGTTGAAAATATAGATGTTTGGGTTAACTTTTTGACTTTTTATGGAAAAATGTGTAATAAAAAATTGTAAAAATTGGTTTTTAGAGGAAAATTTGAATTGAGAGTTGTGCAGCCGTAATTGTTGACTTTTGGTGAATAGTGTTAACTTTTTAACTTTTTAACTTTTTGAGTAACTTTTTGACTTTTTGGATTATTTGAGATATCCCAAACTTAGCCTTAATTTTTTTATTACAGACCCTCTCCGGTTCTCCTGGAGACATCGCTCATTGGTCTATTTTTTAATTCTGTTTTAATAATTTAAATTGTAAGATCTGTTACATATATTATTTTTATAAAATATTAATTCGATCAAATAATGAAAATTATGCAGTATTTAATTAATTTTGTATTAATTTTTTTTTATACATAATTAATTCAAATATATAATTATCGTTATCTAATCGACTTAATTTTTTATACAAAAATAACATACTCGATAAATTTTAAAATATCAACAACTTAAATTAAATAAATGGAAGTGGATCCAATGAGTCCACCAGATTTGAGAATTGAGAAAAGCCATACTCTCTTTATTAACACCTCTCATGGATTCTATTATTTAAATTTATTGTATTGCATTATACACCCTTCAATAGAAATTTTTATAAAATGTTGTAGTTTTATAAATATTTTTTATTTGGTTTAATTTTAAAAAAAAAATAGTCAATTTTATTAAAATTTATTTAATCTAGATGTACATCAAAATTAAGCACATGTCAAGAAAAATTTTAAAATATTATATAAAAAACAAATAAATATATATGCTCGTTTGTGATTTTTTTAGATTCCTTCATATATAATTTATTTTTTATGTGTATATATTAGGTGCATTTAAAATATATATATATAGCTAAAATATTGTCACAACCCAAACTCGTCCCTATAGATTTAGCATCGTAACCGGCTAGTAATCCTAGGATTACCGAAGGCCTCTGGAACAAATTAATAAAATAAGGGGCTAGCGGAAACAAATATTAAACATACAACATCCATAGAGCTGTGTAGGCTTATATGCTCTGTTACGACCCAAATCCGCCCCTATATGTTTAGTATCGTAACCAGCTAGTAATTCTAGGATTACTGAAGGCCTATGAAACAAATTTAAAAAATAAGGGAGCTAGCGGAAGCAAATATCAAATATATAACGTCCATAAAACTGTGTAGACTTATATGGGACAGTAAATTTTAAACTTGTTTTTACATATAGCATGATGTCAATCTTACATACAAAAGGAACATAAACTTGTCCTAACAAAAGAAAAGAGCATAAAACTTAAAACTTGAAAACTTGTTTACAAACACAAGCCACAGAGCTTGGCCACAAAAAAGACTTCCAGAATCTCCTCGAGAGACACAAAAGTTGGCTAACACAAACCGATTTAGACTGGAAGTCTCAAGCCTGGTCACGCGCTTGATCACCTACATACATAAATAATACAGTGAGCTAGAACCTAGTGAATAACAATGGGGTAAAGGTTTTACAAATGATGTCCATAACAGATTTAGAAATCAGAGTTCAGTTCAAAAACAGATTCATATTCATATCAGATTCTCACATATAATCATATGTAGTACATCCATTAGTGTTAATAAATCCGATGGCTCATGAATACATGAGACGTGCAGATGACCCATAATTTTATAGGACGTTAATAAAGATCCATGTACAGATGGCTCATGAGTCGTACAGATGACCCATAATTTTATGAGACGTTAATGGAGCAGATAACACATATCAAATGATATTAAAGATGCCATGAATACATTTTAGAAAAGTGGACAATCATTCATGATTCACAAAATAACATTTCAGAAAACAGATCAGATCATATTGTACAGAAAATACTTAAAGTCAAACATAACTTTACAGACTTGTTACTCACAGATAGCTCCAAAACCAAAACAAACAAATCAGACAGATTAGACGGTCTATGGCGCGTGACCTATACAAATACATAACGAACACACATTGAAACACACGTTCGGAATATACTTAACTTATTTCTTTTCTATCTTGGTGTGTTTCTAATTCTTATCCTCATTATTGTGTCTTACTTAAGGCTTAGGAATGGCTAGGATGCAATGAGGATGTCAAAATGTACTTGAAAATACTTAGTAAAATTTTCAGAAACATGGCAGTTCGCTCGAGTGGACCTTTAGTCTCCAAAACTTCTGAGAGCTCTCATTTTACGCTCGAGCGAAGATCTTGGTCACTCGAGCCAAGACTGAAAACAAAGGGTGGTCACTCGAGTACAGGCTCTATCGCTCGAGCCAAGGCTCATGTCTACAAAAGTACTGGGAGCTTGCATTCTTTGCTCGAGCTAAGCTTTCATCGCTCGAGCGAAGAGTGCAAATTTTGGAATTTCCAAATTGCTCTCCAAGCTTCAAAACTCAATTTATTTGTATCAAAACACACCATCCTTGGGCCAAAACGTAAGAAAATACTTATAAACTCATAGGACTTCGTGAATTAAAAGCTATTTCGCAAAATCAAGCCCAAAAGCAAATGAATTATTCAAACGCAAAACTTGAAACTTTGAAAACATAACATGCATGTAATGATATGAACTCCAACCTTCCAAAACATGATCAATTGGGCTAAAATGATATAAAACATGAATTTCCAAAACCAAGTTAAAACATTAACATGCAAGAGAGAATTCCTTGAAAATAATTACAAAATGAAATGAACATGAATGCATATAATGATCTTCCATTCCATAATTTTAGCCCAATTCAAGTGTGTAATCACTAAATTCCCTTGAATCTCATGCAATTTTCCTATACAACTCATGAATTCTTCTCTTACAAGAAATAAGCACAAGAATTATGGATTATGATCTTACCTAGAGCTCAAATTCAAGATGTAAAAGCTTAATTCTCTTAGTTTTTTCCCAATTCTCTTTTTCTTTCAATATTGGCTTCAACTCTCTCTCTCTCTCTCTCTCTCTCTCTCCTCTTACATTTGTATGCTCAAGAGGAAGAATGAGTGCAAGTGTAAGGATGATTCTAGAGTTCCATTAGCCTTATATAGGCTTGGATTAAATTAAGTTAATTAAGTGTAATTAATTATGCTTAATTTATTCTAATGATTTCGTTCTGAATCGAATTTCAATTAAACCCACCATAAAATTCTAAAAATTCTCAATTATATGATGACCTAGTCAATTTCATGTTCAGATGCCGTTAAGGCCTTCAATTCGCATATTGAAACAGAAATTTAGATAGATATTCATACGTTAGACATATATAAGCACAATTAATACAAAACACAAGCAATTAACTCAGAATTTATTTTTAATTAATCATTAGGCATTCTTAATCATGGTTTATTGACTAATCACATATCAGAGTTGTTACAAATATGAAGATAAAAAATTTTCCAAACAAAGTTACAAATACCCCTTTATCATAATTTTTTATTTAACAGAAATAACTAAAAAAAAAAAAGAGGGATTAGGGAAGAAGAAGACGAAATGAGTAAAGAGAATAGATGGAAGAAGAGGTTTTGTGGGATGGGGGTTACGAAAAGGATTAAGAGGTCAACAACAGTGCTAGAGTAGTCGGATGAGATTGGAAAAAGAGGTGAGTATTGAGGGGATAGCAAATGATGGAGTGGAAATGGATTGTAGAGAATTGAGAAATGTGGGAAAGAAACAAAAGAGGGCGAATGAAGTTGTGGAGTGGTTGGCGAGGAAGAAGGGGATGACATCATTAGAAAGGGGTGGCTAGCATTGGATTAGGGTTTCAAATGATGGAATGTGTGAGAGAAAAGAAAGATAAAGGGAGGGAAAAAAAGTGAGGACAAAAATGTAAATTAACTATATTTTTGCAATGGGTGATTCTATTTACACACCACTAATACTCTCAGTACATATCATTACTTAGTACACGCACAAAATAATTTTTAGAGTTTAAAAATATCTTATTTTACACCTTAGCTTTCAATTACTAACCCTATATTAACACATCACTAACTATTTGAATACACACCATTACATACATAAAAAAATTCTTCATCTTCACCATTACACACAACAAAAACCCCCACAATCTTCAAAACAGCGACCATTTTCATCGGTCTTGATCTTCATCACTGGCGGAGGTTCATTCGGCCTCCATCTTCGTTGGTGTTGATCTCCATAGTGTAGACACCCCATTTTTGACCGACCTTAAGACTCAGACGTCACCAATTGAGTGCTTGGTGATGTTGCATATTGTGCTCGTTCTGAAGTTGCGGAGTCTCGGCCGCGAGCCTTGCCTCCGGACTTCCGGACTCTTTTGTGCTCTGCCTCGGTTTGCGAACCGGGTCCCGTTTTCTCTGTTTTCTATTCCCGAAGGGAGGAAGAGGTCTCGTAGATCATCTCTCAGTGGCCGTGGGCTACGTTTCGTGGTCGTAGGCCATTTTTCCCGTTTGGAGCCCGGTTCCCGGTTTTCGGAGCCGTCGGTCGTGTGCCTCGGTTCGAGACCGCTTAACCACCTTCGTTTGCTCCGGTTTTTGGCATACACCTTGTTTCCTCCCTTTTGAGGGACACTGTGGCCCGAGAGACCAACTTCGTGGTCGAACACCACCTCCGGTGCTTAGCAACCTATTTTCGGGACCCCAGACCGCGCGTTTTGGCCCCCGAACCCTCGTTTTGCATCGGTTAGGGTTCATTTTTGGCGGAGACCTCATTTTCATTGTTAGGAAGGTTGTAGGAGGGTGGGAGGCCACCTTTTTCCCTGAAAAGCCAGTTTTCTCATTTTCTCTCTCCAAAAGCCGATTTTTCTGCAGGAAGCTGGTTTTTCTCACTTTTGAGCCACAATTTCTGGCTTTTCATATCATCATTGTGATCTACTCATCTGAGAGGCCACCAATCTTGGTAGGCCGACCAGCAATTCGTCCTGACCCTTTTAAACCCCTCTAAACAGCTGGTTTTTCACTTTCCTAAACCACATTTTCTGGTTTTTCACCACAGGGTTGTGATCTACTCACCTGGGAGGCCACCTTTTTGAGGTGGCCGACCAGCAATTCTTGTTGACCCTTTGACCCCTGGTCGGCCGACCAAGGGAGGTGGCCGGCCGGCCACCTGGCCCTTTTGCACCTGGCCGGCCATTTTTGTCCCTCCTGGTGCATTCCAGCTGTGCCAGCTGTTTTGCACCAAACCCTCTGCCCGAGGATCTGTCCTTTTGGAGGGCCATTTGAATTGGTTTTTCCCCCCTCTTTTTTTGGCTCCTCTCCTTTATAAAACCAACACTTGAGCTTCATTTCTAAGGGTTAGAAAATCAGCTGAGGCATTGATATACCATCCTCCATATCTCTCTCATCCAAGCTTCAAAATACCCTTGACCTTGCACCATTTACACACCAACTCATAGCCTACCACCTCCACACTCCATTCCAGCAACTTGGAGGCCATTTGCAGAGGTTGAAAGCTCAAAATCTTGGACCAAAAGCTGCTGGAAATCTGCTCTTCAAGGGTGAGTCCCTATTTCCCCTTTTCTTGCCCTATTTTGCATGATTGATTAGCCTTATTTGCAAGCATTTCTGGGCTTCGACCTGAACTAAAAATAGTCTTATTTTGAGC
The DNA here is from genome assembly GCA_030407325.1 of Camellia japonica. Taxonomy (NCBI): domain Eukaryota; kingdom Viridiplantae; phylum Streptophyta; class Magnoliopsida; order Ericales; family Theaceae; genus Camellia; species Camellia japonica. Next base: position 118,968,626 of record JAPPVO010000016.1, read on the forward strand.
TTATCTTCATGTTTGATCAAGAACTTTTTTCTGTTTGAGGTCTTTTACTCCCCCTTTGTGCCTTATCTCTCTTTTAGGGCTTATCTTGCATGATATATTAGCCTTATTTGTGAGCATTTTGGGCTTCGAGCCAAACTATAAAATGTCTTATTTTGAGCCCCTCTTCAACTTTGTTGAAGGGATATTTGTTGTTTGAGGCCATCTACTTCCCTTTACCCTCTATCTCTCTTTTAGGGCTATTTTTGCATCATATTTTAGCCTTACTTGTGAACACTTTTGAGATTTGATATAAACTAGAAAAAGTCTTGTTTTGACATCTTATTTAAGTTTGGTTAAGATCCCATTTCTGTTTAGGGTCATCTTCTCCTATGCATGCTTCATTCCTTCATGATTAGGGTTATGCATTAGAGCACTTGCATTGGCCATGGTTTGGCCTCTTAGCCACTAAAATCCAGTGGATTTTCAGTGGCTTAGGTGTATTCTTGAAGGCCAAAATCAGAGGGGGGTGACCCCCTCTCTCCTTGTCTTGTTTGGTGGCCTTCTTGGCCTTCCAAAGGACCCCCATTTTGCATACATTAAAGTCACTTTCCAGGTCTCATTCCAGGGGTTTTAAGGTCTGCCTTGGCTCTATCCAAGGCCCTTTTGGCCATATTTTATGTCTATGTTGCATGTGTAGAGAAATCTCATTCAAGGCCTTTCAAAGAGGCCTTTCTTTGCATGTTTTCGAGACTGATTTCAGGGCCCATTTTGTGAGTTTTAGGGCTTTCATATTCCATTTCCAGAGGTGGTCTTGTCATGTTACAAGTCTATCTTGTATGTGCTTAATAACTCCTTACATGGCCCTCTAAAGGAGCTCATCATTTTTGCACATGTTGGCAGCATTTCAGTGATTATTTGGGCATATTTTCACATGTTTTGTTCACCGATTTTTGCTGGTTTGATGAGATCTCACATGCTTCACATACATGTCATGTAACCCATGTTTGCTAGTCAAGGTTACATGCTATTTTAGTCCATCATGCTAGCATCTTTTGGCCATGCCTTAAACTGGAAATGTGCATGTTTTGGGACTGCCTTGGCTCTGTCTTTAGACTTCATGATCAAATAATGCTCGCTTTGTATTCTTGTGGTCCAATACATGTGCTTAGTTTTGAGTTTCGGGACCATTCCATGCGTTGTATGACATATATCCATGATTCCGGACCTTTTAGCATCATGTTTCAGTGCTGGAACTTACATATTCATATGCCATCTCTCATCCTTTGCCATGCCTTGTTAGAGTTGCATGTTGTGCCTTAGGATCGATCCTCGGTTAGCGTGCATGTGTGCACGCATTTCGGTTATCTCATTTTCATCTTATGGCTACTGATGTGAGTGTGGCTGAAGTCCACTCATGTTGGTGTAAGTCCATCGTGCATTGTGTATGCCATTTCAATTCATAGCATTGTGTATGCTAGGTTGCATGTTAGAGCATCATGTATGCCATATTAACATCGAGCATTGTGTATGCCATTTCATAGCGTTGCGCATGCTAGGTTGTATGTTAGTCACATTGTGTATGCCATCTCATTTGCATGGTATTTAGGATAGGAGTTAGCTCAAGCACGGGAAACGAGGGACGTTTCGTACTCCGAGTGACGGAACGTGTCTCAATTCCCAATCGCCGACACTTCGGATTACCCATGATGGAGTCTAGGCCTTGTTTTGTTTATATGTGCATTCATTTCACATTGAGTCATGCGATTCGACTCTTCGGCCATCATGCATCGAGATGCGTGATTGATGGCACGAGGATCGAAGACTACACTCCCTGAAGAGTAGTCAAGCATACATATGTGAAAATACTTTGCCGTGCCCCTTTATTGCTCTCTGTTGCAGCAAATCAGAAACCGGCAGTCTTTTGGAGCTTCGTGCAATATTCCGGGCTTAATTGTAAACAGAGGCTAATTGGGGCATCGCAATGGATTTCCACGCAAGGCAACTCAAGCATGCATCATTCATCATCCGGAGCAGAGCTGAGGCAGTCCATAGGCTTGCATGCTAATTTACTGCTTTCCTAGATTAATTTTTTAATTAATTAGGGTTTTGTACTTATTCGAACTGTATTACTTATTTGGGACTGTATTATTTATTCGGACCCTCCGCGCGAGGGCAATGTTGTAATAAGTGTGCGTGTGTGTGATGTATGTCTTCCAACCCCACGTCTTTCTCCCTTTTATTTACCAGCTTATGATGGTTAGATCTGGGCATATTTCGATTAGCATACAGTATGATAGCATGTTTGCATTCATTCATTTGTTTTGCATGTACCGGGCTCGGCGCATCATACTCACTGCATTGTATTTCAATTCCGAGTTGAATACATGTTAGCTGTAGCATTTCATATGCCATGTTTAGAATAGTCGAGCCTATCTTAGTTGCATTTTGTATGTGTTGCATTAGGCATTTCTGTATAGTTAGGATCATGCATGGATTTCTAACATAGCTTCTGTTTTGGCTTGGAGTACTCGGTAAGTTTTATGCTTTAGCATCCTTGCATGCGTGTGAGTGACTGTCATGATAGCATGCTTACCATGAGGCTATGTGCTTATGTGTTATAACTGCCTGAATGCCTGCGGGTGAAGGTTGGGTTATTTGGATTGGAGCAGTTCATTCACTGTGAGTTTTAAGCCCACTAGATAGTGGCAAATCACCATGTTTTTCTAAGCCCACCTGAGGGTGGTAAATCCACATTTTAGCCTACTTACGAGTAGCAAACCGTTTTCAAAACAAACATGAGATGTTTCGTTCCAATTCAGGCGATCCAGTCTATACTTGTATGTTGTGCGCATCACATAGTAATTCTAGGCTAATAACCGGAATAAGAACGCATAATGTTTTCAAAACTAGATATCATGGTTAGTAGAGGCCGATCATTGATCGGGCGAGTGGGGGTGCTCACGAAGTGACCTTCCCCAATCGTACCCAAGTTCCCGAGCCGAGGCAACTTTGGTAATGACGGACACGTGGCCTTAGGCAACGAGTCAGGGTTTCCTAAATTCTCCCAAAATAAATATTTAGGTGGCGACTCTGTATCTGGCAAAGCAGTCCATGTTTGGCACTTCTTTCAAAAAAATCTGTTTTCAAAAACAATTTGCCGGATTTGGACTCTTTGATGATTTCATCGGTCTTACATTGCACTCTGCGAGATTAGATACAGGACCGTGACATTGAGTCCTGAACTGTAGTGAGCCTAAATGAACAGAACGGGACTCATCCTCCCAGGGCGTTCGGGGACGTCTACACATAGTTGGTGTTAAACTTTCGTTGTGTCTTATCTCGTCGTCTCATCATTTCAGATCGTCGGCGGAGTGTTTTATTCAGCCTCCATGTTTGTCGATGTTGATCTTCATTGTCGGTGTTGAACTCTCATCTCTCATCATTGTTTCAGATTGACATTGTCAGCATTGATTCACACCTTCCATTCTCATAACCAGTTCCAACATTGTTATATTGGGTAGGTATAGAATATTGTAAAAACAGATAACAAATTCATCAAAGTAGTCATGTTCAAGAATATAGAGTTGAACAAACTTGAACGACGAATAAAAGTTTAATTTATTTTAACTGAACTAATTTAAAATTTTCAATTTTTTATATATGAACATTTAATATTTGATCAATCTTAATAATTTGAACAAAATTGTGTTATTCAAATATAAATAATCAAACATTGTGTAAAAATTCAACTCTGGTTATCCGAACACGACAAACAAAATCATCTTCCCAACATACAAATGACATAAATTAAAAAAAAAAAAAGAAGTCAAAAAGTTAAGTTATAAATTAACATTTTCAATGTTCAAATCAACGTTTTCAATGTTTATATCGAAACCAATCATCTCAGTGTCATCCATCGTGTGCAAATATTCAAAACTAATTGATTTCAATGTTCTTAAACCCTAAATCTTTAAAAGCAATAATGTTTTGAGTTTGAAAAATAAATATAATGGAGAAGAGATTGAAGTGAGCTAATTGATAATAAATGATATCATGAGTGCATGTTAATGGTAAAAATGATGAACAAATACAATGTTTATAGTAGAAGTGAATAGGTAAGAAGTGGAAACCCTCCATATCAATCCATCTCCATAGGAGACACAACCCTAAACCCTATAGGGATGATGGTATGTGAAAAATATTTTATGTTTTTGCATATGAAATTTTTGAATGGGTAGAATACACTCCATGTTATCCTTAATGGTCATTTCATTAAAGAATATTATTGGAATATAAATTTAATCTATTAAATGGTATGTATTGAAAGTATTAATGGTGTATAAATAGAATCACCCTTGTGTAATTTTGTTAAAGTTCCCATGTCACATGCAATTAGTTTAGATTCCTATATTCTTGGCAATTATTTATTTTCCTTCCCATTTTTCAATAATTTTCCTTTAATAGAAGTTGACCCATAAAATACACGTGTTAATTTTTTTTTCAAAAATATGTTATAAAAGAATAATTTTAATTTTAATGTAAAATTAAAATTAAAGTAGGATTTTAGTTATTTATTTTGATAATATTGACACTATCGTTCTATAAAATTGTTACTTGAATACTTATATATATTAATTTTAGTTAAATTATTTGTATATTTTGATAATTTTAATTTTATCATATTATAAAAGTGTAATTATCATATATTAAATTATAATAGGTAAAATAAATACTCATTTTGATGTTAAAAATAATAGTTAAATTAGAAGAAGAATTAGTAACATAAAATTAAAAGTAATTCTAATTATTTAATTTTCTTTATATTTATTTGGAAAATAAAAATATGTAGAAATAGAAATTATATAAATTTTATTTAAAAAATTAAATATAAAATATAAAAGAATTTACTGTTCAATAATTAAAAAAGTAACTCAAACAGTAAATCTAAACTTTAGAGGTTCCTTGAGAGTATCATTGTTGTGAAAACTTTTCCTCTTGTGAGTTGTGATTAGATAAAATAATGTAGAAAATAAAATATGATTTCATATATAGAATCATTATAAAATTTAAACGATAAATCCATAATATAGAATAATATAGAATTGGTATTGGGTATAGAATGGGTAAAATTATTTATAAGTATTATTTGGAAGACTTATTTAATGTGAAATCCTATGAATATTCTTTTAGAGTTTGAAGTCCTATTTAAATAGGAATGTGTTTCATAAGGTCCTATAAATTGTAAATGAATGTTATTAATGTACTATTATATCTCTAATTTGTTTTCATATTGTACTTTATTTTCTCATTCATCATGTCACATTTGGGAAGGTTTTTAGGAAAGACAAGTCTATAAGCAACGACTATGCGAGTTTTTTTTGCCTTGATTACAGGATTCCGGTACATTTTCAAAATGTTGCTTAAATGGATATGGACATGGTCGATGATATGATGAAGTTTGAGGGTTGTGTGTTGATTCATTCAACAGATTTCGACTCTAATCGATTGAGGGAAAGATATATGTTTTTGTTTATTTATTAAAGTGTGTTGTTGTTTGTTGAAGTGTGGATTGTTCTTCTTTAATATGGCATTGACAATCTATTACACTCATTGATAGTCACACTTTGGCCAATGTTCTAATTAAATGTGTGTATTTGACATTGTGATGGTTGATGCATTTTGATATGTTCAATGAAGGGGGGGTGTGTATGGGTTCAAGGGTTAGGTTAGGGGTATTTGGTTTTAGTTGTTAATTGGATATTGAATATGAGTGTAGACGTCCCCGAACGCCCCGGGAGGGTTAAGTCCCGTTCTGTTCATATTGGGGTCACTACAGTTCAAGGACTCAAATGTCACGGTTCTTAATCTTTGAACCAAAGAGTCTAAATCCGGCAAATCGTTTTGAAAACAGATTTTTTGAAAGAAGTGCCAAACATGGACTGCTTCGCCAGATACAGAGTCGCCACCTAAATATTTTTAAAATGGGAAATTTAGGAAATCCTGACTCGGTGCCAAAGGCCACGTGTCCGTCATCACCAAAGTTGCCTCGGCTCGGGAACTTGGGTACGATTGGGGAAGGTCACTTCGTGAGCACCCCCGCTCGCCCGGTCGAAGACCGGCCTCTACTAACCATGATATCTTATTTTGAAAACATTGTGAGCTCTTATTCCGATTATTAGCCTAGGTTACTATGTGATGCTCGCAGCAAACAAGTATAGACTGGGCCGCCTGAATTGGAACAAAACATTTTATGTTTGTTTGTTTGCAAATGGTTTGATGGTGCTACCCGCAGGTAGGCTAAGACGTGGATTTGCCACCCTCAGGTGGGCTTAGAAAAGATGATTTTTGCCACTATCTAGTGGGCTTAAAACGAACATTTGATGAATTGTCCCAATCCAAGTAACTCAGCCTCCACCCACAGGCATTCAAGGTAGTTATATCACATAAGCACATAGCCTCATGGTAAGCATGCTATCATGGCAACACTCACACGCATGCAAGGATGCTAAAGCATAAAACTCACCGAGTACTCCAAGTCAAAACAGAAAACCGATTAGAAATCATGCATGATCCTAATTATACAGAATGCCTAATGCAACACATGCAATAATGCAACTATAGCAGGCTCGGCTATTCTAAAGATGGCATGTGAAATGCTGCAGCTAACATGTATTCATTTTGGAATTGAAATACAAATGCAGTTTGTATGATGCGCCGAGCCCGGTGCGTGCAAAACAGATGAATGATGCAAACATGCTATCATACTGTATGCTAATTGAAATATGCCCTATATCTAACCATCATAAGCGGATAAATAAAAGGGAAGAAAGACGTGGGGTTGGAAGACATACATCGCACTCACGCACACTTATTACAGTTTTGCCCTCGCGCAGAGGGTCCGAATAAATAATACAGTCCGAAATGAAAGAATAATATACAAATTCCTAATTAATTAACAAATTTAAACTAAGAAAGCTTTAAACTGGCATGCAAGCCAGGGGGTGCCTCGCTTCTGATGAATGATGTATGCTGGGCTGCCTTGCGCAGAAATCCACTGGGATGCCCAATTTAGCCTCTGTTTGCAATTGTTCTCGAAATGCGCGCCAGACTCCGAAAAGTTGCTGATTCCTTATTTTGCTGCAACAGAGAGCAGGAAAAGGGCATAGCAATGTATTTCACAAATATATGCATGCCTCGATCCTCGTGCCACCAATCACGCATATCGATGCATGATGGCCGAGGAGTCGGATTGCACAACTCAATATAGGGTGCAATGCAGATGAATGCTACAACAAAACCTAACTCCATCATGGGTAATCCGGAGTGTCGGTGACTGGGGAATTGAGACCCGTTCCGTCACTCGGAGTACGAAACGTGCCTCGTTTCCCGTGTCCGGGCTAACTCCTATCCCGAACACGATGCGGTATGCATGATATGCATGAAATGTAGCTAATATGCAACCCTATCATGCACAATGCTATGAAAATGAAATGCCTCGAAATGCGTGCACGCGGGCACGCAAACCGAGGCGATGATCCCAGGCATGAAATGGCATACGCAATGCAAATGGACTTACACTAACATGAGCGGACCTCAGCCGCACTCACATAAGAGCCGTCGGATAAAAAGAAGTGCCTCGAAATGCGTGTCCACGGGCGCGCAAACCGAGGCGATACATACGGAATGCAAAATGACATGGAAATGATATGTAATGATGCTAAAATGAGATGTCTCGAAATGCGTGCCCACGGGCACGCAAACCGAGAAAATGGCATACACAATGCAATGAGACTAAAATAGCATACAGAATGCAAAATGGGCTTATACCAACATGAGAAAGCCTCAACCACTCTCATACGGGAGGCCGTCGGATAAAAAAGAAGTGCCTCGAAATGCGTACCCACGGGCGCGCAAACCGAGGCGATGCATTAAAACATGAAATGACATACGAAATGCGAAATGGACTTATACTAACGTGAGTGAGCCTCAGCCACACTCATATGAGAGGCCGTCGGATGAAAATGAGGCGCCTCGAAATGCGTGCACACGGGCGCGCAAACGAGGCGATGCGGGTTTAAGCATGAAATGACATGAAAAATGATATGCAAACATGCAAATGGAATTTCAACACTTACAAATGATGCAAAACAGTCCCGAAAGGTGGGGAAATGATACCAAACGCTCGGAATGGTCCCGAAATGCGATAATAAGCACCCGGAATGGCCTATAGCCACACTAAACATGCATAATTGGTAAATGAAATGCAAAACAGTAGCAAGGCAGCCCCAAAATAGCATTATTTACAGTACAAATCATGGCGAAATAATGAGCATAGGTAGGACAACAATAGCATGCAAAAATACGAGCCAAGAGAGGGGTATTGAAGCAAGTGGTGTATGAAATGCTCAAACTGAAAAGTACCCTTCTACAACACTGATGAGGGACTAAAAATATGCATATTTTCAGGAGATGACATCCCCCAACTCAGTATGAAAACATGGTAAAAATGCTATGCAAGATGAGGATATATGAGGCTATAACATGAGGTACCCCAACATTCATCAAAACAACAAAGACCCTCAATGGAATATGTCAAGAAGATCAAAATATGAATATTTCTAGTTCTGATGATGGCCGAAAACAGAATCTAGATAAGCTTAAAAAGGCATGCAAAATGGGGTCAAAGAGAGATATAAAGGCAAGTATAACATGGAGACCCCAAACAAGATTGATCCCTTCTACAATATTGTAGAGGGACACAAAATAAGCTCACTCAAAGTTCATGACATGTTCCAAAACAGACTGCATGTAGGTCAAATAAATCATGCAAGTTTACGGTAAATTGAAGGAATTGTGAAGCAAGTGCATGATAGAGAGGCCAAAAAGGGTTGAGCCCTTATTCAATGTTTAAGAGGGGCTCAAAATAGGCCCACTCAAAGTTTATGTCATGCTCGAAATCAGATCACTCATAGGCCAAATACTTCATGCCAAAAACAAGGGTAAAACATGGATTCAAAGCAACTTGCACATGGAGGATGAAAACAGGGTTGAGCCCTTCTTCAACATTGAATAGGGCCTCAAAATAAACACAATATCAGTTCATGAGATGCTCCAAATCAGATCACACATAGGCCAAATATTCAATGCAAAATAAAGGCATATAAGAGGATATTGAAGGAAGTGTAAGATGGAGGGCTCAAACAGGGTTGAGCCCTTAAAAAAACATCAAGAATAGCTCAAAAGAGGACCACTTTCAGTTAAGGTCGGAGCTCAAAACAGTGAGCAAGTAAGGTTAAGAAATGAGGCAAGAAAGTGGTGTAAAAGAGGGGATTTGAGACTTACCCTTGAAGACCTTTCTTTCTTTGCTTCTTGACTTGAGAAATGTTGTTTCTAAGCCTTCAAGAATCCCTCCTTGCTTCTGGAAATGGATTGGTGATGGTGATGCTTGATGATGATGAACAAATGGAAGTAAAACTTGAGGATTTGAGAGAGATCAAGAGAGATATGCTTGAGCCAATGTTTCTAGGTCTTGAGGGAGAGGGAGAGGAGTGTATGCATGCAAGAATTGTGTATCAAAGTCAAGGCAAAAGTGTAGCCTTAAGGGAACAAGTTCCCTTGCACCAAAAAATATCCCCCGAAATCAGATCTTTTGGGGGATACAGCTATACAGCTGTGAAACACACTTCCCAAAGAGTATGGCCGACTAGCCACCTTTATTGGAGGTGGCCGGCCGGCCACCCCCCCTAGCCGGCCGGCCAAGGGCAAAAATGGAAAGATGGATTTTCTGGCCGGCCACCACATGATGGTGTCCTCCCATGTGTGTACAACAAGACCCTATGGTTGGAATCTGGCAACTCTGAACCAAGAGAAACAACAATCCACTTTTCAAAGAGGGTCAAAAATGAAAAGAAGAATTACTGGCCGGCCATGGTTTTTTAGTGTCCTCCCATGTGTGTACAACACGAATATGTGGTTTTGGCTCGAAGAAAAAGGCCCTAGGGTGGTCAACATTAGCCCGGAAGTGAGAAAACGGGCGCCGGATGAGCATAACAGGTTGCTTGGACAATTGCTAGCCTCCCACCCTCCAGTGATCTTCTCGATGATAAAAAAAACACGAGGTACCTGCCAAAAATGAACAAAAACCGATGCGAAACGAACGCTCGGGGGCAAACCGCGAGGTTCGGGGCCGAAAAACGGTCGTTAAGCACCGAAAGTGGTGTTTGGCCACAAAAAGGGGTATCTAAGACCCCAGTGTGCCTCGTTATGATGAAACAGAGGTACCTGCCAAGAATGAACAAAAACCGATGCAAAACGAAAGCTCGGGAGCCAAACCGCGAGGTTCGGGGCCCGAAAACCGGTCGTTAAGCACCGAAAGTGGTGTTGGCCACAAAGTGGGTATCTAAGACCCCAGTGTGCCTCGTTATGATGAAACAGAGGTACCTGCCAAGAATGAAAAAAACCGATGCAAAACGAAAGCTCGGGAGCCAAACCGCGAGGTTCGGGGCCCGAAAACCGGCCGTTAAGCACCGAAAGTGGTGTTTGGCCACGAAGTGGGTATCTAAGACCCCAGTGTCCCTCGAAAGGGAGTAAATGAGATGCATGCCAAAAACCGAAGGAATCGGAGATGGTTGGGTGGTCCCGAACCGAGGCACACGGCCTGACGGCTCCGAAAACCGAGAACCGGGCTCCGAAATGGGCAAAATGGCTACGGCCACGAAACGTAGCCCACGGCCACTGAGAGATGATCTGCTAGACCTCTCCCTCCCTGCAGGAAAGAAAACAGAGAAAATCGAGTCCGGTTCGCAAACCGAGGCAAGACCAAAAGAGAGTTCGGAAGTCCGGAGGCAGGGCGCACGGCCGCGACTCTGAGACTTCTGAACGAGCACAATATGCAACATCACCGAGCGCTCAATCGGTGACGTCTGAGTCTTAAGGTCGGTCAAAACTGGGGTGTACAATGAGCCACGTCATAGGATGGCAATTCTACATTGGGACCTAGATGATCGTGTTACGATGCATGTTATATTTAGTGTGTAACGTTAATCCACATATAGCATGTAATAGATGATATTTGTGTGTTTGTTCAGTTATATATGTATTTGAATGTGTATCGTGTCTTTGTTGTAATCAGTGTTTACACACATGTCACAGTGTGTTGCACAAAATTATTGGGAATTTGGGTTTGTAATTGAATGTGGATTGAATCCCATCGCTCGATGTTGAAGTTACACTGGGTTAGGGGTGATGGTGGTTCAATACATGGGTTGGGTTGGGATGTTACATGTTATATTTAAGAGGTTGCATTATTCATAATTCAACGGTGGAGTATTGGAATGTCACGTTGAGTTTGGGATGAGAAGCATATAGGAATGATGGTGGATTTTGGATGTTACATGTTACATTTACGTTGGGTTTATGATAGGAAATATATGAGAATGTCACATTGAGTTTGGGATGTTACATGTTACATTTATGTTTTGAATTTCTAATTTCAAACCATATAAATATGATCAAAATCTATGGTAATATTAGATTTCCCATATATGGTATTGCCATTAATCAAGTTGTTTTGAATTTCATAAGCATATGGAAATTTCACGTTGGGTTTGGGAATGTCACATTGGAGTTGGGATGTTACATGTTACATCTTACATTTACGTTTTGAATTTCAAATTTTCAACCATATAAATATGATCACAATCTATGGTAAAATTGGATTTCCTATATATGGTATTATTATTAATCAGGTTATTAATTAATTAAGCTTTGGGGTAGATGTGTCCACAAGAAAATCACAGGACCTATTGGGTTATGAGATTTTTCATAGAACCATATCTTGTATAGGTTTTCCAAATAGGACTTATAAATAATTTACCCTGTAGAATAATGCACGGGAAAAAAAAGACAATTTAGCATTAAAAAAAAATCTAATACCCTTGAAATAATTAAGAAGAAAAACATGAAGTGCAAAATTGGCATTGGGTTTGTGAGTTATCTCAATTTATCATAAAAAATAAATGGAAGAAAAATATTTGTCAAATAGAGTTCATATGAAATAGGTAGAATTTAAATTAGGTGTTTGTGTAGAACTTTATATATAATTAAAAAAATACATGCTGACGTGACTGTCTTAAAAAAAAAGCCCTTATAATATGCCACCTAAGCATGAGAAAAATACTACTTTTGATAATATATATACACAATATGATTTATTATACATAAGTTAAGGATTTTGTTCTTTATTTTTTAGGGAGAAGCTTATCTTGAGTCCTCATTTGGATAGGAGACAAGGGCGCAATTGTGTAGGACGGATAGTGGCCATGTCCCTCCCAAGTTTTGAAATAAAATTCAAATACTGCCCCTATATTTCATGATTGTTTATAAAATATATAATGAGACGATACCTATTATAAAATCACTTGTTAATTTTCTATTTTATCATTATTTTATAATGAGATCCTTTTTAATTATTTCAAATTATAAAATAAAAAATTATTTGTTAGATTTGTTTAATTTCATCCTTATGAAATTATATTTTCACAATGTTTGTATAAAAAATTATTTTTAATTAGTCATGTACCAAAAACTAAGTCAATTTTTCTTATACTCACACCTGGGCTTGACCCCTTCTAAACAATATTTCTAGTTCCACCATTGACTGGAGAGGTAATGTTGGGGCCCGTGAGGCCCACTACGGGTCCTATTTTGATGAATTAGACCGTTCATTTTTTAAAACTTTGTGTGCATCAACAACACACACAAAAAAATTAGGTCGATTCGATAATTATTACATCTTTATTTTATCACATCTGTCATTAAAAAATGAGCGACAAATGTATTTTTAAAAATAGACCGTTCATTTTTTGAAGACAAACATGATAAAATAAAAGATATTGCGATTATTAGAGCTATATAATTTTTGTGTGTGGATGATATACACGAAAAGTCCTAAAATTAGATCATCGAAACGGGAGCCAGCTAGGGGTGGCTACTGCCCTGCCCAATTCAACCTAATATTTTTAGGGATTGGAAGAAAATATTTAGCCCATAGGACTAGGGTGGACAAAAATTTGTAACCCATTTATTTTTGGGGCTAGATTTGGAAGAGTTTTAGCCTAGTCCGATTCGACCATTTAGAAATTATTAGTATTAAATTTTATATTAGTTAGTTATGTTTTTTTTAAATAATCAAAAGTAAAGAAAAAATAAATATGTATACTGTTTTCCATAGCTTCAACTAAAACACTTCTTAAAAGATTATATTTATTTTACAATTGAATTTTACTAATATTTTAAATTTAAATAATTATTAAAAGGGTTTTAACAATTTAATAACCTTTGAAGACAGAAAAAAAAATGAATAGTTCATATTTATTATGTTAAGTGGACGGGTTTAGAATTTAGATATTCTTTTTGAGTTGAGCTTGGGATGATACAGATACTTAAGGGGACTTACGGGCTAGTCCTATTGAGGAGATGTAACCCCGAAATAATTATAATATACCCATCTCATAACAAACAACTGAATTAATAAACTTTCATTAACTAGAGTTTGATATACAAAAGGTGACACATGCGATATACATTCATAAAAAGTACATCATGAATCTACAACATGTGTTGCAAGATAGTGAAAATAAATGAAAGCTAAACAGATAATCATATACCCTAAAGGCTTACATCTTTCCAAGTCAATACTTGGGTATATCAAAAGTGAGTTTTAAGCTCAATACAGACAAAGCCCTAAGCTTGTACAAAATTAAATACAAAATAACAACACTTAAGCCTTCAGCTCCACAATCCTCCCAAGCTAAGTCTTTGGTGGAGGCATGTCATCAGCACCTGAAAATGGTTTTTCCACATAGGGTAAGCCAAAGGTATAAATCTTAACAGAGCCATAAGCTTTTATGCATATGCAATGCCTATGTCAAAACGTTTTACATTTTTTTTTTCAAAAGCAATGGCATACTCAGTTTACATTACAATTCTCAAAATCATGTCTTTACAATAAAAACAAAAGGGAAATCTTAAACCAGTACAATCTTTTACGGATATTTTGTCCGCGAAAAACCGTCAAACGGCACCCATGTAAACGTAGCCTATACAAGCGTTCCTATTGCCAATTTACGGATATTTCGTTAGCGGAAATCGGTACCCATGTATACGTGCGTTTTTCGAGACTTCTACCTTGGACACACAAGCCAACTTGATTTGGTGATACACACTTCTTTCCAACGTCCACCCATTTTTCTCAACATCATATACATTTTCAATGTAGTAAATAAGTAACAATGTTCAATGCACATGGATGAGAAAATTAGTTTTAGTTCACCTAATTCTTATGCAATTTCTACAACACTCATAGTTATCCTTCACCGATAACCTAAAACACATATCTCTAAGCAGATAAATAAATTTCATTAAGAATACACTTTTCCACAAATCTCAAAATGGGAGTGATAATACATATCTAACTTCACCCTCATCATTATCATCATTTCAATTTCACAATTTCCATATCAATTCCATCTTCTCTTTACAATCTCAAACATTCACATTTTTGTGTAAGAACCTATTTTTCTTTGAAAATCAATTTCAATGTGGGAAATACCCATTTCAACATATATCAATCCCAATTTCATACCCACAAGCTTTTCCAAGAGACCATTTGAGAACCCTTTTTTATTATTTTGATTTCAAACCCTAGGTTTTACCAAAACAACCCAAAATACTATAATCCTTTGAAATAGCAAATAACTAAGGTAAAACTTATATAAGAGTGTGGAGAATCCCTACCTCAAGCTTACAAGACGAGAGAGAGAGTGAAGAGACTTCAACACCGCTGAAACCCAACTTTGTTCGGATGAAAATGAAGCTCTAAGTGAGCTCTACCTTATTCTCAAAGGGAATAGGGTAGAGAAATCAATGGATCTAGGTGTTTTAGGAGAGAGAATGTGGGTTTTAGAGAGAGAGAGTGTGTGTAGATCTAGGGTTTTTAGAAAATTTTAGAGAGAGAGTGAAATGAAAAAATGATGTAAAAAATGACTTTTACGGACTGATATACGCGCAGTCCGCTTGAGCGTAAGAAGTGACGCTCGAGCGTAAGACACAAAAGATGTGACCGTTTGAGCGCAAGAAGTTGTCGCTCGAGCGTGAAATACAAACTCCCAGTAGTTTTACAGACTGAAGACCAACGCTCGAGCATAATAAGGGTCGCTCGAGCCAAGACTGCTTGAGCGCAAGAAGCGACGCTCGAGCGTAGAAGCGACGCTCGAGCGTAGAAGCAAAATTCTGGGCAACAAGGTTTTTGAAAAATAAGGTACCAACCTATTCCAAATGCAACCAATACAACCCAAAAGCCAAACTCAAAGAGGTATGAGGGAAATAAGACATAAATGACTATACACGTCAATGAAACCCGGATCCAAAACATTAAATAGTTCGGGTCCAAACCAGAATCACTATAGGAGACTTATTCACCTACAAGTCTTGATCCTTTTTTCACCTATCAATATCCCAAAAATACCATTCTTTTGCTTTCCTCATTCCTATTATCAACACTTTCCTTCTCCGCTAACAACCAAGACGGGTCACTCACGACCACCTCTGATGGCGACGGTGATCACCTCTAGCGCCGACGACCACCTCCAATCAGGTCATCGACGATCATCTTCGGCTACCATCTCTGACCGCCATTGGACTCTAGTGATATTTTTCGGCAAGTATCTCTGACTGCCGTCTCTGAAAATATTTTTCAGTGAACATCTCCATTGATTTTTTTTTTTTTTTCAATTCTCTAACCATTTTTACAGCTAGAACAACTTTTATCTCTATTACATCAATACTTCGACCACCTCTTCAGATATGATATGACAAGAGAAATGAGGAAAAAAGAGAAAAATTTAGCAGTGATAAATTTATCAATATTTTCCAAACCATTTTTAATCAATAATTCTCTCATACTTTGAGACACACTCGTTCATTTATTCATTCACAAAAACTAATTTACACTTACACAACAAGAGAAAGTAAAAGGAGGAGAAAAAATTATCAGTGTTAAATTTATCACGAATAAATGTTAATCATGATAAATTTATCACTGATAAATAACTAAACCATTTAATCAGTACTCTTTTACACTCTCACTCTCACTCTCACCCTCATACTTATATACATACAGTTTCACTTACATATTCATTCATAAAGACATTTACACATTTACATATACAACAAAAATATAAGGCTGATAAATTTATCACTACAGATTTATTTAAATTTTACAAATAATATATTTGGTTTAATTAGATTTTCACCAACAAATTCATGGATTTTTATCACATAGTATAGAGAAAGAGATGGAGGGAGAAAGAGAGAGAGAAAGAGAGACCCTATCTCACTAGAAAGAGCTCTAGCGATCATGTAATGGTCTGACAATGAAGATGACTATAGTACTAGATTGACATTGTAAATGGCTAGGTTTGAATAATGACGGTGTAGATCGGTGACAAAAGAGGTGGTTGATGAACGGCAGTAGTGGACCGGTAATGGTGACGTATAGATCGAAAGTTGTATAGTATAGATCGGTGATGGTGATGTGTAGATCAGTGATGATGGAGATAAAAAATGATAGAAATCGTTGGTAAACAATGGCGAAGATCGAACAATGAGGTGTCGACAGCTATGGTCGGTAGACAATGGCGGTAGTGGTGGCGGGTAGTCGGTGGCAATGGTGTGAGTGGTTGTAGCAGCGGCCGATGGTAAATGGTGATAGTGGTGATGAATAGTGGTGGTGTGAACTTGAAAAAATGATCGAAAGATGAAGGAGAGATAATAGAAGAGAAGATAAGATATTTAATGAGGGTATTAAAAGCATTTAAGGACTTAGTGGTGCATATGAAAAGTCTCAAAGACCTAAATGGGTAATAAGTTGATAAAATATGACCGACTGGTAACATCCTTTACTATATACTACCTGATCCGATATTTGTCCACCCTTAAGGTTATCATCTCCCCAATCTAGATGAAGATTGGATAAACTTCTCATATTTTTTATGACTTAGGTCTCGTTTAGAAACATACTATTTTAGTAATTTTTTAGTTTTTTACGAAAATATATACAGAAACTAGAGAGAGTGATGTGACAACTTATAATGATTTTTTGACTAAAATATATAGTTGACAAACGAGACCTTATTTGACCAAAAAAATCGAAATGTGAAATAATTAAGACAGAAAAACAAGTAGATTTAAATAAAGAAAATCTCATCCACAATAAGTTTTGTTTGTGGGAAAGCCTATAGTAGTTTTTGCTCCTATTATAAATTGTTATAATTTTATAACATTAATAAAAAAAAAATGTGTAACTGCGTTATAAATTAACGTAATAAAATGTCCAAAATTTTATGATTCGTGTTACAAAAATTTGTAATTTGGTTACGATATTTTTTGTTACGTCAATTTGCATTGACGTTACGTATTTTGTGGTTAATATTACAAAATTTTGTGATAAAATTATATCAATTTGTAATAGGATGCATACGAGTTTCCTAAGTTAAAATAGTCAATAAAATAAAATATCATATCACATTATTCTCTCTATTTTTTTAGACATCATTTTATAAAAAATCAAATAACCAATTAAAATAGTTTATTTTCAAACGGCCATATACAAGCCTATTTTGGCAATTAGGTCAAACAAAAATTGACATTTAAACTTTTTAGAACCATATCACTTCTCTATTTTTTTACACATTTAAAAAAGGAAAAGTTACGGATAAATCCTAAAATGTGAAGAGGTGGTCCAATTAGTCCTTAAAGATATTTGTTACTCTGTTTGGTCCTTTTGGATGTGTGGATACAAAAAAGCCCATGTTTCTCGAAATGTGTGTATGGGCGGTTGTATTGTTTTGTTTGGTGTGAGACGTGTTTGGGGTGTCACGTTGGCAAAAAATTGTATAGTAGGTTTTTTTTTGTTTTTGTTTTGGGGTGTGAAACGGTGTGACGCGGTTCCGGTCATTATACGACCTATTTGAATTGACCCGCGTGTTAAGATATGGAATCCCCAAATCAAGCTTTCGTTTCGGAAGACGAGTAGCGGTGAATCCCTTGAATGTTGGTGTTGCCATTTTCGTGATCGTGGAATTAGGGTTGGTGTGTGGAATTGGATTTGGGGTTGCAGAATACAGTAGGGTTAGGGGTGTTGTCGTTTCTGTGTGTCATTGTTGTTGAATATTGGTGATGGGGATACAGAGGTTAGGATTTGAAACGGAGGATGGTTTGTGTGCTCTGTGTTGGGCATGATGGTGACGTGTCGACGATCTGTAACAGGGATTATGGATCATAAGCGTAAGTGTGTTTCTTTCATTGTTTTGTTGTGCCACTGATTGGTTGGGGTTTAAGGTGTGCGTATTTTGCTAGTAATTGATTGGAGGGTTTCACTGCGCATGTGGTGTGTGAGTGTCATGTGTGTGTGTACGATATGAATGCGTAATAGTTGTGTTTGTTTGTTTTTCCATTGTGTGTTCCATTTTTTGTCCAATGTGCTTGTCTCAATTGTGTTGGGAGATTTTGTGTATGTTTACATGTTTGTTGATGGGGGTGTTTGTTGGGTACTGAATGTTGTTTGAGAACCAACATGTGGGGTAAGGGGGATTGCTCTGTTTTTGTGATATGCAGATATTGGGTCCCCACCATATCCGTCCACTTGGGGTAGTTGAAATGTGTGACCCATTTATGTAAGACCACTATGTGGCACATGTTAGCATTTATATAGTAAACTAATAAATGTGTAGTGGGTGTGTGTGTTATTTTGAAGTGGTTAATGATGTTGTTCATATGGTATTGTCCGATGACATAATTAGGTTCCCAATAATATTAAGTCAATGCGCAGATATTGTGTGTGACGTAATGTAGTCTGTACGGTGCTTGGGGCATATTGGTGGGTGAGTTTAACTGCAAATGTCGTGAGTTTGTTATTAGGTGGCAAAAATTTTGCAAAAGAGGGATAAGGTGTGTGATTTGAAAGTGTATGTTGTTTGTTGATTGTCAATGGTGGTGAGAATGAGAGTCGGATTGGACCATATTTACATATTAACATTGTCCTATATGCAGTACATGAATTAATTTGTGTCAAAATGACATGGCTATGGATTGTTCTTGTATCATAGTGTTAATGGTTGGGGTCGCATTGTGACTGGTTTTGTTTGTTAAAATGCAAAAGCTGCGCGGATGAGGAGCCCGTGGACTAGGTCAGCTAAGCGTAAACATTGTGAGGCTGCAGGGGGGCATCATTGTCCAGACTAGGTGTAAAGCTACAGGGTCGCGTTTTGTTCAAACAAGCACAAACTAGTGTTCAGAAAGGTGTATCACCTGGGAAAGCCACACAACGTATAAATTTTAGGTCGAACATGGCCGGTATCATTAAGTAGTGTTCGAGTTGGGGTTGAATGAAAGACACTTTCGGCAGCTTAGGTGGACGTCTTTTTTGTTGATGTTTAAAGCCATCATTATCAACAAGCTAGACTAGAATAAGTACAGAAAATGTGACGAGCTGGTGGTTAAAATTCTTAGGACGTTTAATCAACAGGACGATGCGTTTTACATTGGTGGGTGTCCCGTAAAAGTTATGAAAGCTGACATTAGGTTGGTTTTTGGGCTGTAGTGTGGAGTCTAGCAGTTAGACTTATTTCCAGGCATGCGTCCTACTTATGATTTTATTCAGCGGTGGTGTAGTGGCGTAGGACGAATAACTACAAGTCTGATTAGAAATTTACTTGATGATGCGGTGAAAGGCAAGTCGAGACGCGATGAGGAGGACATTGCCAAACTGCTGTGTTTGTATTTGTGCGTGAAATTGTTCTTCTCAACGTCGGGGAGACGATCAATTGGGTGTCATTCGGTACATTGATAATTCGGAGATGGTGCAACATTATGATTGAACGGTTGCAATTCTGAACACGTTAATGGGATCTGTGAGGGAATTCTGCCAGAAATCGAAAAAAGTAACAAGCTGCATCGTCGCGCTACTGGTATGTAATTTATGTTAGCTGCTAGTATTTATAGATGTTGTATCACATTCCGAACAATATCACTGTAGCGTAAAGTGTAATAAGTGTGTAACGTTATGATTGTTTGACAATCTGAATGGTGTTATCATTGTTTGTGGACAATATTGGCTGTGTGAACATACAAACATTGTAGCTACTGCCAAACCTATAATGTTCCCGCGATTTTTGAAATGGAACGTGAGCATATTGTTAGCGAGAACGCGTGGCTTGGATTTGACATCCACGTCACTTTTTGAGGTGTGTACGTGCGGGTTTCATGTTTGTTATATATGTGCACATAACTGATGTTATGTTATGTTTGGTGTTATAAGCAGTTCATTGATAAGAGTTTTTTGTGTAGTAGGTAAGGCCTGATCGACTTGTGAGTGAACCATGTGAGAAGGTTATAATAGCAGGGGAAGATTTTGATAGAGGAGAAGACGAAAATTTTGACGAATATGGAGAAGTGGGTGCTGAAGACAAGGTTGTTGGCCCTGATCAGGTTGCGGGTGGTAGCGGAGACAATGACGATATGAGTTTGGGTAATGAAGTCAATGACGGTATAGGTGGAAAAGATTTAGGTATGGAACGTAGTGTACGTGGAATATGTGATTCACGCAGAAGTGGTGCATATTTGGTTGGGGATGGAAGGGGTGAACAGAGTGTCCGAGTTGATGGCACAAGTGCTGGTGGCAATGGTTGTACAGTTCAGGAAGTAGTGCTACGCAGGTGGGTGGTGAGATAAGAAAACTAGATACAGCATTAGCCAAAATCGACGAACTTCAGATGCAATGTAAACTGAAAGATTCTATTATAATTGAGTTGCGAACAGAGGTTGACAAGTTGAAGAGGTTGAAAGAAAAACAAGTTGTGATATAGTAAGTGGTTTCACTTTAGTTTTGAAAGTGAAAGACGACAAGATTAAGAAGGTGGTGTGGGAAAATGGTGAGTTGCGGAACACAACAAGCGTACTTGAGGAGCAGTTAGCTGAATAAGATGTGCACAAAGTAACATAAGCATTCTGTACGGTTGATGTTAGCTGTGTTGAGAAGGTGGATGTTGAAAATGTGAACATTAGGGATGGGTCCACAATGGTTGATGGTGGGCGACATGGGGGAGATGGGACAGGTGGACATGTCAATCCTGAGAGGGACGCTGACATGACAGGTGGTGAGTTGGTGCCAGTAAGTCCAAATGAATCCGATGTCATTGAAGTAGGTAGGTGTGTGCCTAAAGTTGACCGTTTGGAAAGTGGGCAAAAATCTTTTGTGAGGAAACTGAAGTGTAAAGTGAGGAAGGGACTTAGAATGCCTGAGTTTGAATATGTAAGGATGCAAAAAATGGGGATGGGGTCGAACGTTGTGAATGAGAATAAGGTGGTGGATGTTGAAGGATGTAGTGTGGGATAGCTGGGCGATGTTGACGTTTTTGATGTGGAGGCGTTTGAGAGGATGAGTAGGCAGTGGTCAGGTTTTGATTTAAACAATTGGCTAGGTGTGTGGAAATTGATGAGTGAAGCAGAGAAAGACAAAATCAGAGATGCCTACAACAGAAATGGGGACAGGTATGTTTTTTTTTTTGGTGTTTATGCGTAGTGATGTGGTGTGAATGTAAGTGTGTGTGACATGCATTTTCCATGTATTTGTAGGGGCGGTTATGTGGTATAGCAGTGAACATGACGTGTGTGTATTTTAAAGACGTTCAGTTGCTAGTTCGACTGTCGTTGCTGCGTGGCAATGTAAGTAATGTAATAGTAGTTGTTGATTATATTTTGTATACATACATAATATGTGAACGGGTTGTTTAGGTATATGTCGTTGTGTAGCAGGTGATCAACGCCTACGCAGTGTTGTTGATAGAGGAACAAGATAGGCTAGCCGACAGGGTGGACTTCCCGTAAAAGTCTTATATTTTTAGCAGTATATGCCTTGTAAGTGTGGAATTTTTATTTTCAAGTGTTTGTGTGAATTTGCTGTGTGACATGTGTGGTTGGAAAATGTAATGGGTTAAATAATGATATATGAGATGTTGAAAAATGACAACACTAATGCATGAGATAGGTTTGTGTTGAAGAATTTCGCAGCGTGTAAAGATTGTCGTTACATTCACATCCCAATTTGCTTCCGATCACACTGAACGTTGGTGGTTTATGACACTGAAATGGCGGCTGGAAACATTACAACCTGCCCCGGGCTGGTATGGAAGATAAACACTTTAATGAGGCGATGTTTGTGGTGAGTAAATTGTATTGGTATGTGCGGGGGTTGGTTTGTTGTTAGTATGTTTGGTTTTTGTTGGTTTGTTGATGTGCTGTTTTTGGTGTTGTAGAAGGACACCATACTCGAAATATAATGGGCAGCCGTTGACGAGTTAGTAAATGATGACATGACGCAGGTTGCCGGTACGAGTCTGGAGGCAGTGATTGATTGTCCTGTTGGCTAACTCGTATATGTTTTTTAAATGTGCGAGTATTGATGGGTATAGTAGAAGGTAATTTTGTGTACGAAGATTTGTTGGTGTTAATAATATGTTTGGGTTTGTTGTGTTCCACATTTTAAAGAGGACTGTGGCATCATTGTATGTGCCATGATACGTCAGTATGTACACCATGTCGATGTGAACATATCATTGCAAGGGGAGAACTGTGTTATCTTGCGCGCCAACTTGGTGAAAGGGTTTGTGAATGACCATGCGAGGAGGTTGAAGGACATTGCATGAAGGATGACAGTGTGTAGTGCTGCAGTTATGGCTGAATTTTTGTGTGAATTGTTATTGGCCATGACATTGGTGGTTGCATAGTTTGAAGGTTTTGTTTGGGTTTTTTTTTTTGCACTATGATGAACTCATTTTAGTTATTAGGCGTTAGTGATTTGTTAATGTTAGAATTGCATATAACGTTATTTAGTACATGGTTTAGTCGCTTGTTGAAACGTGCATGGGGTATTAATTACTAATAATAATTGGTAATGGCCGTCAGACAAAAATGTGTTTTGTTACAAATTAGATTGTGTGTTGTAGTGTATTGTTTATCCGTTTGTGGGTACATCGTGGATTGGTGAACTATGTACAAACTAAATTGATGTTTTGATGTGTATTTAAGTAAGTGTTTGTGCGTTATCATGTTGTAAGTGTTAGTATGTGTATTTCGTAATATTGAAGAGGTTGTTTTCTGTTTGGTTAAAGTGAGAATGTTGGTGATGATATGGAGTGTCACACCGGCAACATAGTTGCTAGCATTCAACGTATACATAACATTGTATGTGGAACGATGTATAATGGGTACAATAAGGTCTGACTAAAATTTTAATTGTTGCCAATGTGGAAACATTGGCATTGCTTTTAAATCTATTGAAATGAAATGCATACATGGGAAATATGTGTAATCCATGATTCTAAACTGTGTCGAAAAGTAGTTTTAAGTAGTGTTTTCTTGCATGTGTCATTGCCACACATTTACATGAAAATATGCAGGACAGCAGAAATTGACATGGTGTGTTTTTCATCAATCACAGTTACTTATAAAGGCCATCAGAGTAAGGTAAATGGAATATATAAATCGATTTTGCATGGGAAAAATAAGGTCCAACTACATTATTAATTGTTGGCAATGTTCGAACATAGTCATTGCCCCAAAAGTACTTGAAATTGAAATGAATAAATGGGAACATGTGTAACCCATGATTATTAACTGGAAACATAACATAGTTTAAATTGGTAAGTAGTAGTTTCCTCCATGCTTGTGTTAATATGCTATATTGGTTCTTTGCATGTCTTTCGATTGTGGTTTCCCATGTGGCCACATCTGCTACAACGTATTGGTTGTACTTGCTCACCACGTGATGGTATCCTCTTCTTCTTGGGCCTGCCAGGTGGTCGTTTGACAGCGAGTGGCAGTATAACGAAGTCGTTGCGATGGATTTGTGGTTGTTCAACCATTGGTATAGGTGTTATGCTGGGTGTGTATGACAACTGGTACTTTGCGATATGGAAATATGTCTCAATTAGTGCGTTCAA
The DNA here is from genome assembly GCA_030407325.1 of Camellia japonica. NCBI lineage: Eukaryota > Viridiplantae > Streptophyta > Magnoliopsida > Ericales > Theaceae > Camellia > Camellia japonica. Next base: position 118,992,664 of record JAPPVO010000016.1, read on the forward strand.
ATCTCGTCCACTCTTGCGTGTGGCAACTATGGCATATGCCCACGGGAAGTTGTTAATCTGTCACTGAAAGCACGAGCATGTGCGTCTGTCAACATCAACCATTACGGACGGGTGTGAGTGGACCTCGTACACAGTGGGACTTTATTGGCTTATAGTCCACGCTCGCCCGTCGGTGTATGATTTTTCTAGCCTTTTTTCCATCTTTGGACATATCACACCAGCCCATTTACTAGAAGTTTCTCGTCTGGTGGACATCTGGTTCAATATTTGTGTTCTTATACTGTCTACTAAACGGGTTATTGGCAGGTGACGTGCCTAAGCAATCCAGTTGTTGAATGATTCAGCAGCATTGGAGGACATTTCACCATACCGGTTGCCCCTACATTACAGGATGATGCCCCCATCCGAAAGCAATACAGGGTATGTTGAAAAATGAAATGTAGAACTGGATAGTAAAAAGATATGCACCTGAAATAAGCGTTCACCTAGTGCCGTAGGGATAGATTTTCGAGGAAGTCGGTTGCAATTTTTTTACCGGAATTGGTGAATTTCACAACCATCTCTTGAAATGCAATAACAGTTGTTGCATAGGCACAGTTGTTGTATCAACCCAAACTGATGGAAATTGTTAAGACCCAAGCCTGCCCCTATAGGTTTAGTGTCATGACCGACCAGTAATCATAGATTACCTACGACCTCCATACAAATGGATCTCTTAATATAAAGTATGGGGCTTAGCGGAAGTTTAAAATGACATAGAAACTATCCATTAAGCTGTGCGTATATGTAGAGAACTAGTATACAAGCAAAGTTTTTCCAAAAATACATCAATCGCAACTGAACAAAATCATGTCTTATAAATATACAACCCCAACTATAAACAAATACAAAACCCCCGAGACACACAAAAGGGGTTCAACTAGCATGGCTCCTCCTGAGCCTGATCACTTCACTTGGAAGATCCTCAAAAGGGTTGACCCGGGTAGACTCGAGGCTTTCTAACTCTAATATTCAGCTTGCCCACCTACATATATATAAATAAATAGTGAGCTAGAGCTCAGTGAGTAATAACAGAATAAAGAGGTTATATAAATGAAGTTCGATAACATGTTAATCAAATTCTCATTTCAGTTCTCAGTATTCAATAAATTTCATGATTGATGTCATTCAAATCAAATTAAGTGGCACATCTATGAACAATAATATTCTAATCACAGTGAAGTGAAAACCAGTGGACCACGAAGGGTCAAACCAATGGATCACGGAGGGTCTAACACTAGAGATCTCTGTGTTTCAAATAATCTAATAGTCATGGTATTGTTATCCCCAGGCAAGGGCCTACAACCAATAACTGTGGTATTGTTACCCCAGGCAAGGGCCTATGCTCAATGGATGCCACAAATACATTTAAAAAATGAACTTCACTCATCATTACAAAATAACTTTTCGATAAGCCATTCAATCAATGACATGTTGATTCCAAGAACAATAACAATTTCAAAAATAATATTACTTGAATATATCTTTATAAAGTTACTACTCACAGTGGCTTGAGTTGTCACTACGCCTCGGACATCCACCTAAACAAAACACATAACAGAAACACAGTTAAAGTGTCAATTCATTTTAATTCAATTCTTCTCACGTGTTTCTAACTCATTCTACGATTATATGAGTCAAAATGGTGCCTAAGAACACTTGGAGTGGCATGAGGATGCAAAATATGCACTTAAAAGAGTTCCTCGAAATTTGCTGAAAACAAGGTCTCCGCTCAAGTGCAACTTCCTTCACTCGAGCGGGGGCTCAAAAACAAAGGTGGTAGCTCGAGCAGTCTGCAAACTTGGCAAAAGTACTAGTTGCATGACATTCCCACTCAACGGTCGCTCGAGCAGAAGACTGAGTAAAAAGGGTCCTCGCTCGAGCGCCACTTTGGGCACTCGAGCGGACTATAAAATTTTGCAAAACTTATAGGAGCTCGATTTTCACGCTTGAGCAACACTCTCTTCGCTCAAGCGGACACGATGAATTCTGAAATTTTCAAAACTGTGTTTGAGTTTCAAAGTTGATATTCAAAGGTCCAAAACTTGTGTTTTTGGTACAAAAACTTGGAAAAACATTGTATAACATGAAAATACTTCCAATTTGAAACCATTTATTCAAAATCATGCTCCAATTGTCCAAATTTGAGCTTATACTATCAAGTTAAAACCATGCATGTTATGGATTGAGTCCTCTTCATGTTAAAACACCACAAAGTGATATGAAATGCATGAATCCATGGATGATCTTCAAGTTCATGCCTCCTAAGCTTTATGCATGTATGAATTTCAAGAAATCTTAACTCAAAAATGAAACATTAAGTATGCATGTGCATAATTCAACTCAAATTCATCATATTCATGGTAATTCATGCTCAACCTACTCAAATTCAAGCAAATGATCCTATAACTCCATGCACTTAGTTTCTACATGACTCAATTCCAAGAATTTAGGATGAGTCTCATACCTAGTGTGTGAATTCAATTGTTGGCCTAGTTTAATTCACCAAAATTCTAGCAGTTCTCTTCAAATCTTATTTTCCTCTCTCTAAAGTGTTGAGTTCTCTTCTCTCTTTCTCAAATTCTCAGCTCAAAAGTGTGTATATGTGAACTCAAGGCTTAATTAGAGCCTTATAAAGGGTGTAATTAAGTTAGCCTAATCAAGTATGATTAAGGCTAATTAACTAGGCTTAATCTAACTAATTCAATCAGTTTATTCTAATTATTTTGATCTAAATCAAATTTCAATTAAAGTTGCCATAAAATCCTAAATATTCTAATTAGCTGATTGGGCTAGTCAATTTCAGTTTCTGAAGTCGTCTAAGCTCTCAATGTCTGCCTCTAAGTTGTCAATTTGAACAGATATTCCATGTAATAACAGATAATTACGAAATTAAGCATGTAATCACATAAGTAAACACACAATCATGCAATTAGGTTCATTAAAATAACATAATATACTAGTTCGGAGGTCGGGGTCGTCACAGAAATTATGCATATATTTCAGTTTGTCCCTTAGGGTCCTCTGAATATGTTGCATGCAAAATGCATGGTGAACATTAGGGAATATGATGTGCATGGCCTCCATAAGACCAATGTGGTGGTCCGATGTGAATGTCAATGTCCTGTCCTCACTGAGCGCATTACGTAAATGTTGCAAAAACCATGACCAGTTTGTTGCATTCTCCGCACCGACAATCGTAAATGCGACTGGAAAAAGTCCTGTGTGGAATCATATTGGTCATTTGTGTGTGCATTTTATGTGTTGTGTGTGTATCAATTCACACTGTCGAGTGGTTTGGGAATTGTGTGATAGGATATATGTTAGTGTGAGACGTACCTCAGTTTCCGTCCTTAGTCATGGCAGCAAGTAAATTCCCTTTGAATCTCCCCTTCAAGAAAGTGCCATATAGGAAAAGTAGTGGGCGACAATGTTTGAATCCGTCGATGCATGCTTTGAATAATATGAAAAATCGTTCGAGACGGTTGTCGTGATCGTAGCAATCAATACTGATGTAAGTACCCGGATTATGTTCCATCACGGCACCACTGTATCAACGTAGTTGGTCGAAAAATGCCTATGGGCGCCAAATGACTCGCCTCTGGCTTTCTTGACACCTAACCAAGCAACACGGTAACTTATCTCAAGGCCATAGTTTTTTTTTTCAAATCAAATGCAACATTAGTCGGTGTGGTTAAAGGCTTGTCGCGAATGCGTTGTGCGAAGATGTCTAACACCAGGTGTAGACACCCCATTTTTGACCGACCTTAAGACTCAGACGTCATCGATTGAGCGTTCGATGATAGTGCATGTTGTGCTCGTTCGAGTTTCCGGAGTTTTCGGTTGAGTGCCTTGCCTCCGGGCCTCGGAACTCTTTGTGCTTTGGCTCGGTTTGTGAACCAAGCCTTGTTTTCCCTTCCCTGGAGGGAGGGAGTGGTCTTGTAGACCACCTCTTTGTGGTCGTAGACCACTTTTCGCTCTTGGAGACTAGTTTCCGGTTTTCAGAGCCTTTGGCCGCGCGCCTTGTCTTGGGACCGCTTAACGTTCTCTGTTTGGCTTGGGTTTTGAATCATGCCTTATTGCCTCTGCCTAGAGGGACACTGTGGTCCGGGAGACCACTTTTGTGGTTGTAGACCACTTTTGATGCCCGTAGACTACTTTTCGAGACTTCCGGCCGCGCGTCTTGCCTCCCGAACTTTCGTCTTGCATCCTTTTTGGTTTGTTTTTGGTACAAACCTTGTTTTCCTTATTTAGAAGGTGGTATAAGAGTGGGAGACCAGTTCTTCCCCTTGGAGACCACTTTTCTTCCCGCTAGCCAGTTTTCTGGTCGGCTAACTGGTTTTCTTGGTCTTTGGGCCACCTTTTCTGGTCGGCCACCACACTATTGACTTTCTTTCAGTGTGCAGACCTCTCCTCCCCCTGGCCGACCAGTTTTATTTCTGGGAGACCACTTGTGGTGGTCAGCCGACCACTACAAGTAGCTGGCCGACCACTTCAAGTGGTCGGCAGCTTTCCATTACCTTTTTGGAGATATTTTCTTGCCAGCTGTGGCAGTTGGAAGGCACAGAAGCCATCCTCCATACACGTGTATGGAGGGATGGCTTTAGGCCTAAAGCTTGTCCAACAAGCTTGTTGCATGTTTTTCTATATAAGGGAGCCTCCTCCCTCATGCCTTAGGTTCAGAAAATTGTGCTTGAGCTATACATACATCCTTGTCTCTATATCTTCTTGCTTGCTCTATATTTGTGCTTGAAAGTGTAGTTTTTCCATACTATTGCACACAAACACACACTCAAACACCATACTCTTGTTGCTGAGGCTTTTTGAGGTTGGTTTTGGAGTCTTTGGATTGGTTTTGGTTCAAAAAGAGTGCTGGAGTTGCAGCTTTGAAGGTGTTCTTCAAGGATGAGCTTCTAACCCTTAAAACCCTTGTTTTGGTTTAAGCTCTTGGACCTATTTGCATGCTTATTTTGGCTTGACTTTAAACTACAAAAAGTTCTGATTTTGCATGCTTTACATGTTTGTTTAAGGTCTCTTTTGTGTTGGGGGTAGTCTACCCTCTCTTGTGCCTTATTAGGCCTTATTTTGAACCTTCCTTTTAAGCTATTGGGACCACCTTGTTTTGGCCTTCTCACCACTGAAATTCAGAGGGATTTCAGTGGTGGAAGTGGTGTTTTGAGGTCCCAAATAGGAGAGGGTCATCCCCTCTCATTGTGTTTTGTATGCTTGCTTCATTTGCCTCATGTTTGAGTATGTTTGTTAAGCTTATGTTGGCTCCATCTTAGCATGTATTTGGGGTTATTTTGACATGGCATACCACTGTTTTGACTTGGTTTTGTCACCTCATGCATGCCTTATACACTTGTAGTGTATTTCTCACAAACTAGTCTTGTATGTCTCATGAAGTAGCATGTCTTTCTAGCATGTTTTGAGTCCATCTCAGCATGTTCTTGGTGTTGTTTTAGCATGCTATACCTCTATCAAGGTTTGGTTTGATGGCCCCATGCATGCTCCATACATTTGTAGTGCATTTCCATTCACTAGCCTAATGTGTACCATGCTTTAGACCATCATTCTAGCATGATTTTGGCCTCTAAGAAGCTTTTGTCCATGTTTTAGCATGCTTTAGCTCTTATTTATGTTGTTTTAGTCATGCATGCCATGCTTTGTATAGCTATAGTGCATTCTAGCTTGTTAGCTTTGTGTATTGAGTCCACTAGCATGCATTGCTTGGCCTATTTTCATGATTTGGCATCATTTGAAATGTGATTTCAGTGCATGTAGTGTGGTCATACACTCGCATCTTTCACTTATTCCATGCTTTGAAGGGTTGGTCCTTTATATCTTAAACATGGGTCATTGTGTATGCCTTCATGCCTAAGCTTGCGAGCTATCATTTCAATGTGTTTTGGGGGTTATTTTGCCATGATATAACTCTGATTTTTGTTGGCGAAGCCATCTCATGCTTGGTCTTGGTAGGTGTAGTGTAATCCTCCTTTTTGGCCTTGCATATTTCATACTTCATGCTCACCATGCTAGCTTATTTTGGCTTCATTCCATACATGTTTTAGACTCATTTTGGCATGTTCTAAGACTGTTTTGGGTTGTATTTTCCATATGCTTCATGTATTGCATAGTTGTAGTACAATTGGCCTCGCTAGCTTTGAGTTTTGAGCACCATAACATGCTTCATTTGTGTTGTTTGGATGATTTGGCATCATTTACCACGATATTTCAGAGCTTATAGCATTGCTATGTTCCTACTTCTTTCATGCTTTGAATGCCTTTAAGGGTTATACATTGTTACCTAGCTTATGGCCTAGCTTGTATGCTTGCATGCCTGGACCTTTGAGCCCCCATCTTAGCATGTTTTGGTCATTGTCTTAACCTACTTAAGCTCTGTTTGTGGCTGGTTCATGCATTTGTGCCATGTATTGCATGTCCCCTTTGTAGTCCTCTTTGCTAGCCTTATGCTTTAAGGGCCCTAGCATGCCTGCTTGTATTGTTTGAATGATTTGGCATCATTTCTTACTTAAGTTCAGAGTATTTGGTGTTGTTACACTTCCATGTTTGTCATTTCTTGAGTACTTTTGAGAGTTGTGCCCTTGTGCCTAGTTGATGGGCCAATGCATGTGCATGCTTATATATGCTTTTGTGCCTTCATTTCTTAGCATTATGGCCACTAATTTGGGTATGACTGAGGTCTGTCCATTTTTGGTTTAAGTCCATCGGGCATGTTTGTTTTCATGTTAGTTGCATGCTTATGTTGCTTTGCATTGAGTATGCATGACATTAGCATTGATAGGTTGCGTATGTTGCATTGCATTGCATTGTATATGCATGCCATTAGTATCGATAGGTCGCTTACGTTGCTTTGCATTGAGCATGCATGCCATTAGCATTGATAGCATGTTCATCTTACATTGCATTGTGTATGCCATGTTGCGTTGCGTTGCATTGAGTATGCCATGTTGTTGCTTGCATTGTGTTTGGATTGGGTGTTAGTCCAAACACGAGAAACGAGGGGCGTTTCATACTTGAAGTGATGAAACGTGCCTCAATTCTCGGTCGCCGACACTCTTGATCAAGCATGATAAAGTTTAAGGCTTTATGTGTTATGTGTGCATTCATTTCACATTGATTCGTGCAATCTTGGCTTCTTGGCCATCATGCATCGAGATGCGCGATTGGTGGCCCGAGGGTCGAGAACTACACTCCCTTTAGCTCATGAAATGATAGGGAGGGTGGTTGTGCACACATATCTTGCAAATACATTGCCATGCCCTTTTTTGCTCTCTGTTGCAGCAAACTGGAGAAGTGCAGCAAAAAATGGTCGGCCGACCAGGAAAACTAGCTGGCCGACCACTTTTTCTGGTCTACAGCAAAGATAGGTGGTCGGCAGGTGGTTGACACCATCAACAACTGGTCGGCCATGTTCCTACAGGTTCCCATAGTGGAGTTGAAGCTATTGGGAGCTTGGTGTAAGGTTCTGAGAACAATTGCAAACAGAGGCAAGTTGGGGCATCGCGACAGATTTCTGAACGAGGCGACCGAGCATGCATATACTCTTCTCCCTCCGAGGACATCTCTTTATTGCTTTACTTAGCTTCTTTACTTAGCTAGTTATGCTTTGTTTTGTACTTAAATAGTTAATGCGTTTAGCTATTTAATTTGTATTGTAATAGCTAGTTAGTTAACTTGTTAGTTAATTAGCTTCGCTTTGTAATAATTAGTTTAATTAGCTTCGATTAGCTAGTTAGCTTTTTATTCGGACCCTCCGTCGAGAGGGCCAACTGTTGTAATAAGCGTGCGTGTGTGTGATGCATGTCTTCCAACCTCCATTTTTTTCTCCCTTTTACTTAACCGCTTACGATGGTTAGTTTTAGGGCATGTTTCAATTAGCATACCTTATACTTGCATGCGTACATCCATTCATCTGTATTGCATGCACCGGACTCGGCGCATCATACTAGCTGCATTGTATTTCAACACATTTACTTGAATACGTGTTCAACAGCATGTTATTAAGTTGCATTCTTATGCCATCTTAGAATAGCCGAGCCTATCTTAGTTGAATTTTTGCATGTGTTGCATTAGTCATCTTAACATGAATTAGGATTATGCATGATTTCTAATTAGTTCTCTGTTTTGGCTTGGAGTACACTGTGAGTGTTTACGCTTTAGCGTACTGCATGAGATGTGTATGTTGCCATGTTAGCATGCTTGCCATGAGGCTAACTGCTTAAGTGATTAACTGCTTGAATGCCTGTGGGTGAAGGTTGGATTGCTTGAATTGGAACAATTCATCAAAATGTGAGTTTTAAAGCCCACTTGAAGGTGGCAAAATTTACGACTTAGCCTACTTGCGAGTAGCACCTCTAAAACGTTTTCAAACAAACGAACATGAAATGTTTTGTTCCAATTTAGGCGATCTAGTCTATACTTGTATGTTGTGCACATCACATAATAATTCTAGGTTAATAACCGGAATAAGAACGCATGTGTTTTCAAAAACAAAATATCATGTTAGTAAAGGCCGATCTTTGATCAGGCGAGCGGGGATGCTCATTGCATGACCTTCCCTTCTCGTACCCAAGTTTCCGAGCCAATGCAACTTTGGTGATGACGGACACGTAGCCTTAGGCACGAGTCAGGGTTTCCTAAATTCCCCAAAAATAAAATATTTAGGTGGCGACTTTGTATCTGGCAAAGCAGTCTATGTTTGACACTTCTTTATAAAAATCAGTTTTCCAAAACGATTTGCCGGATTTTGACTCTTTGGTGATTTATCGGTCTCACATTGCACTTTGTGAGATTAGATTCAAAACCGTGACACGAGTCCGAACTTGTAGTAGCTAAGAACAAACAAATTCGCGCTCTCGCGCGTAGAGTCGAGAGTTCTCGGGCGGTCTACACCAGGTCTGATCCGAGGCGTTGGTTCTTCATTGCGCGAACAACGACGTCACACATGTGTTCACTGTATCATTTATGAAGGTAGAAAAACCCATTAGCATCCAACACTCGGGCATGCACAACCATGTGCAACCCTTCGAGTTCCACTTCGAACACATGGTAGTAATTCGTACTGAGTCGTTCTTCAAATACTTGAATTCGAAACCATACTCTACCGCATACTTACAAAGTACTGTCTGAAACTCGTGCGCTCCCCCTTCGAAACTTTGTCCAACATGAGTAATTCCGTTAGCCTATGTGGTCGATAGGAAAGTGTTTTCATCATGGGGACAGTAACTTGGCAACAAATCAACATCGTAATCTACATCCACCATGCGAACACTCCGTTTGACACCACCCCGTAAGGGGGATTGGATTGTTGTCAATGAAATCATTGTTGGATGCGATACTGGCATAATCGGGTAACTGAACCATAACGTTGATTAGATGCAAGCGGAAAGAGTGTGCAAGGTGAACCATATTTTGCATATCTACATCATTTTGTAAGGAGAAATTGTTGTAACCCAGCATCTTGAAGAACAAGCAAATATTACCTGGCATAAGGCCAGTCAATTTGTCACACACAAAAGTAACCAGCTCGACAAATGCGTACGGAGGTTTCAGATTATATGCAACATTGGTAGATCGGAAATAGCACAACAACATAACAATGACATCCATCCCTGCATACTAAATAGTAGGACACTGATTAGAATTTATTAAAGAAGTTACAAACACACAAATATGGCCGTATGTGTGCAGTCCACAAACACTCCACAATCTCGCACACACGTTTTGGCGAAATGGACATGACAGAAATATCATCAGTGATGGGTGGTGCCATAAACAAGATGGAAAGCATATGCAACAAACATATACACGGGAAACCCGTAGTGTGTACAACACCGATTCGAACGTCGAAGACATATCTGTTGACGGCGCTACAGTGGCGACCTTGGCGTAACCCTAAAGAAAAATATGCATGCAATTTCGTTATGTCGCACAATGACCTCACACACATGTGGAAATCTCTGTGCGCTGACTATGGTTATAAAATCTTCCACGATATTCCACTCCTCAAACAGAATCACATGTCGTGATCCCTAAACTTATATGACCCAACCAAGGAAAGGTGATGGATACGGACGTGATTCCTAAACTTATGTGACCCAATCAAGGAAATGGCATAAATGTCCATAACATAAACATACAAATAAAAATAGGACTTACTGGTGATAACGTTATCACTTATGGGATCTACAAGTGCTAAGATTTTTGGATAATTTTTCCTTTAAAATAATAAAAAAATAATAAAAAAAACAAATTTTTAACCTAATTCACAAAATAACAATTATTATATTGTTATTATTATTTTTGATTTTTTTAGCATAAACGTAACTCATATCACTATCACACCGGAATTAATTTCCAAGGCGGGAACAACATCCTCGTTCCCTCCATCCTTTTCCTCTCCAGATCAGATTTTGTTGCTTCTTCTCCCAAACCCCCAAATTGTGTCCCTCAACAAAACCCTAATTTCAAAACCAGCCCTAATTGAGCTGATCCAATGCACAACTCAGCCGCGGAGGTTGCCGGAGTCGGTGATCTACAGCAACCCGTCCGCCGGAGATTGGTCCAGTCGACACTGTTCCCGCATAGGTCCCAAGACAATGCAACAGAGAAAGAGGACAAAAAAGGCGATCAAAAGCCCAACGAAGAAGAAGAAGAAGAAGAGTATTGCGCGAGTCAAGGCAAGAAGAAGAGACAGCGAAAGCCCAGAGCTCCTAAGAAGGTGAGTTTCTCAAATTTTGCGACGTTAATTTTGCTTGGTTTGGTGTTATTTATTTTGATTGATTTGTTAGTCAATAGGGTGAAAAGATAGAGATGATAAAGTCCAGGCATTCAAAATTATGCTTGAATTTATACTAATTTTAGTTGGTTGGGTGGAATATAAACGAATATCAACGCATGGAATTTTTTAGGGTGTAAATTAACTTAATCCAGGTGATGGAGTAGTCACTGACTTTGATCAAATAATCTAACACAAAACAGAAAAAAAAAAAATTTTCCTTTGGATAGTGGGTGTTGGGACAATTTGTAAACAATCTGGAAAATAATAAATACAGGCTTTAAGGTGTATATAATGACACTTTATTTTGAAAGTTATTTGCCCCCACTCCGAAGAGTTTGGTGTTGGGTTGCAGGTAAAGTCGTTCACAGGATATAACAAAGCTGCTTCGACAAAGAACTGTAACTAGCAAAGTCGGAAAATTTCCATGAAATCGTTTTGGTTTATAGAAATTATGCTGACACAGAGTGATTGATTGTGTTGAAAAAATTTGGACTCTAGTATATTAATAGATAAAGAAGTGTCTTTGTAGAAAGACACAACCCATTTGAAAAAACCCACCCATTCATATAGGCACCCATTAAACCAAAACCAAGCCGTTTATCAATTCGCTAGGATGTACATTAAGAATTAAGAACTTTATCCAAGTGATGGAGTAGTCACTGAGTTTGGTCAAATCATCAAACAAAACATAAAACTTTTTGCCTTGGATAGTGGGCGTGAGTGAACAATAAGAACTCTTAATCTTGATTATGCTTTTTTAAAGAACAGGTTATGGTTGTAAGTTATTTTGCAGTCTATCATTATTGTCAGGCCCAAGGTGGAAAATCTTATTGAGGCTTTTAATAATTTTTTACATTGTAATTATATTCTTGTTATACTGTCACTTTTATTTAAAATTCATAACATTCACAAACAAAACAATTTTATTTGTTGTAATTTTAATTTTTTTGATGGACAATCATCCAATATGTCTAACTTCACAATCAAAACAATTTTGATAATTAATAAAATCATGTAAGATTTCATACTTTTGTGGAAAACAAAAATAATAAACAATGAAGTGAATATACATGTTATAATTTTGATAACCAAGTAAAGAAGGACAATTTCTTTTTGTAGTGAAGAAGAGGGAGAAGAGGGTTCCTGAACCTTAAACCCTATACTAAAATGCTTGACAAAGTAGTATTTTGTTTTGATAATAACAATTATTTATGCAAATATTTTTGTTTTCTTTTATGTATGTACACACTGCAGAGTAATGATATAATAAGTGAGGCCTTCCTCTACTAGGCGAGTACCTAAATTGCCTTGAGCCGCCACTGATTGTCATTCTTCTTCATTATTTCAATTTTTTCATAGGAAGTTTATTGGATGCAAGTTTATTGTTTCACCTATTATTTTTAGTGCTGTTATTTTAGATGTCAAAGCAGTTGCACTTATCTGTCTTAATTTGATATAGGTTGCTGTAAATGGCAAACAGATCCCGAGCAAGAAGGTGGATGACAAAGATTGTCCAGCTATTGAGAGTAAGTGCACGCCATGCTCGAAATTTTTTCACTGTTTTTCAAGTTAGGATGTCATGAACTCTTAACCACTGCACTTAGCAGGCCTGCAAATTGTTTAATACCACAAATATTTTGGATTTCATGCAGATCCTGATTTATTCTTAAAAGCTTCTGAAGGACAAAATCCACAAAAAAAGCAGCAATGTGTTGCTTCACCAGAAGAAAATGATAAAACATGTTCTCCTTTAGAATCTCCAACCAGTATGTCTCTTTTCTCATGTTATATGCCTCCAGATTAAGTTTTCTGTAGCCTTTAACTCATCAAATTTACGTGATGATATTGCAAGCTTTTGAAGAGAAAAATGATTCAAGTAATGGAAGACATGGTAGACACCAGGCTTAGTTTTGGCAGATAATGCCATATCGCTGTAAAATGTACAATAACACTGCAATTGTTTTTGGCCTTATAGTGTAAGGGCTATTTGAAGCCAGACAGACAGGCAAGTTTGTTGAGGAAAAGCTCAGTAGTAGGAGTATTTGCATTCAACTCTTCATGGGCGTACCTGATGCATGCATCCATGGAAATTATTCTTTACTCAAACTTTGTTGGGGGTAACCATTAAAATGGTGGGGGTTGGGGGGTGGGTGGGTGGGTGGGTGCTGTCAATGTAAACCAGGCTTGGGCTAAATACAGACCCGTGATAGAGCAAACCATGCATGCTATTGACTTGCAACCACTTGTAGGAATTAGCCAACCAAACCAAACCAAGCCTTAAGTCCATCAAATGAGGTTGGCTATATGAATCTTTCTTCCCCACGCGGCTCTATCAAAGACCATTTTGTTAGTCAAATTAAGTATATCCATATCTCTATTTACAATGCTAGCTAACGTTAATCTAGGCTTACCTAGTCCCCTAACATTTCCATCTACAGTTACTGCATCGCATCTCTTTACTACTGCCTCTGTTGGTTTCCGTTGAATATGACCAAACCATCTCAATCGATTCTCTCTCAACTTATCTTGTATCGGTGCTGCTCCTACTCATTCCCGAATACACTAATTCCTAATTCTGTATTGTCTAGTCTTGCCACACATCTACCTTAGCATCCTCATCTCAGCCACACTCATCTTATCTCAATGTTGTTTCTTGGTTGCCCAATACTCCGTCTCATACAACATCGTTGGTCTAATAGCCGTTCTATAGAACTTCTCTTCTAGTTTAGTGGGTATTTGTTTATCACACAGTACTCCAGATGCACTTCTCCATTTACACCATCCTGCCTTAATCCTATGGGTCACATCCGCATCAATCTCCCCCGCTGTTGTGATAATCAACCCTAAATAACGAAAATGTTCACTCGTAAGCAATTCTTGGATCTCAACCTTCACTTCTCCTCTGTTTTCATTGTTACTGTTACTAAATTTAAATTCCATATACTCTGTTTTAGTTCTGCTTATCCGGAATCCTTTAGATTCAAGTGTTTTTTTTCCAAATCTCCAACTTTGTGTTAACTCCTTCTCTAGTCTCATCTACTAGCACGATATCGTCTGCAAACAGCATACATCATGGCATGTCATTCTGAATATTTCTCGTCAACTCATCCATAACTAAAGTAAAAAGATAAGGACTCAAAGTAGATCACTGGTGTAACCCTACAGTGATAAGAAATTCATTTGTCTCTCTAGTAGGTGATCGAATAGTGGTCATCACCCCTTCATACATGTCTCTAATCACATCAATGCAACATTTTGTCACCCATTTCTTTTCTAACACCCACCATATTATAGCCTGAGGCACTCTATCATATGTTTTCTTAAGGTCAATAAACACTATATGAATGTCTTTTTTCTTTTCTCTATACTTTTCTATTACTTTCTTCAAAAGATAGATCGTTTTCATTGTTGACCTGTCAGGCATAAACCCAAATTGATTCTCTGACACCTCTGTTATATCTCGCAATCAGCGTTCCATCACCCTCTCCCTCACTTTCATCATATGACACATTAGCTTGATTCCTCTATAATTGTTGCAATTCTGGACATCTTTATTTTTATAGATTGACACTAAAATACTCTTCTTCCACTCACCTGGCATGTTTTTAATCAACAAAATTTTGCTAAACAACATAGTCAACCAAGCAATTCCCTTTTTACCCAAATACTTCCAAGTTTCAATAGGGATATCATCGGGTTTTAAAGCCTTATTTGATTTCATCTTCTTAAGTGTAATTTCTATTTCAAAGTTCCTAATCCTATGATAGAACTTATAGTCTTAGTTTATCGTATTACTGGCTATTTCTTCCCCTATTGACGTACCTTCATGTTCCTCATTTAATAGTTTCTCAAAATAGTTCTTCCATCTTTCTTTAATCTCTTCATCCTTAATCAATACCTTAGAATCCTCACTTTTGATGCACTTAACTTAATTAAAATCTCTTGTTTTCCTTTCCCGTATCTTAGTAATTTGTATACCCTCTTCTCTCCCTCCTTGCTACCTAGTCTAGTGTATAGGTCATCATAAGCTTTCAACTTAGCTTCTCTCACTACTTTCTTGACCTCTTATTAGCCAATCTATAGCTCTTAAGGTTTTCCTCAGTTCTATCCTTCTGCCATTTTTTAAAGTACTCTTTTTTTGCCTTAACTACCGCTAGAACCTCTTCCCTCCACCACCAAGTTTTTCTAGAGTTGGGTCCCGTTCCTTTCGACTCTCCAAGCAATCCCTTGAGATTCTCCTCATACAATTGACCATCGAGTTCCACATAGTGTTAACATCCTCTTCCAAGTCCCAAGTACCTTTCTTATCCATTCTATTCTTAAATATTACTAGTTTATCTCTTTTAGGTCTTACCATCTTGTCCTACGACGTCCACCATCCTTCCTAGCTTGGTATAGCCCTTTAAAACATAAATCTAGTACCAAAATTCTATATTGAGAGGTCAGGCTCTCTCCGGGAATCACCTTACAATCATTGCATTATAGGCGGTCTACTTTTCTCACTAAGTAATCTATTTGGCTCTTAACTGACCCACTCTTAAAGGTTATTAAATGTTCTTCTCTCTTCTTATATATAGTATTGGCAACCACAAGGTCAGAAGCCAACGCAAAATCTAAAATATTCTCTCTAGTCTCATTTCTGTCACCAAAATCGTATCCACCATGCACCTTTTCATAGCCTAGTTTATCTATGCCTATATGGCCATTAAAATCTCTACCTATAACCAGGTTCTCTCATACGGGTATCTTCTCTGAAATCTCATCCATTTGCTCCAAAAATCCTTCTTAGTCCGATCATCTAATCTTACTTGAGGGGCGTATGCACTAATATCGTTCACTATATTTCCTCCAATAACTAGTTTAATTAACATAATCCTATCCCCTTTCCTGATGACTGTCACTACACTCTTCATAAGACCCTTAGCAATTATGATTCCTACCTTATTCCTGCGTTTATCCTTACCACTATAATGCAATTTAAAACCGGTATCCTCAATTTCCCTAGCTTTCTCACCCGTCCACTTAGTTTCTTGTACGCAAGCTATACTAACTCTCCCACTAATCATAACATCTACCAATTCCATCGTCTTACCAGTTAAGGTTCTTATATTCCAAGTAGCTACCCTAAATTTATAGTCTGGGACTAGCTTCTTTACCCGCGCTCGTCCAGAAAAACGCGGGAACCTTTGCCCATTTTTCACCGCACCCAGTTGTCGATGTGGCGCCCCTTGCTCACTTTTCCAAACACCCGGAGGCAGGCGCAACGGGTCACTTGAGGGGAACAACCTAGCATTTAAACGATTCAAAATAGGATTCATTTGAATGGAGATAAGCATGAAAGGAGGAAAGCACCTCCTTCAATTTAGATGAGTTTATCTTTAAATCAACTAGGAAATTTGGGGAAATATCAGAGAGAAACTATAATAATATTAAGTGCATCTGAATGCCTAAAAAGTACTGTGGCTTCTAAATGAAATCCATATAAGGTTTTAATCGCAAATTAGTATACATTGCAGAAAGCAATCTACTTGAAAACACCACCTAAAACTGACATTTGCCACTACATGGAAGTTTCTAGAGAATTCACATTTTGATGCCCCTGACATCTTCTGTGTGGTGTAAAAATCGAACAGTGAACAATTTTCTTAATTGCCCTGGGTCATGACATGTCCAATCTGGTCCATAGTTGGCAGTGTAGTAACCATAGCCATTTGATAGGTCTGTGATAAGGCTGGATAAAATTTATGCAACCTTGGGATAATCACAGAGAAATGTACTGAGCCTTAATATCCAGATGAAGGGATATGTAGAACCATATTAAGGATGGATATCCAGAACACCTGTGAAAGCAATTATGAGGGCCTATTGCTGGTTGGAAGAAAAGCCCCAATTTGTGGTCAATTTGTTCATCACATATCTGGCACTGTTGTACCAGAAAGTGTGTGAAACCTCAGCTAGCCAATATCCTGATACCTGAATTGGTAACATCCTTGATGTTGCCAAAGTCTCCAAATTATATATAGAATTTTCCGGGATGGCAGTGCTATGCTTCATTTCTTCTCCTCAACTATGTTCTTGGATTTTCCTTTAATTTTCTTTATGTATTGATTATTTCATGAAAGGGCAGATTGGCCCAATGATAAAGGCTTGGTGTTAATGTCTTAGTGGCATGGGTTTGAGTAAACAGCCTCTCAGAAGCCCGGAAATGGTGGTAAGGCTATATGTACATCTTACCCTTCCATGCCCAGCTTTAGTAGGAGCCTGATGCATTGGGTTGCCCCTTTTTTATGTCTTGATTATTTCATGATTCTAAATTAGCACAGTATGGTGAATTCTAGGATTTCGAATTTGTCACCATGGTTAAAGCCAAAGAGCCTTGATGTCCAGATGGACTGAGATCCCTTAGTTCTAAAAGGAGGTAAATTAGGATAACTTAAGGCAAACAATAACTTTACTTCTGAAACTTCGTTGGCAAAATGAGCTAGTTTGATATGGAAAGAGGTACGCCCAAATAAGCAATCACACCTCTTCAAAATGAATCACATCTTCAAATGGAATCCTTTTGATCAATACATATTTATAAGAATGTCTATAGGCACCTTTATCGAAAAGTCCAAATCCCTTTGAGGTCAATCTGCAACTGGGGAACTAAATCCTTTTGTGAAGCATTTTTGTGTTCATCTTCATCATGCTTTGAGTTCGATATTGTAATTTATTGCTAGGTGCTACACTGTTCCCTACTCCCATTGTTGTTTGAATAAATTTGATATGTAATATGTTATTTGGAAGATATGAAGACGCCTAGGCAATTGAAGCGACATGCGAATTCTACACCAAAGAAGAAGCAGGTGCAAACTACACCAAGAAAGAAGCGGGTGCAAACTACACCCAAAAAAAAAATTATGAATGGTGTCCCTGAGCAAATATCAGACAGTCCTATACAGAGTGGAAACGCGACACAATCAATTCCTGATCTGCGGTTAGAGGCAAAAATGAAAGCTGAGGTTAGTCGCTTCTATGCTCTGTTCACTTTTATGTCTTTTAAATTTTCCCCTTATCTTAAATTTATTTCTTGTTGCTGGACTTTGATCCTTGCGCGTATTATTTATGTTTTTCTGTGTATACACCCTTTGTAGTGACACATTTTAGAGATGAATCCATATTTGTCTAGCACTTGTTTGAAATTTATTGGTTTTTTTTTTGAAATTTTTTGATTATGTGAGCTTTAGCTTGGAAGATACTGAATTTGTTTCACAGATATGCTTATTTACTCCGTTATTACTACAATATGATATTTTCAGTCGCTAAGTGCACTTCTTTTACTTTTATCAGGAAAATGCACGTATGTTTGGAGGAAAGCAAATACATCCATTTTTCTTATCACAGAAAATGGCCAAGAAAAACCAGGAGATGATTGACGTGGAGAGCAATTGCTGCTCTGTTGAGAGGAAGGATAAAAGCACTATCTTCAGCCCTATTCATGTATTTGAAAATTTTCAGGTATATACTGAACTTGAATTGGCAGCTCCCTGATCATCTAGGTTTATGATACATTGCTTTCATTTAATTTTTTCATTGTTCTCACCTAGAGTGAAATTTGAGATTTGCTTATGCAGGATGATGCTGGTTTACTTGATTGGGGGAATTTGATTCTTTCTGAAAGAAGCTTTATTGGTACCCATTGTGATCTAAACAGTGCGTGCTCATCGGTTTTTGAAGGATCTGTCAATCCTTTAAATTTTGATGACATTCTAAATCTCGATCCAAGTGGAACATCATTGCTTCAGCGTGAGGCTGTTCAACATGAAGTGGTCTCTTTGGATCAGTCTCCTGTTCAACCAAAACATAGGCATGCTGTGTCGCCACCATTATCAGCTGATGAGCCAGTGGTGCACTATGAACTATTAAAGGATATAGAAGTGGTAACATATTGCATTTATTAAACTGGATACTATGTTTTTAATTTTCAGTGGATTCTACTGTTGCCATAATGTAAACAATTGTTGCCTGTTTGTATTGTACTTCACAATTTACGAATTCATATTTCACCATCATTACTGCAGAATTGGCAGGATCATGAAATGGAGAAAGCTGATTTCTTTTCTGGGCATGTTGGTTGCGTAAGAAACTCAGATGTTGAGTGGGAGGGTAGATTTCTTCATGAAAGGTGAGGATTCTCTAGTCTCTTCATGGCACCCGTGTATGCTTGAGTTTCCTTCACTTATTTTTCGTTATCACAGTTTATTTTTTATTTTTAGGTAGATATTTTAATTCATTGCTTACAAGGTTTGAAAGGTACCTTAAGAGCTTCATTTGGTTTGGTTTATTAATAGCTAAAAGGAACATTGCATGGTAACAGATTTCAAATAAAAGGAGAAACTACCTGAAGAAAAAGTTTGGATAAGTAGTTATCACATACTTTCTTCCCCCTCACCTCCACCTTGAGAGAAAGGAGTCAACTATTACTTATGGTGCTATGAATAATTTTGGAATAACTACGTATCATATGCTATATATTAATTGGTTTCGCTAGATAATGATGTATTGTAGCTATTAGCATGGAACTTCCATTTGAATTCCTACATTTGTGTCTTCTTTCTCAGCTGAGGTGAAATTTGACTTTTGCTATGTTCCTTCTATGGAGAAAATGGAACCTTGTGAGAAAAACTCTACCATTACTAGTTATTCTCTAGAATGCATCCACTCATCACTCTCTGAAGGATCCTTCATGAAAACTGCAAAAACTTTTTAGAAAGTGAGATTGATGGATGTTACCTAAGTACACTGTATATGCTTTTGGATGCATCCTGTATATTTTCCTACTCTTTTGTACTTGGTGGTTGCTGATGTGAGCAAATTGCAAGAAATAAACTGGAGATGCACCAATTAGACAAACTTGTTCTTTGTACATAAGATTTGGCTTCATGGATATTTATCTACGAACGTTGTTTTCGACTTCCATTCTGTCGATAGGTGCCCTACTTGAAGGGAAGATGCTGAAGCTCAAGAGATACAGAATAAAGTGATTACTCTGCCATGGAACTTCTTATTCAAAGGAGAAACTCTTTTATTTTTATTTATATATATAGTTCCCCCCCTTTATATGTTAAGCTCGCTGTGAGCTTCAACTACTCAAAATTGAAGAGAGTTAATTTAGCAAGAGAGTTTCCTTCACTTTCCTAAAAAGGGTCTTGTTTTTTGTTAGATTGATTGGGCTGATAGATTAAAAAAATGTGGAAATTGTGTAAGTGTTATGTTATTTGCTAAATTTTGTACCACTTTGGATATGATTGTGTGAAGGCAGGATGTAGTTATAAATTCTAGTATCAATTTCCGAACATAAAACTTGTGTAGACTATATTCAGTAGATCATATGCTGCTCAAGATATTTATATTCCATAAAATAGCAGTGTCAACTTTATTATTTGCTTTATATTTTTTGGAGCAGAGTTTAATTGCTGATTTTGTCTTAGATTTGACCTTTTATTGTTTGATAGGTTTGAAAGTACTTGTTTGCAGTTATTCATGCACAACATTGTGTTTCAGTGATCATTTGCTTTCCATTCTACTGTTGCTTGC
Organism: Camellia japonica; assembly: GCA_030407325.1. Lineage (NCBI taxonomy): Eukaryota > Viridiplantae > Streptophyta > Magnoliopsida > Ericales > Theaceae > Camellia > Camellia japonica. Next base: position 119,013,086 of record JAPPVO010000016.1, read on the forward strand.
ACAGGATGATGGCATATTATCATGGTTGTCGCAATCACCCAGAGAACAGCCTGTGGACAAATAAATACCTGCCTGAAAAGGCCATGGAGGTGAGATATCCTGAAATGTATCAATTAAAAAATCTTCAATGAAATTAGAAAATTTGCTAATAGTTATCATGATAGAAAGGCACCCATTCCTGCTTCCACCTTTAATTAGCTGCCACCACTTCCACCTATAACGCTTTCCTATTGGCATCAATAACTGAACCATACAGTTCCAAAAGTACCCAAGATATCATCAACAATTGAGAGGAGATGGGATGGAGTGGCTTTGTATTTGCACATACATACATTTACATAAGGTATCACCTTGGCACCAACCGTTCCATTGCCCCCAAAAACTCCCAATCCACAAATCTACTCCTGACTGTCTTTATGTTTCTCACAAACACACCACACCAAATGAACTTTCAAGATTGGATCATATGTCCCATAACCTCCGTTTGCCCAGATCATTCATGCTCCTTGCATTCCAAGATATGATCTTGACTTCACTGTGATGCTGTAAAGTGTGAACAATCTCTTCTTAACAGAATTGCCCCTTTCCTAACTGCTGCAGTCAATTAAAATGAAACATATTTCTTAACATATATCCATTTCACATAAATAATTATGTATGTGATAAGCTATATTTGCCTATGATGTGTGGTTCTGTAGGTATGTGGTAACGAAGAATCTGTGAATTTCTTAAGTGAGTGGCTACACCTTTGGCATGAAAGTGGTTTTCGATCCAGCAAAGATCGTAATGTTGGTAAAAAATTTATTGTCCAAGATGATGATTATAACTGTTACCAAAGTGACTGTGATTCTGAAAATAAAGATGAAGAAAATGGCCTGAAGAATGTTCTCTTAGTTGCGGGTCCAGTTGGGGTATACATCTCGATTCCTTTCCATTCCTTTTATGCATATGGATATGCACATGCACACACATGCTCACTTTTAAGGTAGAAATAGTGAAAACTCCAATATGTGTTTGCACATTAGGGTCACCATCTTCATTGCATATTTGATACATCATAACTTCTCATGTTTTTTGTTGAATGCTTATATCTTGTTATACTTGATAAATCTATACTTCATACTACTGCAACCATACTTTTCCAGGTTATAGTGTTGTTGCCTTTTAGTGTGTTGAAGGAATTTATAGGAAATTTACCATCTTTTCGATCCAATGGAATAGATCATATTAGTTTTTAAAAATTACCTATTTTTCCATTAAATTTTCTTTGATTGAATAAAAGATCATGTTACTGCACTGTTGTAGGGTTCTGTTTAGTATTACTGCCAATTATTTTTATCAGTTAAATATATGTGCAATTTTGATTGTGGTGGCTAAAACTATGCCTCTTTAAATGCAGAGTGGGAAGTCTGCAGCTATCTATGCTTGTGCAAAAGAACAAGGTTTTCATGTTATTGAGGTACTGATAAATTGGTGATATCCTTGTCATTGGACCATTTTGCTTATTATCTTTTTGAAAATTAAAGGCACATGCAACTTGAGTGATGGCCCTACCATCTGTCCAACCCACACAGAAACTTCTGAATGCGCAATTTATCATTCAATCAGATACAATTTTCTCTTCCTGAAGTGATTTAAAATCAAGCCTTTTCTTTTTCTATAATTTTATCTAACCATTGAAAGCATCCATAGACTGCAAAGCTCTAACATATGTTCTGTTGTGTTGCTAGGTCAATGCATCAGATTGGCGAACGCGAACTAATGTGATGCAAAGATTTGGGGGTGGTGTAGAATCGTATTGGGTTCAACGGTTTGTTAAAATCTTTGTTATTTGTTTCCATTTTGAATGTTGCTTCTCAACTGTTGTTTTAGAACTGTAGGTAACATGCCCACAACAGCTTTTCCTTACCTTAATTGTTCATAGTTGGAAGTGTAATTTGTTTTGAAAATTAGACCACTTTTTCTTTACTGAACATGATAATAGAGGTCTACATGATTTGCCCATTAGACTTCTTATTGATAATGAGAATAGAGGTCTACATGAATCGTTCGTATGAGATTTTTAGAACTTTCCCATCTTTCAAAGACCTGTTACTTTTCCTTAGGAGCAAATGCAATCTAAGCATGATGATTGATAAATGCTAGCATCCAGAAAATGCTTGAACGGAGGTTTAAAGGCTTCAATGGTAAGACAAAATCTTTATTTGGTGGGATCAATTAAGGGTTGCTATCCCAAAAACAAGACGTAAGCATGGGTCTGCCCCCGGACGGTGTGAAAGGGTTTACATTGACCTTGAAAGGGTATAGCCTATAAAATGGGCCTACATGATTTGCCCATTAGATATGTAGATCATGTTAAGAGTTTTAACTTCTCTAACGTTATTCAACCTAATTTGTACGTTAAATGTCCATGTTGTGTTCACACTTCACAGCGATCTACTCTGAAAGGTAATCTGACACTATGTGAGGAGAAAAGGAAAAAGATCTAAGAACTTTATTTTATTTTGTTTTTAAAATTGGTAAAAGGGCATAGGGGATAGCACAGTGGTAAGGTATCAAGCTTGTTTAGGGAGTACCTTATCCACTAGGTCAACCCCTTGGTCTTAATCTAAGAACTTTACCTGCTCAAGATTTATTCCTATAAACTCAACCCATTGATTGGGAGATAAAAATAAGTACCCATAGACTCTAGAATAACTACTCCAACTAGGATCAACACCTTAAAATAGAGACTTGCACACTTTGACTACTAAGAGTATTCTAGGACTAACAATAACCATATGATAACCTAATAACATAATTAGACCCAAAATATGATCCATGTAGTGTCCATGTCCATCAAAATTTAAATATACTAAATTATTGTTGACCCCTAAAACATAAATAAAAATGTGTAAAAGAAAATTAATTTGAATAAAAGTAGATTAGAACCCTAAACTTCCATGGGCATTGGAAACTTACTTGCTTCTCAAGGGGTCTGTAGCTTTTGTTATAGGCTTCCGAAATACAATAGGTGTGGCATTGGTTTCTATGGTTAGTGTTGAATGTAAATGTAAAAACTCCACCAACTCCACCAACTTCACCTACCACAAACTCCACCAACTCCACAAGCAAGTGCTCCACAAGCAAGTGCTCCATTTAGGTTAATGCTCCATTAATTTAGTTTAGTGCTCCATTTAGTTTAGTGCTCCATTAATTTGATTACTCCATTGTACCCATTCTCTCTATAAAAGAGAGTTCATTCTCTCCATTGGAAACACACAAAAATATATATTGATATCAATCAATAATATCAATACATTAATTTCCTACATGGTATCAGAGCTATAAGATTTAGGCCTGTATTTCTTTCTCACCGGCGGGCAGCCGGCCGGTAACTTTGCCTTCGCTGCCCGCTGGAATTTTCTACACATATCTTCACTCCGCTGCCACAAATTATTCTTCTTGATCTTGATCTTGATCTTGTTGTTGCTGCTGCTGCTGGTACATCATCTGCTGCTGCATCACCATTGCAGTCGCAGGGTACTGCATCGCCATCCATTGTTGCTGATAGTGCTGCAGCCACTGCTGCCTCTGAAGAATTCTGATGGGTTGCAGATTCCCATCCCATCAGCTATGAAGATGGCCTTCACGTATCAGGAAGGCCAGAGCAGCCAAAAGAAAGGGCTCCAACTATGAGCTCGACTGCCATGCCCTACACTGGCGGCAATATAAAAAAGTCGGGAGAACTTGGGAAAATGTTTGATATCCCCATGGAAGGTAAGTCGAGGAAATCTGGACCTATAAGTGGTCCTCCTTCAAGGACTGGATCATTCGCAGGTCCTTCACATTCTGGACCAATCTCTGATGCTGCAGCTAGAGCTAGCTGTTCCACGCCAGGTCCTGTATCATCTGCTGGACTTTCTGGTTCAGCTTCTGTGAAGAAATCAAATTCTGGACCATTGAATAAACATGGTGAACCCATAAAAAAGTCATCTGGGCCCCAATCCGGTGGAGTAACACCAGTTGCCCGCCAAAACTCAGGTCCTCTCCATCCAGTTCTCCCCGCAACTGGTCTCATTACATCGGGTCCCATCTCTTCTGGGCCATTAAATTCATCTGGGGCCCCAAGGACGGTTTCTGATCCTTTGGACTCGACGGGCTCATTCAAAGTACATGGTTCCTCTATTGCTCACAATCAGGCCGTGACAGAACCTTACATAATTGCGAGCAACAGGCAACTTAGTGCAATGCACCCGATTTACTGACTCTTGCACCCTCATTTTCGGTACACAATGGAGATCAATGCTTTGGCTCGAGAAGCCCTAATTAATGCCGATGGAATTTTTTTGAGACTTGCTTCTCACCCGATATTGAGGTGTGGGCCAGCAGGCATGAACAAAGCCATGGCTGTTCACCTTAATGCAATTGGTTATACTTCAGAAATGCAGTTTGAGTTCTGAATCTGATCCATCTGCTAGTTTCTACTTTGTAATGGTCTGTTATGTTGGTCCATTTTGTTCGGTTTGATATGAGGGCTGAGTCTAGGTGTATGATATGGTGGCTCTGTTATGTTGCTCTGCTGATTCTGTCATCTGCTTCACTGATGCTGGCTGGTTGAAGTGGTTTGCTTCTGGCTGCTATAGTATTTGTGGGAAGCTTGGGCTCAAGGAGTGGAGTTTATGAAACTGAAGATGACTCTTGATGATTATGGTGGAAGCTGGTTGCTAATGGTTGCCCTCTGCAGTAGTTGCAATTTTGGTTTTGCTTTATTAGCTGGTCTAATGCTGGGAGTTGATTGAGTTGGTGAATGGAGTGCTGGTTTATTGGCTAAGTCTGGGTGTTCTTGGTATATTGGCTCAAGTTCATTTTTGAGGTTTTTCTTGGACTGGTTCTGATTGATGGGGAATCTCTGGACAGGTTCAACAGATCCGTGCAGAACCACTCCTCCTTGTTTTTTAATTTCACCTTTTATTTCACATTATTTTTTTCAAATCTCATTCATACCATATCGATTTGCACACCAAACCTTACCTTATTTTATTCATCTCGGGGATCAACCCCGATCACATTTTTACACCAAAAAAAAAAAAAAAAAAAAAAAAAAAAACCTCACAAAAACAAATCAACCACAACCCACACAACAAAAACCAGCCTTATTTTTTCGCCTCTTCAGCTGTTCTCTTCTTTTTGCCTTTGTCTTGGGCGTCCCTTGCCGGTGCTGCCTCCGTGTTTCCCACGCCGCCGAGCACGTTCACTTCCCGTTGCTCCTCAACCGTCACATATGGCGGACCTCCAAATCTGAGCATCATGGTGGTCTTCCGCTTCAGTTCCTTATTTTCTGCCTTCAGCATACATATCTCTGCTCGGGCATCCGTATACATGCTCTGGAGCAGAGCCAGTTGGGCTTTTACCTGCTGCACCTCATTTGTTCTACTCTGAAGCCGGTGCAACAGGTTGTTGACCGCCGTCATTGTCTCAACACATGACTTCAATGTGTAATAATTCGCCTCAATATCCGATTGTGCAGCCATTCTTTGCTCCACAGACAGCATCGGAAAGTTCAAAGGCGCAAAACCAGGGGGGCTTGGTTGAGGTTCAAGGGCTATATTCTGAGTTGTGGCCTCGTTGAGGTCGGGAAAGAGAGTAAGACCACGAGACGAAGAGGCTATGTTCTGGGTAACGGGGCGGGAAGAAGAAGCCATTTTCAGAGCAACAGCGTGTTACAGAGTATCTCTCTCAGAAGTGTTACAGAGAGAACGAAGAGTTTTCAGATGGTTTGTTCTGCATCAGCGGCTGCCTCGCCTTGGTTTAAATAGGCAAGGCAGACACGCGTATCACGCGCCTCTCAACGCCAGACGACAAATCGGCGCGCCTTTTGATGGCTCGACTTTTGATGGCTGTCGGGCACGTCTTTTGATGGCACGCCTTTTGATGGCACGCCTTTTGATAAGATTGGGCACGCCTTTTGAGGGTGCGACTTATAAGGGTCCGACAAGACTCGGTAAACTGTCCCGACATTGATTCCGGTTAGCTCCTATATGGGTCCGACAAGACTCTGTAAACTGTCCCGACTTTGATTCCGGTTAGCTCCTATATGGGTCCGACAAGACTCGGTAAACTGTCCCGACTTTGATTCCGGTTAGCTTCTATATGGGTCCGACAAGACTCTGTAAACTGTCCCGACATTGATTCCGGTTAGCTCCTACATGGGTCCGACAAGACTCGGTAAACTGTTCCGACATTGATTTCGGTTCTCAGCTACAACGGTTCGACACAGCCATATAGTGTCTTCTACAACGGTCCGACATGACCCCGTAAACTGTTTTCTACAACGGTCCGACATGACCCCGTAAACTGTTTTCTACATCGGTCCGATATGACCCCATAAACTATCTTCTACAACGGTCCGACATGACCCCATAAACTGTCTTCTACCTTGGTCTGCCATAACCATACGGTCTGACACGACCATACAGTGTCTCCTATCCACTTTTATTTTATTTGTCAGATTATTTTTCCTGTTTTGTTACTCTCTCCAAACTCAAGTTGGTTAGTTCCTAACCCCCTTGAGTTTGAGGGGGGCTGTTGAATGTAAATGTAAAAACTCCACCAACTCTACCAACTCCACCAACTTCACCTACCACAAACTCCACCAACTCCACAAGCAAGTGCTCCATTTAGGTTAATGCTCCATTAATTTAGTTTAGTGCTCCATTAATTTGATTACTCCATTGTACCCATTCTCTCTATAAAAGAGAGTTCATTCTCTCCATTGGAAACACACAAAAATATATATTGATATCAATCAATAATATCAATATATTTCCTACAGTTAGATGACGGGTTATCACATTAGTCTATTGGAGCATGTGTGAAGGTAGAGTCCCACATTGGATAAAGAGTAAAAGAGATGAGTCTTAACATACATTACTTGGGCTTTCTATTTGTAGGATTAATCTTTTAAGTGGATATGAGTTCCAAATAATGTATGTTGGCTTTGACATGGCGTTTGTGGACTCTAGAGTTTTTCCCTAATGGATTGGGCCGGTATTGATGTGCGCTTGTGGGCTCCCTAATTCCCTAAGATAGTCGTCGTCTAAGTGGGTGTTTGGGAAGTGGGTTTTTTTGTAGATTTTTTTAGTTGTAGGATATTATTGGAGAAAAAAAATTTCGCGTTTGGGAAGATAGTTGGATTTTTTTGTAGTTGGATGTGATGTTTGTGAGAGAAAAAGTGAAATGATTATGGGGTTGATGTGATATTTTGTTTGGATTTGTTTTTTTTTTTGGTTTTGTAACCAATTTTTCTTTTAGTGAAAAAAAACCAAAAAAACAAGTTCCCAAACACCGCCTAAGAACACCAACTTTGAGATTAATTAGTCACTGGGTCATAATGATTTCTGAACAAGCTTCTTTATGTTTTGTTTCTCTTATAAATTCATTTCTAAATTGCATGCCTCATGTGTTCACTTGTTCATTAAACTATTTCATGAAGAATTGCCTGATATTGAGAACTCAAAACTTATGAAACCATGCAAAGTGCGGAAATTGCAATGCCGTCAATTTTGTGACCAATAATGACTTGAAGATAAACCACGTCACTTTTTAAGTTCAAGCAATTGTATAGTTACTTGTCGTATTTCCTTCTTTTTTTCTCTTTCCATTTTCTTCTAATTCGACATGATCACTTATTCACTTTAATTGTTGATATTTCTTCCAGTACGATGGAAACTCCTGTGGGTTCAGAGAGCAACCAAATACTGAAGTCCTTCCCTATCATGTCTAATACCGTGCCAGTGCAAGGGTGTGACAGTGAAGTAATTGAATTGATTCACTTATCAGATGAGGAAGATTTACAAAATGCCACTGGAACGCCAGGGAAATTTGTCTGCAAGCAGAACAGAACTGCTACTGATCATAAAGAAAGTAAACCCTTGATACTCTTTGAAGATGTGGATGCTATTCTTTCTGAAGATCATGGTCTTATTGCCACTATACAAAAACTTGCGGAGACAGCAAAGCGGCCAATTATATTGACCAGCAACAGTAAGAGGGCTTATTGGTTGAAGTAGTTATATTTTCAAATCAAGCTTGCATTTCATGATTTAATGATTGTTATTGTGATAAATTTTAGGTCACAACCCCGTCTTGCCAAATAATTTGGACAGGCTTGAGTTGTGTTTCACAAAACCATCACTGAAGGAGCTCCTTTGCCATGTAAATATGGTATGCATTTTAAATGTATTTTCATTTTACTCAGATTTTACTTCATGGAAGTCTGTTTACATCATTTGTAATTTCTATGTAGGTTTGTGCTGCAGAAAAAACAAAAATTCAACCTTGCTTGGTGGAGCAATTTATTGGCTGTTGTCAAGGAGATATTCGTAAAACCATTATGCACCTCCAGTTCTGGTGCCAGGGCCAGAAATGTAGAAAAGGTTAGTCCCATAGTCCCATAGACACATGTGGCTTGTGCATAACAGTGCTGAAGGATGCAGTGGCAATTCCTCTCACTGGTTCTAAATTATAACAGAAAGAGAAAAAGAAAAAGGTTGACTTGTTTTATTAAATTAATAAATAGTTGGATGAAACATGGTACACAGGTTCCAATTTCTCTCACATGTTGCAGCCTCTTTTTTACTGGAACAGGATAGAATGTAAGCGGTACAAGTACAAGTACTTAATGAGGAACTACTAAAATACTCCAAATTTTAGAGAAAATTACTCTAGTGATCCCGTAGTTTTCTGTGTCAATTTTGGTCCCTTGTAGTTCCAATTTTACCAATTTTCCCCTTAAATTTTTTTGGGGGTCAAGTTAGTCCAATTAATAACAATTGTTATGTATGTTGATGGAAACAACCTCGTGTCTCACCTGACCCTTTTTAGGATCACTATTGTCCTTTTAGTTTTTCTCTCCTAGCCTAGCCACCACAGCCATCTCCCTCACCTTCGGCAACTTCACTCAGTTTAACCTTGCCACTGAAAAAAAGAAAACATTGTCAATAAAAATGAAAAGGAAGGACAGGGAATATTTTGTTTTTGATCCAAAAAAGGAAAGTAAGGACGGAGAACAATTTTTTTTTTCTTTTTCCCCATCTTAAATTACTTGTATAGATTGAGAAGAAAATTTGTTAAAATTTTTGCACATAATTCATTAACAACAGTATAATTTTACGAAGGAATGTAGATAACATGTTCAGGAGTAGTTTTTCTTTTCTTTTCTGTTTTTGCTTAGTTTTGTATCTTGTCATCATCAAAAATAATAATAATTATTAAATACGTTTACCTTATATTTTTTAATGCATTTAGAATGAGAAAATGAAACCAGTCAAACCATTATTTTGTAATTCAAATGAACCTCAAAAAGATCTCAGTACACCAACTACTTGGGGACTCGTTTACTTGTATAGAGATATGCAAATTTTGATATCGAAAGTTATGTTTAATTCCCCACCACCCCCACCAAGAAACCCACAATCTTTGCAAAACCTTGATCCCAACCTACTTGGGAATGACTATTACTTGTTCATAAATTCCTTTTGTTTGCTGAGTTGTATTGACATAAAATAATGGAGTCATTTTGTTTTGAACACTGCCTTTGTGCCTTTAGATGCTGTATAGAATCAAATCAAATGGTTTAAGACCACATGGTGTTCAAATGAATGCTCAGTGAATAAGAATGCAATGGATCGTGTAATTTAATTATGCCATTCTCTTGCAGAAATTGTTCTGTTCAATTTACTTTTTATCGTACTAGCTTAGAACATTGAAAAGTATTTAATTTCATGTTTTAAATTGCTCAGATAGTGAAGAGCAGAGAACGTATAGATATGGTCCACTACTCTTTGATCTTGATGCTGGGCATCGGATACTACCAAAGATAATCCCTTGGAGTTATCCTTCTCAATTGTCTGAATTTGTGGAGAAGGAGATCACTAAGTCATTGTTGATGATGGAAGAAAGCTCAAAATTAATGGAGGTAGTCAAGGAGGGAGAGCTAAATAAAAACAAAAGGCAGAACCGCTTGAAGAAGCATAAATCTGAAACTGATAGTATTGAGGCCAAGAAAGAAGCAATTTTAAGAAGGCATTGCTCCGTTCAGGATGGGAATGAATTTGCAAGTCCATGTAAAACTGCTTGTGAATTTTCAAATTCCTCAGGGTCACCACTTGCATTCACTCGTCGAAATGTTCGGAGAAAACTTGACACAGTATTGTCTTCGAATTCTGGAAACGAGAGCTTAAATGATAGATTTCCTGTAGTTGGGGATAAATTGTTTGAGGATACTAACAGTGAAATGTTCCTTGAAGTAGATAGCAAATCTCTCTCTTACTGTCTAGCAACCGAAACGTGCTTTGATCCAGTACCTGAGAAGCAGCTGCTGCTTAATTTCGAAGGGGAGAAGTTGGAGGAAAACTTCAACCCCTTACCTGAGCAGCTTCTTAATTTTGAAGGGGAGAAGTTGCAGGAAAATGGTTATAACTGTTCAGAAACTGCAGTGTGTACACAGATTAATGAAACACGGAAATCGGTTGAAGTATCCTGTGTGCCAGAATCATCTTTTGTTCCTGAAACTGAGATCAATGATGGAACATCACTGTTAAGTAAGACAATCTCTTGTGATCACATTCCTGATATAGCGGAAGCAGTTTCTATATTTAATGATTTGATACAAAATTTGCAGCCAGTGGAGACAAATAACCTAATTCATACGTCTGGGTTACACAAAATTCCAGAAATGGTGGAAAATTTTGATATTTATAAGGAATCAACTCATGGAGAGGAGGTGGGGGACTCACACACTGAGCATGTGGATGCTCTTCCAAGAGGGTATCAAGTAATGGATGAGTGTAGCCGCATGGACTTTAGTAGGGGTGCCAAGTCCGAGGATGAGCATAGGTCCTGCATGTTAATGGATTCTGTTCAAGAAACATGGAGAAGATTTCGTGCTTGTCATACAGATCTGAGACAGTATGTCACCCCCGAACAGAAAGATGCTTCCCTAGCCCTGAAACTTACTTATGAAATGAGTTATCTGATATCAGAAGCTGATATGTTACTTGGTGACTGCCAACCGGTAATGTGTGTAAGTCTCTTGTTGTTTGGATTTTATACATCAAGTGAATTTTTAATTTTTGTTTTATGCATGTGCCCTCCGTGATGGTAGGTCAGTATTTTTGCAGGACTCTTTGGACCCATCAATGGTTCCCTCTGAGAAATCACATTCATTCAGCTGGTATGATGATCAATTGTGGATGGCATCCACAATTGCACAACATGGGTTTTGCTTTTATGCAAAAGAAATTGTTGCTGTAGGATCAAACAGCAGTTCTGTGAATCAAATGGATTTGGCTTTGGAGATGCTAGCTTCTTCAACTAATACAATGGCATTGGGGAAATTGGTCAGTCGGGATAGGAGAATTGATAATTCAGAGATGGGACGACTGAAAAGTGTCATTTCCACAAAAAGGTATTGAATCGTGGGCCCAGATTCTTTTTTAATAGTTGTACTTGCACTCGTCATCCACATTCTTTACATATTGCATCAACATATTGATGTGAATAAATGATCAATTAAAATTCCTGTTTTGTCGATGAACATTAAAAGCAGTGCTTATTGCAAGTTGTAACTTCAAGGACCTGTCCCTGGCATATTTGTTCCTTTATTCCTTGTAGGATACTTATCTGCCTTGAAGGTTTTGCATTAGTGAAAACAGTTTATCCTGTGGAAAGACGGAAACAATATGCATGATTAATCATTAATGCAATAAAATTTACATACTTTTTCCATCCCATAACAAGTGTCATGGTTGAAAATGTGTTTAAGGAAGCTTCAAGAAATGCAGGTCACTTCATCTTTCTGGCATTACCTTATGAAATTTCCCTTAACAAAGTCGAGAAATAATGATTGCTTTGTGTTAATGGCATTTGTAATATATATATATAATATTGTAAGTAAAAGAAGAATAATTTCATTTTGACATTGGTTTTGGGACAACCAAAATGAAAATTAAGACATTGATTTTGGGAGTATAGGCCATGCATGGGGCAAAAGTGGTAATGGGTAATTTTGTCAACCGCATCAAAAGACGAAAAGTCTTGGTAATAAATGAGGGCTGCTTGGTTAAGAATTATTAGTTGTTGAAAGTCACTTCTTTTGAGATGTACAGTGAAGTCTATTTTTTACATGACTTTTTTCGTCCTCATAATATGTGGGGAATAGGGGGAAATCGACATGGTAGAGCCAAGGCCAGTCAAGCATAGTCCAAGCCCCACCTCCGAAAGGTCCTATTTCTTGTATAATTTACATTTCTGTGGATGTAGTTTATGGATAATGACCAGCCATTCCATGCACCTAACCCAAGTGAATTTTCCTTCATTTGCTTTTTTGGTCAATGATGCAACTTGTCTTGCAGCTTGAGGCATCTACATTAGTTTTAAAATTCTGTTTCCAGTCTGAGTCTCTTCGTCTTCTCTACTCATCAAGAATCTATTACATGTTAAACATTCTGTTTGTGCCTGTGGTGCAGTGAATTGGACTCACGGCTTAGCTCTGTAGTTCAGTCCATAGTTCCGTCAAGATCGTTGTTAGCAACAACAAAAGGCGATGCACTCTACGAATACCTGTCTTCATTGGGCCAGATTTCAAGATCAGAAGCCTCCCGTTTATCTGAAAGCATTGACAACACGAAACAAAAAAGGTATGTGCTTGTCTTGTGTGAGGCTTAAGGTGTAGTGTGAAAATATCATTGCACAAAATTTGATGGCGCGGATTAAATTTTTCTGAGTAGAGTTGCACAATGACATTACAGGGTACGTGTTGCTCGAAACTACTTGAGTACTGGTGCGCTGATGTTTTCTCCCAATGATCTGTCAACGGTTGGTAAATATAATTGCTATGGAAGGGTTCATCTCAATCCATGGATGCAAGTTGGAGATAATCAAGGAAAACTAACAGTTAGATGCATCAACCATTCAATTAAATTCAATGAAGTGGTTATTGGCTCAGCACAGAAAAGCATGATTCAATGGAGAGAATTTTAGACAGGACCTTTTGCCATAAAAAATGACCGAGGTGGCTATTTATCTTGCCATGTGTTGATGGCCATGCTCCCTCACCAAATGGATGCCAAAATTTTTGGATGAAGAATGAAAAAAAAAAAAAGTCAGCAGAAGCAGGTACATTGAGCCTAACTTAGGATAACATTTATTTATTTTCCTCATTGTAGATCTTATGGTTGTTCCTTCGGTTTTTTAGAAATGTAAAACTCCGAAAGTCATTGATTGTTGTTTTTTTGGAGGAAAAAGTCATTGATTGATAAAAGAAAATGTTTGATTTTTTTTTAAAAAATTATTGGAAAAAAGCATATATCAAAATAAAACACTCCAAGGTCAATTCAAGTTTCCAACATGTCTCTCTACAAAAAAATTCCAACATGGTATAACCCTCGCCAAAAGTTCTTTACCCAAGTTCATATTTTCCCCTCTTATGAACTAAAACCCCACTACATATCAACAAAAATAGGGGCAACCATGATTATGAAATTGCTTCTGAGCTGCAATTATCTATTATGAAGATTGGTGATGATTGTTTGAGAAATGTTTTATATTGTTTCTCTGATGGAGGATGGGGTTTGTGGGGGAGGTAGTTATGGACAAATGGGTCTACCCAAGGTAGTTTACAATTGAATTGTTAGTGAGCAACTTGATGATTTTTTTAAGTGCATTTAAGAGTGTGTGAATGCACTGGTGGGGGTGTGGTGGGAGAGAGACTGAAACAGCTGCAGGGAGGGGTGACCATCTGTGGTGAGAGAGAGAGAGAGAGAGAGAGAGAGAGAGAGATGTCTTTCATATATTGTAATACCAAGCTATTTGAGCAAATATTAAGTAGCTCATCCACCTCAACCAAACCCACTTCGTACAATTAAAAGGATATTTACAAGTTACCAGTCTTATTAACTAAATTCATTTACTTATAAGTTTTTTATTTATTTTTTATTTATCAGTATATGGTGGTGGTGACCAGTGACGGTGTGAGGCTCTTAGAGAGAGGAGAAGAAGACAACGTGATGAATGTATAATGAGGATAAAATAAGTATTTTAAAACTTACTAGTTTTTCTTTAAAAATGTATAAGATATAAGTATTTAAGTCTATTCAATATGATCAGATAATAATTTTTCTTTTTTTGTTTTTTAATTTTAAAAAAGGATTCAATCAAGATAGATAAATAAATAAAAGAACATTTTCTGGTCCAGTTCACTGTCCTTGGACTGTGTTGGGTTTACATATACATTCTAGGTATATTTCTTTTATTTAATACACAGAATTGAATAACAAATAAAAAAATATACATGTCTAAGTAAGATCTATCTCCAAGTAAAAATAAAAAATACCAACAAATAAGAATATTTTTAATGGGCTATATAGTGTTAACATGTATATTTTTAAATAATATTTTTATATTATAATAGTACGTTGGTAGAATAATCTCAGAAAAAATAACAAAATGTAATGGTCACGAGGAGGAGGAGCTAGGAAGGTGCAGCTGAATGCTAATTCGTCTGTATTCTCTCTCTTTTATTTTTCGAAAGTTTTATGGCTGCTAGTGTGAGTTTGGCCATTTTTAATTGCTCTCTCTCTCTCTCTCTCTCTCTCAAGGAAGCTCAAATTCCCATGAAGACCTGCTGACTCTCTCTCTCTCTCTCTCTGTCCACTTTGATAAAAAGTACGTGGTAGAGAGAAATTGCTTGAGAGAGAGAGTGAGTGAATCTGCAGTGAAACATTTGCATTGTACTCTGCCACACACATCCACACCCCCCACACTAAAATATACATATTGAAACTGTTTGGGCGGTGAGATTTTAGTTTAATTTAGGTTAAAATTTATAAAATAATAAAATTAGTTAAAATAGTTAATAAGATAAAATATCACATTAAATTCATAATTATTTTTTTTTCTTATAAATATCACATCTAATTATAAAAAAATTTAATCTTTCTAAACATAAAAATTTTAGCCTATTGAAATAACAAAAAACTAAAATAATCTATTAAAATAGCAACTTTCTAAACACTCACATTATTCACTTTTGAAAAAACATAACTATATATATAATATAAGAGAATTATGCTATGATACACGCTCTTAAAAAATGTGTTTTGAATTATGATAATTATGTAATTATCATAAATATTATAATTGAATAAGTCCTAATTAAAATAAAATAAAAAAAACGTGTCATAATCAAATATTACATAAGCTATATTTAAAACATTTTGGATGATAATTTGTCTTGCTATAATCATTTGGTGGGTGCTACCTACGCACTCCTTTTGCAGTTCCATTCATTATCGGTCTCACATGTTTATAGGGAAGGCAATTTTGTGGCTTATTGTTAAGTTAGTCTTTGACTTTGATTCACTACGCATTTGGATGGAGGAAGTTCCTCCATCTTTAATGGCGTTTGTAGCTTCTAAGGTTCCTTCTTCTGTGTAATTACTTTCCCTATCTAATTTTTTTTTTTTGTTGTTGATAATAACCAAAATAATATCATAACTAAAATTACTCGCCATATATAATCAAGTTACAACCAACTCTACAATAGATTATAACCAAAAGTTACAAACGTCGTACCTAAAGACATATGATACACATCCATCTTGAAATGTGTATCATAAAATTTCTCATGTAATTAGAGTTAAAATAGTCTTTTTAATAATGATTCCATTATCTAGGATATATTATTAGAATTATATCATTACAATTAATCTCAAAACACAAAAAGGACCAAAATATGACTAGGCCTCAATTTTGTTTTAAGTTTTAAGAATTTATTATTTTAATTTTTTACGAAAAGATATATAAAAAAAAAAAAAAAAAAAAAAGAAAGTAATATAACACCTTATAATGAGTTTTAGGTTAAAATAGCTTATCCCAAAAGAGAGCTTTTATCAATACAAAAGCCATCATCTTTATTCTTAAGATTTGGGTAATTTATAGTTTTATATTGTTTGGTATGTTAGAATGCGTTAAAATAAAATGTTGATTATACTCGTGTTTCATTTATCTTTTTATGTAAGTGAGAATACCCATTATTTTTTCTAAATTAAGCAGTATCGGTTATATTGTATCATATCAAGTTATGACATTTACCTTATCTAAACATCACATAATGCATAATTAAAGAATTTTTGAATCATAATCAAATAATGTCATAACTAATATTAGTCATAACAATCACATGAGTCATAATTAAGTCATAACTAGCCACACAACAAATCATAATCAAATATCACAAAAGTAGTAACAGTATCACACCCTAAATTTACAAGGTCCAAGCCACGATAAATAAACTTTGGTAACAATAAAATGGCAATAATTAACATAATAAAATAAAATCTCTCTTGTGTATATGTATAATCTTCTATGTAAAATAAATAAAGAATTTATTTACCGAAACAAATAAGTACAAAATTAATCAAGTCGAGTGTGTAACACTCTATCCTTAAAACCAATTCGCCCCGCTTCAATGTTTACGGATAAATGGCGTCTATCTCCCAGGATACAATGATCTTTACATAGATTGTAGTAACACTCCAAACAATCTGTACGACGAACTAGAACCTGCGTTCTATACTCTCAGAATTTTATCTAAAAAACTAGTATGAAAAACAATGCAAAGAGAGAGCAAAAACAGGAAGAGAATATGATTTCTGGACATAGAAATATGCTGGAATGATCTAGTATTTATAGGCAAGTGGTGCCTGTTCGGATAGTCCGCACAAGTCTGAAATAAGAACCGAACAAGTTCAATTAAAATTGAATAGAAACATAATTTAAACTGAATAGGTGCGGTGTAGATTTTTCAAATCTATTTGATTTGCTGGAAAATGTGGAAGGAAATTTTGGACCGGAAGAGGCACAATTTTGGACACAAAATTTGAATTCAATTTTGGCGCAAAATTTGAATTCAATTTTGGCGCAAAATTTGAATTAATTTCATTTAGAAAAAATAATTTTCCCGTAAATTTTGTCCAAAAAATTAATATTATGACCGACCAAACCCATAACCCATACCCACGCTCGGACGGACGGCGGCAGCGACGACAACGCGTGTGTGTGGTAGTTTGAGCCAAAGCCTACTTTGTCCATAATTCCTCACTTCTACAAACTTTGGGTGCCCCTTGGGGCCCAACCCAAGTTTGTTCACCTAAAGTTTATAAACACACACAAGCTCTCTTAAAGTTTCAATGTGGGATAACCATTTAAAGGAAACTCACTTTTGACTCTTCAATTGTCCATTCCACGAACCTGAAAACGACGTCAACTTCCCATTCACTCATAAATGGTTTTGACGAACCGTTTGCACCCTGCGACTTGCCTTGCAGCAAGGAGCACATCACCTCTTTGGACCCACCCTAAATGACATGTGGGCCCCACTCAAATTTGGGCTTAAAGTTGGCCTAAAATAAGCCTATAAAAAATCATAATTCCAATAATCTCCCACATGAATGGAATTTGACGGAGAGAAAATGTAATAACATGATCTAATTACAGAGAGTATAGAAATCGGTGATGTTCTGCAAAGGATAGGTAGTTTTTGGCTTTGAACCTTCCCTTATGAGACACTATCGAATTGACTAGCTAACTAGTGAACATGACGTCTTAAACTGTTCAGCCATTTGTGTAAACCAAGACAATAGAACTCACACAGTATATTACCAGACACAGGTTAGTTCTCACTATTGTGTTCATTTTGGTTCTGAACAACCTGGTCTTTCATGAGTGCTCCAGAGAATTGTAGCCTTTCACAAATCTCATATAACCAGCCCAGTTTACACTTATATAGGTGATTCTTATAAAGAATATCCTGTCATACTCCACTAGGTATTCTTAGATATAAGAATCATTAAAAGTATTACTTAACCTAAAATGCTGCAGACATCACTATTTCATCATAGAAATGGGTAGAAGTTTGACTCCTCAGTGATCCTTATGAGTCATACACAACTCGGTTGTTACTTTTGAACCTAAATCTTGGGATCTCCAATCGACTAAGTTGGGTTGCCGTTGTGGTAACGCTTATTTAATAGGCTTAAGTCCCATTCCCCTCGATGAATTTTCAGCTAACTTTATTGCTAACCCTTTGGTTAGTGAATCCGCTATGTTGTCTTTAGCCTTCATATATTCAATAGAAATAATTCCATTAGAGAGTAGTTGTCTCACGATATTATGTCAACGACGAATGTGTCATGACTTACCGTTATACATATGACTCTATACTCTACCAATTGCTGATGACTATCACAATGTATGCAAATAGCAGGCACCAGTTTTGGCCACATTGAAATATCTTCAAGGAAGTGACGAAGCCATTCTGCTTTTTCCCTAGCTTTATCTGAAGCTAGAAATTTTTGATTCCATAGTAGACCTAGCAATGCAAGTCTGTTTGGAAGATTTTCAAGATACAGCTGCCCCACCAAAGGTAAAGACATACCCACTGGTAGATTTTGAGTCTCTAGTATCCGAAATCCAATTTGCATCACAGTATCCTTCAAGTACTGCTGGATATCTAGTATAATATAGCCCAATGTTATGAGTAAATCGGAGATATCTTAGAACCCTTATAATAGCTTTCCAGTGTTCTACTCCTAGATTACTCATATATCTACTTAATTTACTTACTGCATAAGCTATATCCGGGCGAGTGCAGTTCATCAAGTACATTAAGCTTCCAATAATTTGGACATACTCTAATTGAGAAATACTTTCCTGTACATTTTTATAAAGGAATAAATTAACATCCATAGGTGTTCTAGTAAGATGATTATCATCTTTACTGAATTTGTCAAGTATTTTCTCAATGTAATGTGATTGTGACAAAGCATATCCTTCTGATATTTTGATAATTTTCATACCAAGAATTACATCAGCAATTCCCATGTCCTTTATGTCAAAATGTTTATTCAGCATTTTTTTGGTAGTTTTAATCATGTCATTATTACTACATATGATGAGCATATTATCCACATAAAGACATACTATTACATAACCTTTGTCTGTACTTTTAATATAAACACATTTGTCACATTCATTAATTTTAAATCCATTTGACATCATTTCCTTGTCAAATTTCTCATATCATTGCTTTGGCGCTTTGTTTTAAACCATATAATGATTTAACTAATTTACACACTTTCTTTTCTTTTTGCTGGAACAGAAAATCTTTCTAGTTGTTCCATGTAAATTTTTTCATCTAACTCATCATTTAAGAAAGCGGTTTTCACATCCATTTGATGAATTTCTAGATTGTTCAAGGATGCAATGGCAATGAGCATTCTAATGAATGTTATTCTAGTAACTGGTGAGTATGTGTCAAAGTAATCAAGATCTTCTTTTTGTCTATATTCTTTAACCACAAGTCTTGCCTTGTATTTGTCAATCAATCCATCTGCTTTCATTTTTCTGTTGAAAATCCACTTGTACCCAAGAGGTTTACAACCTGGTGGCAGATCCACTAATTCCCAAGTGTGATTTTGCAAGATGGATTTAACTTCACTATTTACAACCTCTTTCTATAAATGAGTCTCAGGATTGGACATAGCTTCTTTAAAAGTTAAAGGCTTATTTTCTAACAAAAATGTCAGAAAATCTGGACTAAAATATTTTGAGGTTCTAGCACGTTTACTACGTTTAAGTTCTTCTTTCTCATTGTGATCTAACTTTTGCTCTTGTTCTTGATCTTGTTTGTGATCATGACTAGTAATAGCATCATAAGATCTTTTATTAGTACTAGTCACTTGTCCAGTTTTATAAGGAAACACGTGTTCAAAGAATGATGCATTCTGAGATTCTATAATAATATTTACATGCATTTTGGAATGTTCTGACTTATGAATCAAAAACCGATATGCACTACTATTTTTGGTACAATCAATGAAAATGCAATCAACAATTTTATGACCTATTTTAGTCTTTTTAGGATTAGGAATAGCCATTTTAGCCAAACACCCTACACTTTTAAGTATTTGTAGGATGGTATTCTTTCATGCCACATTTCATAAGGTGTTTGATTTACTTTTTTTCGGGGTACTTTATTAAGAATATAATTAGTAGAAAGTATTGTTTTCCCCCACAAGTTCTGGGGTAATCCATTACTTATTAACATGGCATTTATCATTTCTTTTAAAGTCTTATTTTTTCTTTCAGCAATTCCATTTTGCTGAGGTGAGTAAGAAACGATGGTTTGATGAATTATTCCATGTTCTTTACAAAACTCACTAAAATGTGATTCATATTCACTACCTCTATCACTTCTTAGTTTTTTTAATTTTCTTACCTAGTTAATTTTCAACTTCATTCTTATATTGAATGAAAGTTTCCAAAGCTTCATCCTTGATTCGAATTAAATAAACACAACTATATCTAGTGTAGTCATCTATGAAAGTGATAAAATATTTTTTCCCACCTCTAGTTTGAATTGATTTAAAATCACAAATGTCACTATGAATTAATTCAAATGGTTCCGTACTTTTTTCAATTGTATAAAAATGAGTTTTGGTTAATTTTGTCTCAACACAAATTTCACATTTATGATTTGGATTAATGTCAAATTTAGGTAAACATTCCATATTAATTAATCTACGCAAAGATCCATAATTAACATGTCCAAATCTACCATACCACAAATTTGAAGACTCAAGCAAGTAAGAAGACGATGTATTATTATTAATAATAGAGGGTACAACAATCATTACATTTATTTTGAAAAGGCCATCAGATGTGAGTACAACAGTCATTACATCCCGTTTTTGGTAAGTACAAATCTGTCACTTTCAAAAAACTAGCCTAAACCCATTTTTACTTAACAGAGATCCGAAGACTAGATTCTTGCGAATGTCCGGTACATACAGCACATTGTTAAGGGTGAGTTCCTTTCCAGATGTTATTTTTAGAATAATATTTCATTGTTCTTTAACTTTAGAAGTCGAGGGATTGCCCATAAAAAATTGTTTGTCGTTGTCCACCACAGAATAAGATGTGTACATCTTTTTTGTTGGCACAGATGTGACGAGTACCACCAGTGTCCACCCACCATTCTTTAGGATTTCCGACAAGGTTTGCTTCGAAAACAACTGCAGAAAGATTTATGTCATTTGCAACATTGAAAATTTTGTTCACTTCGTTTATATTGACTTGAGCAAGCTTCTTGCTTGATCTTCCTTTGCCTTTGCGCTTGCTACGACAATCTTTGGCCCGATGTCCCTCTTTGTCACAGATGTAACATTTGCCATTGAACTTGTACTTCTTAGTTTCCCCTCCTTTAGAGCCTTGTGCGAAACTTTCTCTAGAATACTCCTGTTTTTTTGCTTTTGGAGCATGTTCCACCACATTTGCCTTAGGCTCCATTGGATGCTTACCAGCCCGCTTCTCAGAATTGCGGTTGTCCTCCTCAATCCTCAAACGCACAATCAATTCTTCCAAAGTCATTTCTTTGCGCTTGTGTTTGAGGTAATTCTTGAATTCCTTCCAACTTTGTGGTAATTTTTCAATTAAGGCAGCAACTTGGAAGGATTCATTGAGAGCCATGCCTAGCGCATGAATGTCATGCAAAATAAGTTGGAGATCTTGAACTTGACTGACCACAGTCTTTGAATCAGTCATCACAAAATCCAAGAATTTGCCAACCACAAATTTCTTTAAGCCAGCATCTTCTGTTTTGTACTTTTTCTCCAAAGCCTTCCAAAGTTCCTTTGCCGTCTTGATAGCACTATAGACGTTGTACAATGTGTTATCAAATCCATTCAAGATGTAGTTCCGGCAAAGGAAATTAGCATGTTTCCAGGTATCAACTGCAGTAACCACTTGTCAGTCGGTTTCATCATCGTTCAAAGTAGGGGCATTTTCATAGAGGAAACGTGCCAGGTTGAGAGTAGTAAGATAGAACAACATTTTTTGTTGCCATCTTTTAAAATCAGTTCCTAAGAACTTTTCTGGCTTTTCATCGTGATTGACTGGCACAGTCACAATAGGAGGAGGGGTTGGAGCAATAGCAGTCACCATACTAGTATTAGTTTGACTAGTTTCAGTAGTCATGAATTCTAAATTATAAAACAAAATTATAATTAGAGTTTTTATACTTGTAGCTTGACTTTTCGTGCTCTTTTTGGATACGACTAGCCCTATAGTTCGGACTTCCGTAGTTCTAAATCTGATCTCACAAGTGCAATATGAAATAGATAACACCAAAGAGTCCAAATTCGACAAATCTTTTAGAAAATAGATTTTGAATCAAAATGCAAAAAATGGGATACTTTGCCAGATACAGAGTCGCCACCTAAATATTTTGAAAAATTTAGGAAACCCATGACTCGTGTCAAAGGCCACGTGTCTATCATTACCAAGATTGTCTCGGCTCGGGAACCTAGGCATGAAAGGGGAAGGTCATGAATTGATGACCCCACTCGCTCGATCAAAGATCGACTTCTACTAATCATGATGTGAATCTTATTTACATTATATGCTCTTGTTCCGGTTATTAGGCTAACATTACTATGTGATGAGCACACAAGTATAGACTAATTTATAAAAATTGGAACACTTTGATTCATGTTTGTTTTGAAAATTGTTTCGAATATGTACCACCTGAAAAAGTGATCGCATAGCCTTCACCCACAGGCATTCAAGCAATTTATCAATTAAGCACTTAGCCTCATGGTAAGCATGCTAGACATGGCAACAATCATACTCATGCGATAAGCTAAAGCACAAAAATGCTCACCTAGTATTCCGAGGCGAGCCAAAACAAGCAAAATAATTAGAAAACATGCATATCCCTAATTAATGCAATATGACTAATGCAACACATGCAATGGTGCGACTAATAGGCTTGGCTACTAATTATGCCATGTGAATCAATTTGATAGCATGTCGTTTAAGCACTTTTTCAAAGAAATATTTAAACGACAATACATTGTTAGAATGATGAACCGAGTCTCGATGCATGCAAGACAAGTGGATGCAAACATGGAATATGCTAAAAGAAACATGATGTTCTATTCGTAAGCAAGTAAATAAAAGGGAGAAAGACCTAGGGGTGGAAGACATACACATTATTACAATTTGCCCTTGCGCATGAGGGTCTGAATGAAGAGACTAGCTAATTAATTACCTAATTAACTAACTATTACAAACCCAAATGAAATAAATTTACTAAACTAGCTAATTATTACAATACCACAATTAATTAACTATTCTAGCTAATTATTACAAATTGGAACTAACTAATTAATTAATTACAAATTAACAATACGAATACAACCAAAGAAATAATTAAGCTAAGTAATTAACTACTCTAACTAATCAGCCCCGGGAAATGAGGAATGCTTATGCATGCACGCAGATTTTCAATCGAAAAAGCCCACTGTTTTGCTGCAAGAATACCTCTGTTGCACAGTTGAAAAATTGTACTGTTTTTCACCTCAGCCTCTGCTCTGCTGGAAAAAGGACACTGCCTGCTTGAAAAAAGTGGCCGGCAACCCAGAAGTAGTGGCCAGCCACCCATTAAAAGTGGGTTGCCGTCCAGAAAAAGTGGTCTGCCGACCACTGATGTTGGTTCTTTCCTGCAGCAACAGAGGACAAACAGAGCACAAACCAGAGTATTTTCAAGAGATGTTTGTCCACCCTACCTCTCCTTATTAGTAAACAGGTCAAAGGAGGGGTAGGCTTGATTCGCAAATCATCAATCAGTGCAATCTCATTGCGTGATGACTTATGAATCAAGGGACATAATTTCAATACATGCATAACAAAAGATGAACAAAACCTCCTCCCTATCATGGATTGATCAAGGGAAGTGGTTGACCTTAAAAACTTGAACCATTTCATCACTAACAAGTATAAAATGAGCCAAGTCTCCATGTGTTCAATTAACGTCCGATTGAACATCAAAACCTTTTATTATCTTGCATTACTTTTAGTCCCAAGTTTTATTACTTCATTTTAATTACCTTTCATTTCTTAATTCATTAAGTCCAAAAATGAGCTTTAAGTCCTATTATGGAAAGGAGCATCAAACAAAGAGTTGTTTTGGGCATGAGAGAAGCACTATGTTGTTGGTAATGAACTTCCAAAGGGATTAAACCATTAAGCACAATACCTCTATCTCAAGCTTAAACAAGCAACTAGTTTGAAACCACTTTCAAAACAAAGAAAAAGCCAAGAAATGAGGGAGGTTGCAGAAGTGATTAGAGATGAATACAAGTATG
This sequence comes from Camellia japonica, assembly GCA_030407325.1. NCBI lineage: Eukaryota > Viridiplantae > Streptophyta > Magnoliopsida > Ericales > Theaceae > Camellia > Camellia japonica. Next base: position 119,037,334 of record JAPPVO010000016.1, read on the forward strand.
GAAAGCAAGAAATAAACACTATAAACTCAAATAGGTTGGTGGCTAAGGCCTAAACCACCAAACCTATGAGGACCATTACACTACAAGCCTACCATACAAAGCATGAATGAAACTAGATCATAAAAACAGTCCTAAAACAGTCCAAAAAAGTGCTAGAATTAAGACAAAAACCACTAAAACACTAGCTAAAATATTGAGGTGTTAAAACTAGCACACAAGCACAAGAAGGGGAGGCTAACCCCTCACTTTTGGGACTTCAAAACATGATTTTTACCTCTGAAAAACCTTTGAAAATCAGTGGTAAAAAGCTTAAAAAAAGGTGATGAGAAGATGGGAAACACAAGGGCAAAGGCCCTAGAAGCAACGTTCAAAGAAGGGTTATCAACCCCTCTACTTTTAATGGCCTTAAAACACAAGTTTCAGCCCAAAAACACAGGTAATAAACAGCTCAAAAAAATCAAGAAATGATAGAAAACAAGTAGTGTAAAGATGGTACAAAAAGCACTAAAAGGTATACCTCTTGAAGATGAATGAACCCTTGAGTTACAAACCACCAATTTCACAATCTCAAGTGTCTCAAGAGCTAAAATTCAAGCCCAAATAACCTCAGTAAGGAACTCTCTAGGTTTGGTTTAGAGTGTTTGAGCAAAGGCTATGTAAGTTGTGAGAGAGAGAGAGAGAGAATTTTGCTCTTCTAAAAATATTTTCTCACTCCTCAATTTTTCTAACCTTAAAACTAAAAGGGGAGGTCATCTATATATACAAAACCATGTGCCTATCTCAAAAATATCTGCATACATACAGCTGGAATGGTTAAGGATGTAATTTTGGCCCGACTCGGCCCATCTGGGCTTTAGCCGGGCCCGGCCCATGTCGGGTCTTGCGGGCTCCCGCCAAAAATTGGAACGAGTCGGGCAGGCCCAGGCCCAAGCACAGGCCTAGGGGTATTCAGGCTTTGGGCGGGCCAGTGGATCGGGCCTCAAGCCGGGCCACTGGGTTTAGGCCTGGACTTGGGCTTTGGGCGGGCCTAAACAATTTATTTTATTTTATTTTTTCCACCAAAATTTTATTATTTTCTATTAAAAATAACACTAGGCCTTGGGAGTGGGCCTTGAGCGGGCCGATAAGCCAAGCCAAACGGGCTTGGCCCACGGGTCGGGCCGGGCTTCAAAACGATGGCCCAGGTCCAGGCCCAAGGCCTCATGCTGGGCTTGGGCCTAAACGGGCCCAGCCCACCTTGGGCAGCGAGAGGACTTCGGGCCGCCTATGGGCCACAGCACATTTTTACACTCCTAGGAATGATGCGTGCACATGGAGGGATAGCTAGTAGAAAATATCTATTTTTTTTGCATTAGTGGCCAGCCGGCCACTAATAGTGGGTGGCCGGCAGGCCACATTAGTGGGCGGCAAACCACACTAGTGGACGGCAGGTCCCTGGAGGCACAGGCCTGAAAAACCACTGTTTTGGTCCAAAACAAGGTACAAGGTTTGAAGGTTCAAAATTGAGGTTTCCTGCTGAGGAAGTTAAGCATTCAACAAGCGTACACATTCATTATTGAGTGATCAATCAGTGGCCCCCCAAGTCGTAAGGGCGGTCAAAAATAGGGTGTCTACAGTTGCCCCTCTTTGACACTCGAAATCATAACATGACGTGAGTGAATGTCAAAGCCCGAAGACGACCCATTTTAATAAGGCCGTAAGACTTGGGCAAACAATCAAGACATAAATAAAAGTGGTTGAGCTTGCAAGCTGCCTATGTATCCCTTTGCAGGAAGTCAAACCAGCGTAGTTCTAGGGCAGGATGCAAATGATATATATGGAAAAAACTTTGAAAGCTAGACTCACACGCTACGCGAAGCTGGCTATTTTGAAAACTCATGATCATGCAAGATGATGAACTAAGCAATAATAGATGTGATAAGCAATAATTGTTGCAATCAATTGCAATAAGCAATAACAAATAACAAAACCTATTTTATCCATAACTTCTCCCTTTTACAAACTTGGGGTGCCCTTTGGGGCCCAACCCAAGTTTGTCCACCTAGAGCTTATAAACACACACAAGTTCTCTTAAATTTTCAATGTAGGACAACCATTTAAAGGAAACCCACTTTTGACTCTTCAATTGTCCATTCCACGAATCCGAAAATTATATCAACTTCTCATTCACTCATAAATAGTTTTGACAAACCATTTGCACCGTGTGACTTGCTATGCGGCAAGGAATACGTCATCTCTTTAGACTCACCCCAAAAGACACGTGGGCCCCACTCAAATTTGGGCTCAAAATTGGCCCAAAATAAGCCTATAAAAAACTACAATTCCAACATATGAATCATTCAATACATGAGGTTTTCAAGACAATACGAAATTTGAAAGCATTAACTATCGAATGAAACAACAATGATACATCTCTCTAATTTTGGAACTCTAATTGAGCTCTAATGATATGAAAATTCAAAAAAAAGAAAAAAAGAAAACCAAAATATCACATGAATGGATGAGGCCCACCTCCTAGAGTTCCCAAATATTTTTCCAAATGAAATTAAGATGTCATTAGGCTTACACTACTAAAAGAAAAAGGATGTAACCCTTAATATACATATGACGTTCCGTCTACAAATAAAGGCCCTATGGCCATAATCAAAAGAGCTCCTCTAGCTCGTGTTCATCTTCCATGCCAACTCATGGTTGTGGTGTTTAACAACATGGGACGAACATATCGTTCAGTAGGCAAATTTTTTAATTCCAATTAATATAATTCTATACATGTATATGATCATGATACTCCACATTATACTTATATAATATATCTTTTTCATTTTGTCCAAAAACACCTGAACATTTTCATGACCTCTTCATTTGATCATCTAGAGTCACATACATACCTCTTCAACAAATGGTTTACACAATTTATAATAACCTCCAATATATGCATGATTTATAATTAATCTCAATACATGTACATAACTCACAATTAATTCCAATTCACACATATACATATCATTAATGAATTACATGTTCATATATCTGTGGTCTCGCCAAGCCCTACATAAACAACCCCACTTCATTGGTTATTAGTTGGAAGGAACGCGATACCTCTATATAGCACATTTCCACTTTATTGAGTGCTAACTAAAAGGAATGCGGTATCTCTATATAGTACAACATTTCACATTTTGAGTGTATCTCAATTTACTACCATTTGTCACCTTTCAATGTTACACAATCATATCAATGATATGTTGGTTCAGTAATAAGGAACTTATCCACCTCGCTCAACATCTAGGTTCAAGTCTCCCCCATAACAGATTATTGGGATTACACCTACTTCTTAATACCCAAAGTATGCTGAAATTTTAGCTTCAGCTCCGACATAGATGCGGTGTTGGTTTCGGCAAATGTCTGTGGGTATTAAGGGCTAATACTTTCTGGCAGATATGTGGAGTAACCTATTTGCACATCCATTTTATGAATAAAAGAAAAATGTTATACAATCATACAACTAATAAAATCCATACATTACTATTATCCTGTTAATTTCTACTTAACGAATCATTAACAATTGGATTTCAATTTACTCTAGGTTGAATTATCTCTACAACAATACAATCCTCCATCGATTGCAAACAAACAATTATTTCTATCAATTGTATTTTGTCAAGACAATACAAGAGAATAAATTCAAAATTTTCTCAGCATTTCCAATATTCCACCGATGATCATGTCACCATGATAATTATCAATTTCTTACATTTAAAAAAAAAAAAAAAAAAGTTTGATCATATTAGCATAATATTCATCGCTTTCTGACATCTCAAGAAGTTCAATTAGTAATATTCCTCATCAATTTTATATATAAAAATCAATTTTCCAAATTCCTAGAACTCAAATAATTTAGGACTTTTCACAATATATTCAGGCTTTCTTCAAATTAAATACTCAAAATTCAATAAAACTTTTGAAAATTACATTTGATAAAGAAAATTTTGAAGGAAAAAAAAAAAAAAAAAACTCAATACATGCCAAACCCTAATATTTCATGCTTTGAAATCTCTACACATTCTCTAAATTTATGCAATAAAACATTACATATCTGTCTATAAATTCATATTAAGAACAATTAAAAAAATCTCCACCTCTTGGAGAGCAAGGTAGAAGGAAGAAAATCATAAACTTGATGAAATGAAGATCGTCTCGAATCGAAGTGAAGCCCTCGGCACACTCTACACCATTAATACTTAGATTTTTTTACCAACTCTCACTCTAACTATGGTAGATCTAAGCTTCTATGGTATAAAAATGATATATATATATATATATATAGAGAGAGAGAGAGAGAGAGAAGAGAAAAGTGAGAAAATATAAAAAGAAAAAAGCAAAAAACTACGTCTAAGTGATCGATCGCACCAAAGTGGGATCGATCGCACATCGATCCCTTGTCTCTAAAATTTAAAGCGAAGCGATTAATAAACAATTGATTGCATTTTAGAGTGATTGATCGCACAACGATCACTACATATTGAAAATCACACAAAGTCAATCTAAACGAAGTGATCGATTGCCCTAAGGGCTGTAATTGATCGCCAACCCAAAATTTCATGTTTTCACCCTCAGACTCTCAACAACAAACTCCAAAAATACTCTTTCAAGTCCTAGAACAATCCTATCACATTAACAACATCAATAACCACTACGACAACAACTCAAAATTTAGAGATTCAATCTCAACGGAAATAAGGCTACCTCTACAACTAACCAAACTAGGATTATGACGATTCTAGCGAAATGTAAAGGCAAAAGTATCTTGTCCCAAATGGGTATGCCGTCCAAAGGTTTTCAAGTCGGGTTAAAGAATACGGATTGCCTCATGTTATTTAAAAAATTACAAATATTTTTTTATCATAATTTTTTATTTAATAAAATTAATTGAAAAAATGAATTCCTAATTGATCTTTTTTATAATAATAAAATTACCTGAATTATTAATTAAAATAGATTTCTAACATTATTAAAAAGTATTAATTGACTTGATGACTTATTAATAAAATAAGTCATTTATTATAAAATTAGAAACTTTAAGGGGTGGGATGTAATTTTCAAAATTACATGAAATAATTCGTATTTTAAATAAATCTTAAAAGATGTATTTATAATTTATTCTAATTATTAATATCTATAAAATTTACCACTTATTTATAATTATTTCTCATAATCGAAACTGAACTGTAGGTTGTGTTTGGTTTATTTTGAAAATGATTTTTGAGACCTTAAAATATAAAGTTTGTTTGGTTTATAATTTTTTCAAAACTATTTTCAATTATTTTTTTATCTCCTTCCTTATTCTCTCATATCTTACATATCAATGAATTATTATTTGGGTAAATTACACTAACACCCCCTGAGATTTGTATTTATTACAGTTCCCCTCTCACCTTTTAGAAATTACATCTCCCTCCCTGAGGTTTAAAGTTTCATTACAGATTTCCTCCTCAGCAATTTAATTTTTTTAAATACCAATTTTGCCCTCACTGGGTAAATTACATTGACACCCCTCATATTTTAAAAATTACAATTCCCTCCCTAAGGTTTAAAGTAGCATTACCAATTACTCCCTCGGTTAGTATTAGTTGGAAAAAAAATTCATTGAAAAAAAAATTAATTGGAAAAAAAATTAATTGAAAATTCTTTTTGTTAGTAAAATTTTTAAATTTCTATTTAAAAACCAACGTAAACTCATTTTTTGAATTTATGTTTTTTTCTCAAATTTACAAACTGAGACAACCATTTATAAGCCAAAAAAATTATCAAACAAATTTTTATAACAATTTTTAAAATTTTTGTAAATATAAATTGAAAACTGAAAACGAAATGGTTACTAAACAAGCTTCAGATGGTAAAAATGTCGTAAAATTAACAAATAATTAAATAAGTTACCAACATAATAAATGACTTATCAAAAGATTTTGATGCTATGTATGGTTTGATTTTTAGAAATTTTTTTTAAAAATTAAAAATTAATTTGGTTAAGAAATAAAAAATAAAAAATAATTATCATTTTTATATAATTTTTATCTTTCGAGTGGTTAGAAATAATTTTTTACAAATTAAATTGAAACAGCCATACGTAGTATATAACCTGTCCAAAAGTTAAAATTATAATTATTTTTTACCCTTAAATGATAATTATTTTTTATTTTTTATTTCTTAACCAAATTAATTTTTAATTTTTTAAAAAAAAATTTAAAAATCAAACCATACATAGCTTAAGAATCTGTTGATAAGTCATTTCTTACGTTGGTAACTTATTTAATTATTTATTAATTTTACGACATTTTTACCATCCAAGGCCTGTTCGGTAACCATTTCGTTTTCAGTTTTCAATTTATATTTACAAAAATTTTAAAAACTGTTATAAAAACTTGTTTGATGATTTTTTTAGTTTATAAATTGTTATCTCAGTTTGTAAATTTGAGAAAAAAATCGTAAATTCAAAAAATGAGTTTACGTTGGTTTTTAAATAGAAATTTAAAAATTTAACTAACAAATTTTTTTTTTCATATATTTTTTTTCCAATTAATTTTTTTTTCAATGGATTTTTTTTTCAATTAATACTAACCGATGGGGCAATTGGTAATGCTACTTTAAACCTTAGGGAGGAGATTGTAATTTTTAAAATGTGAGGGGTGTCAATGTAATTTACCCAGTGAGGGCAAAATTGGTATTTAAAAAAATTAAATTGTTGATGGGGGAATTTAATGAAACTTTAAACGTCATGGAGGAAGATGTAATTTTCAAAAGGTGAGAGGCGGAATTGTAATGAACATAAACTTTAGGGAGTGTCAACGTAATTTACCCTTATTATTTTTTCCTTCTCTCATTCTCTTACATCTTACATATCAATCAATCACTTTTTTCTTACAAAACTATCATTTAATTACAAAAAAATTGAAATCATATTAAGGGCAAGTTTGGGTAGACTTAAAAAAGCCAAAAAGCTAAAAAATTACTCAAAAAGTTAAAAGTTATCACTATTCACTAAAAGTCAACAACTACGGCTGCACAACTCTCAATTCAAATTTTTCCCTACAACCCAATTTTTATAATTTTTTATTACACATTTTTCCATAAAAAGTCAAAAAGTTAACCCAAACATTCATATTTTCAACCTCAACTTTTTAGTTTAAAAAGACAAAAAGTGCACTTATTTAGGACACCCCAAACAACCCCTAAATTACAAAACTCCAACTACAAATTATTTTCAAAATATGTAATCAAATAAAATTTTAAATTTTAAAAACTTTTTAAAAAAAATTACTCAATCCGTCCCAAAATATTAGTTCTTTTTCAAAAATCAAGTATAAAAGTAATATAAATTTTCTATTTTGCCCTTCTTTTAAATTCATTAACAAAATAAAAATATAATTATGACATTGATATTTTCTAAAAAATATATTATTAAAGGGTAATTTTAGAAAATTAATTTTTTTAAAGTGTAATAATTGTACTATAAAAAAATTGAATTCTCTAAAAAAAACATTATTTTGAGAAGGAGAAAGTATTTTTTAAAATTGATTTTAAAATTAAGCCAAATGTAACCGTAACTACTCCTAAATAGGAAAAGGGTACGGTGCCTCTATTTGAGGTGTATTATAATCTTATTTTTATGATCCAAACCGTTAATTTTATAGTGTTTGTTGAGTATTTTATGCCTACCAAAAATCATATTAATCGGATATCAACAACTATATGATCGATAATCAAAAAAATAAATAATAAGTTTTTCTTTTAAAAAATAGCATAAATAATATACAGTTCGATCATATAGTTATTAATATTCAATTAATATAATTTTTAATAAACATAAAATACTTAATAAATCTTACAAAAACAACAATTTAAATTATAAAAATAAAATCACAACACACCTCAAATAAAGACATTACAATTACTAGTGCTTTTGGCACAAAAGTAACCCATTTTCCCCTAAATAATGCTACTATAAAATGAAGAGAGAGTAGGTCAATTTGTGAATTGAATGTCCAATATTTCAATTTCACAGCTCCCAAAGTCTGCACTTATAGCTTTGCACTACCAAACAAGCAAAACTTCACCCAAAATTTTGGATTAGTGTCACAGGGTGGGGCCCATACCTATATACAAGAGACAAAACCCAAAAACAAACACAAAGCAAGGATATAATGGGAATTTCACAGAGGGAAGCATTTTTACCCGACGGGTTTCCTGGGTGCAATAATTTGGAAAGTACGACCTTTCTTCTGACCCACCCAGATTTGCGACCCATCACAATAGTATTCAATTACCCAATTCACGAGGTGGCCTCATTTCTGACAATTTCTCCTTTAATTAATTTCAATTTATTAATAATTGGTGAAAAGAACCCCTAAACTAAGAAGTGATTGAGATCCATCCCCTCATACCCCCCAACACACACCTAGGATTGGTGATTGGAGGAGAATTAAAAAAAAAAAAAAAAAAATTAGCCAATCACATATCAGTGAGGGTCGTGAGAGTGCCGCTGTGGACGTTCAAATCATTTTTCTACCCACAGAGAGTGCTCCTTTAGTTATTATTTTGGCTAAAAAATTGCAAAAAGATAAAAAAAAAAAGTCAAAAAATTATAAAAGGACAAAAATTATAAAAGAACAAAAAAAATTTGTCATTCTAAAGTTAAAAATTCAAACAAGAAAACTAAACAACTAAAAAAGTCTCGAGCTAAAATAATCAGAAAAATCAAAAAATTAATTAAAAAAGTCATTGTCAAACGATCCCATAAAATCAAATATAAAATTAAACACAGAAATCGTTTTATTAGATGATCAATGGTCGGACAACCAAAAGAAATTATAATAGCCATAATCGATAAGTTTTGATCAAGATGATAGTTGCAGTTGAAAAACTTTGGCTGATTGTCTGTCCAAATGATTAGATGCACAGTTTCTGTGTTCAAATTTATGTTTGATCATCTGTGCGCTTAAGACTTTTTAATACCTAAGCCGGTATTAGTCACTGATTGAATTCAAGAGTGGTTTTGTAATAATTCGTTCCTGTCTCATTTCATATTAGGTGTGGGATAAATCAGGGTGGTGATTGCCGAGTATGAATGAATTTTTTTATAAGTTAAAAAATAATAATTATAACAAATAAGATATAAAGTAAATAATTAAAATTTAATATTAACGTATAATATTTTAATATTTTAATTTTATTATAATGAAAAAAACTAGATTATATGCTATATATATATAAATATATTTAATAAATATAATCGGAGTGAAGTTAGATAGAACGAGACGAGGTTGGATAGAACGGGGTGGGAGAAGCAAAATCCGTCCCTGTCCCCTTCCTCAACGGGAAAGGAAAAATGTGTACGGCGCGGGACGAGGGATGCTAGTGCAAGGGCAGGCGGGGAGAAAAATGCTTATCCCTACATCTAGGGGACCCCTAATGGCCCTCTTTGAAAATAAGGATTAAAGCTAAAATAGTCAATTAGACAAAATATTATATTTTACATATCAATCAATCATTTTTTCTCTCAATTATATATTCAATTACAAAAAAAGTCATAAATTATTCCAAATATATATATATATTTCATCTCATAAAATAGATAAAAGAAAATCAAAAGTCAATTAAAATAACTAACGATATTAAAGAGATTTAATTCTTTACTAATAAGAACATATTTGTAACAACCCTCGTACTGATTACCGTTAAACCACTGAATTATGTACTGATCATTGCTAAACTGAACTGATAACGACTGGTAATTGGATTAACTGAGTTACTGAATAAACCAATTGAAATCGAAACTGAAATTGAATAAGTTTGTCTATTGAATTGCATATTGCATCTGTTTGATTGATTGATTATCTGTTTGAATTCGTGTGTTTAATTGCTAATTGAAGGCCTTATCGGCGGCCGAATTAGAAACCGTTTAGTGTTCCATGATCAGTAGAATATTTCCGATTTAATGGTATATTTATCTGAAAATTTATTAGGAATGATTAAACTGGATTAAAATGAGTTAATTAAAGAGTTGGACTTAATTACAACTTTGCCATTGAGTGGCTTTGTTTATTCTTGTCATTGTAGAGCCTTATACACTTAACAAACAATTGCTCAGCCCCTATTCTTGCATTCCCACCGAAATTAGAGAGAAAAGAAAGGGAGAAAATTGATTTCCTTCTTGTATTGCTTGATTTTGCTAAGAAACTTGAAGATTGATAACAAAGATTGCTAATTTGAGCTTGCAAGATTGTAAATTTGAACCTAGGTAAGAACTATTCATCTTCTTTTTGTTGTCTTGAACTCCATCTTGCATGTTCTAGGTCTCATTGTAGAATCAAGCCATGATTTAGTGCATAGAGGTTGAATATTGCTTGAATTCATACATGCATGCCCATTGTGGTGATTTTTGAAGTTGAATTCATGATGGATTGTACATGCATGCTCATGTTTTTATTAAAGTTCATGTTTTCAGTTTGTTTTCCAACTATTGAGCTCATTGGAACAAGATTTGAACCTTGAATTTGGATTAAAACCCATGCATTGCATGTTTTGAAAGTGTTCTTGAAGATGGGTTTGAAAATGGCTTTAATTGACTCACCTTTGGTCCTTGCATGTGTAAATTGAGCTTTAAAACTTGTTGTACTATGAGTTTGAAATGTTTTTTCCAGAATTTGGGCCCAAGAGGTTGAGTTTTGGATTGTTGAATGCTTGGTTCGAACTTGGGAGACAAATCTGGAAATTCCAGATTTGGCTTCCTCGCTCGAGCGAAGGATTCCTCGCTCGAGCGAGCCCTTTGGTTTTGCAAGCTCGCTCGAGCGAGCATCGAGCGTGGTATCGCGCGTAAAAATCGAGCAACCAGTACTTTTATTGTTCATCAGATCGCTCGAGCGAATGATTGTTCGCTCGAGCGAAGCCTTTGATTTTTGAAGCTCGCTCGAGCGAAGGAAGGCTCGCTCGAGCGAAGAGCCTATTTTCAGCAACTTTTGAAAAATGCCTTCCAACTGTATTTTTGCATCCTCATCTCATCCTAGGCATTCTTAGGCCTAGTTTAAGACATCTTAATGAGGATTTAGACGTAGAACCACGCCGAGGAAATTTAGGGATTTAATTATCACCCTTTCCGACTGTGAAACTTAGTGTGGGTTCTATTTGTTAACTGTTTAGGGTTGGCTCTCGGGGGACGCGCTCTAGCTGCTACTAGCCCAATCTCTGTGAGTAACAATTGTGTAAAGATATGTTCAAAATGACTATCTTTTGAATACTGAACTGAACTGTTTACTGAACTGGAATTATTTACTGAATGAATGTATGTCCTTTATTTCTGAACTGTATTGTGGCATCCTTAGCACTACTGTTACTGACTGTTACTGTTACAGAGATCTCTGTCGGTTCCCTTGTAGAACCATACTGTTTACTGAATGACTGGCCATCATCACTGTTCGGTCTTTTTGACCTACTGTTACTGTTATGCTGACGGATGTACCACATATGACTGTTTATCGTACTGAACAACTGTAATATTGATTGAAATGAACTGATTTCATTACTGTAAGGACATTACATTCTTAACCTCTTTATACATTATGTTATTCACTGGGCTTTAGCTCACTGTTTATATATATATGTAGGTTCTCAGCAGCCAGACCAGAGCTAGGAGCGTGGGTTGGTCCCCAGTTGTGTCAAGCCAGCCTATGTGCCTCACCGTGAGGTTCCGTGTTGCCGTGTGATGGCCTTGGGATTTTGTTTTAAGTTTTTCCCATCGGTCTCCTCACTGTTTTGTATTGACCTAACGGATTGTATAGACTGTTTACTGTTTACTGTACTGTTACCGAGGGGTTAAGTCCCCGTACTGAATGTTGTATCTGACTGTATATAGACCGTACTGTTTGAACTGTATGAATGCATGAAAAATGTTTTTGGCATACAGATTTTCACAGCTCAATGGACACTAGTTATTTACTGTATTGGCTTCCGCCAGGCCCTGAACTCTGTTATACTGTGTTATTGTTAAGCAGGCCTTCGGTAATCATGGATTACTGGCCGGTTACGGTGCTAAACCCATAGGGCCGGGTTTGGGTCGTGACAATATTTAATGAAGTTGTTTGATGAAAGTAATAAATTATATTTTTAAAAAAAATATTTCAATTATACCCCTACTGTCGGGTCATAGACCACAGTTATCATCCTCGGAAAAAGTCGTCATATGAAACTTACCGACGATGATAGATAGTGGTTAGCAACGATAGAGGTGGGGGTGGTGGTGGCGGTGATGGTGATGGTGATGGTGATAATATGAACAAATAGCTAGGTTAAATGGATATATATATATATATATATATACATAAATAAATATTAAAATAACACGTGAATAAATAAAGGATGTTTTGAGAAGATGGTTAAAAATTGATTTTTTTACTTTTTTGATTTTTTTTTTTTGAAAAAAGGTATAAAAAATATAAAAGATGATGTGACTCAAAAATAAGTTAAAAGTTGAGAAGTGACATCTAACCCACTTCTGAGGCCTACCTATAAGTAAAATGGTCACTGAGTAGATGTTTAGAAAGTTAATTTTTGGTTAAAATAATTAAAATAACAAAACATCCAATCGTATCAATCTGTCTAACGGTTAGTCAATACGGCAAGTAAAAAGGCAAAGAAGTAAGCTATGCGATTATCTTCTTCTGTTATAGGAAGTAGGCACTAGTATCTCGCCATACTTCTAAAGATAAATAGAAATGGTTAAACAGAGCGAGGAGTGGTAACTGTTTAAACGAAATCTTTCCCGAATAATGATGAGAAAGCGGAAGGGAAGGAGCCCATTTCTTAATAAGCAATGATTCATAATTTTAAATTTAAAATTCTAACACTAGCTTTAATGATGTGGCATGAAGTATAAAAAAAAAAAAAAAAAAAAGATACATACATCAAATCATTCATGGGTGGGGCTCACTGCCATATAAGTAGTGCTCTTAAACATTTTTGTTTCTTAAAAATCAAAAGACTAACCTAAAAAAAAAAGACTAAATAAAATAGTCAATCATCAAATTTAGTTCCAAAACCATATGTTTTGTTTGAGAATAGACTTATTTTAGTTAGTTATTTGATTTTTTTTTTTTACTATTTTAGTCTGATTAAAAAAATTATGTTTGGAATAATAAATTTTTTTTGTAGTTAATTTGATGATTGTAAAAAAAAAGATAAAACGATTATGAGTTAAATTTGATATTTTCTCTTATTAATTATTTAAATTTATTTATTTTTTTATGAGAAATTTAGCTAAAACCCCTCAATTAGACCCTTATTCGGTGAACATGACAATCAAATTTATTTGGCTTTATAAACCCCCTAAGTAAGAGGCGCACAATTGAGTAAGGATAAAGTAAAATATATTTTTTTTCTTGAACAATATTGCCAGAGTAACATGTTACTATTAAACAAAATAACATGTTACTGTTTATATCAATTTTGAAAATAATAATATATTTTCTTTTAAGAATTTTATAGTTAATATGAATCTTATTTGATAGATCTTAATGAGAAGATTCTAAAAATATTAATTTTATTAAAAACCGACATCTAAATAAAAAGTTACATTATTTTAAAGTTTAATATTTTGATAATAGTAATATATGTTGAATTTTTCAAAAAAAACTTTTGTGTTTGTCCTTAATATATTAAAATTTTATTACAAAGAAATTTGGCAAAAACTCCTAATTTTAATTAGCTATTTTAACTAAATAACCGCTAAACAAATAAGGCCAGAATTTAAAAATGAGTAATACTAAAATTTTAAAATGTTTTACTAAATATTCTATTAAGGCCTCGTTGGGAAAATGCCTTTTTAATAATTTTTTAATTTTTTGATTAAAATATAATGTAAAAAAATTAATATATTTAGGATAATTTTTTAATTTTTTACCAAAAAACATGTAAAAAATTGAAAGAAAATGAAATTTTTGATTTTTTAATATAATTTATTGACTTTTTAATTTTTTTTATATATATTAACTTTTAAACTAAAAAATAATATTATCAAATAAAGTCTAAATATCTCACATAATCGTGAAATTTATACTAAATCCATATAATATGAGTCTTATATGAGATATTTGATTAACAGTCCCGATTGGGACCCCCTCAGGATTCCACCCCCTCCACCCCCACACACACGTGGGGGTTGGTGAGTGGGGGGAAAAGAGAAAAAAAAAAAAAAAAAAATTTGGACCAATAGGAGGCAGAGGGGGTCATGGGGGTGCTGCCAAAAAGGGGGTATAAGTCTTTTTTCTTTGATTAAATATTCAGGAAAACAATAAAAATGTTTGAAAGTTTTAAACTATGAGCTCTATAGGAGCTTTAAGGAATGGATTCACTCATTAATGTGATATTTTGATTTTAAATTTTTTTTTTTCTTTATTTTCATTTTATTAATGCTCAATTAAAACTCTCAAATTAAAGGATGAATCCTTGTAAATAGGCCTATGGTGTGTTATTTTGTTTGGTTAGGTTATTATTATTATTATAGGCTGTCATGTCAGAGGTTCTTTACTGTGATTCTCTATCTGACAACAACTCATCCAAACAAGTAAAAGCATCAGTAATGAGTGATGTGTCCTTTGAAATTTCTAACACTAGTGTTTGGTTGAGGTCAAATTTGACATGACTTAAATAATATAAAAAGTTATTATTTTATTTAAATCATATTATTTTATTTAAATTATATCACCTTTTTAATACATTACATCAAACTCAATTTAAACCTAACTCATATTAGGGGTGAGCAGCGGATATACCGATCCGTCAAAACCGACCGAACCGAACCGATCCGCTGTATTTTGGACGGATGCGTGATGACGAGCGGACGATTGCGGATTGATTTTCTCCAATCCGCCAATTTGGTGGACGGATGGCGGATTTGAGATTTTTTTGGCCGCAACCGAACCGCCAAACCGCCAAATCGCGAGCACCCCTAGTAATTTATAAGACTTTGTGTTTTCAATTTGTTTAAATATTATGTTTGTGTTTTCAATTGAAAAAGAGTTTAAATATTCTGTTGAAAAAAAGTTTTCAACTTGAATATATTTTTTGAATTGAAAAAAATAAACGTATTATTTATTTATATTTTTTGATTTTTAAATCTAACTCTGAAAATAATAAATAGAAAATATGATATATGCTGGTTGGTTTTTGTTTTCAAAAACATATATAGATGTAACAATACAGAGACATACAATCTCTACTACTGCTCTGTTCATGGTTTTGGTGGTTTGAATTGTTATTATATTTTAAGAATCACAGATTGTAATACTTTATGTGCATGAATCATACTGTGATTGTAATATGTAGATGAGGCATGCAGTGATCGTGATATTCTAAAGTTTTAAACTTTCTTTCTTTAGATAAGGCATACAGTGATTGTAATACTTTTTTAAGTCATTGACTGTAATACTTTATTTATTTATTTATTTATTTATTTATTTTTGATGAAGTGCACAAGTTGAATTATGTTGAAAATTTATAAAATTTTAAACCACCAAACCGATTCGCATCCATCCGCCAAACCGCCAAACCGCTCAATCCACATCCGCCGGATTGGCGGACAGATGCGGATTGATTTTCTCCAATCCGCCAATCTAGCGGACGGATGGCGGATTGGAGGTTCTGTGGCCGCAACCGACCCGCGCCCACCCCTAACTCATATAAGTCAATAAGTCAAAAAATGTAATTTTTTAGAACATCCCAAACCAAACATTAATTTTAGATTTGTGATTCTAATAAAAAAATAAATAAAATTTTTTAAGTAAACAAACAATATAAAAATTATTTTGAAACTCATATCTAAGGGATTGTTTGAGGTGTCTTAAATAAGTGTATTTTTTATTTTTTTAGACAAAAAAGTTGAGAAAAAAAAAAGATAGATGTTTGGGTTAACTTTTTGATTTTTTATGAAAAAATATGTATTAAAAAATTGTATAAATAAGTGTGTAGGAGAAGTTAGTAAAGTAGCCCATACACTTTGGGCAATGTAGTGGGCTGGTTAGAAGATGAGAAATGATTGCCTTCTTTTCGGGTTTGAATTGGATGGTATTGTTCGGCCTGTGGGGGTCACTACGGGTCCCATTTTGCTAATCGAAACCGTTCAATGTGTAGAACTCGTCGAGTACTATATGTTTGTAAAAAAATCACGTTAATTGGATATCGATAACTATCTGATCGTGTTAGTTTTTTTTGTCAACTGCTAACTATAACACCATCTATTTTTTATACAAAACTGATTTGATCATATAGTTAGTGATATCCGATTAACGTGATTTTTTACAGGCATATAATACTGGACAAGTTCTACATATTGAACGGTTCGGATTATCAAAACGGGACTCGTGGTTGGCCCCCACAGGCCCAACATTGCCATCTAACTTAGTGAATATATAAATGTAATTTTTTTTTTCCTTTCATTGTACTCTCCTTTTACGTCAGTACCTAGAGTGGTGTAAAG
The DNA here is from genome assembly GCA_030407325.1 of Camellia japonica. Taxonomy (NCBI): domain Eukaryota; kingdom Viridiplantae; phylum Streptophyta; class Magnoliopsida; order Ericales; family Theaceae; genus Camellia; species Camellia japonica. Next base: position 119,053,859 of record JAPPVO010000016.1, read on the forward strand.
TTGGTTTGTATTAAAATATTATGTATATTAATTTTTTTTATATTTTTAATTTGTGAATAGTGATGACTTTTTTGCTTTTTTTTTTGTAACTTTTTGACTTTTTAGATTTTTTTAAACACCGCAAACTAGGCCTAAATATACAATTTAAAACTCAGGCCTCGTTTGAGAACAAGTTATTTTAGTAATTTTTTGATTTTTTAGCTAAAATATGAGGTAAAAAAACTAGTATGTTTTTTGATCGGAAGAGATATTTCAATTAATAGAGCCAAAAACGCATTTACAAGAGTCCATATAACCAAAAATTTACACCAAACAAAGAAAAAATAATGCAAGAAGCACCCAGGAAGAAAACTATGAAAATATTCAGACGTACATAACGTACTCGTGCTCGTGCTGCGATGCAGAGTCGATCATAAAAGTTCGACAATAGAGCATGTCCGAAATAAATCATAGATCCAACCACAATGAGGGTAAGCTAAACAAATACGCACAAATAGACTCTAAGAACCAAACAAACCCAGAAACAACACAAACCAGCGAAAGAAAAAACAAAAACAAACAAAAATAAAACCAAACTAGAAAGACCCACAACCAAGCAGATTCGACAGCAGCATCTGTAGATCCGGCGATAGAGAAGACCGACGAGGAAGAGTCGGTGAAGGAGGTGGCTGAGGCGAATCCAGCGTCGGCAAAGGAGGGAGGAAGAGAAGGCGGTGGCTATGGAGAAGGCGGTGGCTATAGAGAAGGAGACAGAGTCGATCAAAGAAGGGAGGAAGAGAAGGCGGTGGTTATGGAGAAGACTGTGGTGCAGAGGCGGCGAAGGCGCAGATCTGATAAGGCCACTTCTCGAGTGAATGGGTGGGGGAAAACACCTCACAAAGGAGGGAGATGATGGAAGGCAAAACTTCCAAGTTTAGGGAAAGCAAAAGAAGAAAGGAAAGAGCAAAAGAGGGGTAGGGGGAGGGGAGAGGAGGCCGGAGGCCGCTGGAAACCCCTCCCCCACCACCACCAGCCACCAACTCGGGAAACCCTAGGGGGAGAAAAGTTTAGAGAGAGAAGCTCTCAAACTAGTATGTTTGGGATGACTTTTTGACTTTTTACGAAAAGATGTGCAAAAAGTAGAGAGAAAATAGAATCTTTGAATTTTTGGTATAAGTTGTTGGCTTTTTAATTTTTTTAGTAACTTTTTGACTTTTAGGCTAAGATAGTCACTTGCCAAACGAGGCCTAAATTTAATTTTTTTTCCAAATTTCATAATCAAATTTTTTTAAAATTCAATTTTAAAAAAATTCAAAATTTTTATTTTGTTCTTTAAAATTATTTTTTATTTTTATTTGAAGAAAAATATGTTTTTTAATTTTTTTGAAAAAAATATTTTGTTATTTTTTAAAGTATTGGCCCAATAATTCGTTATGATTTATTTAGATATATATAGGTGATCTAAAATTTTTTAAAATTTAAAAAGAAATTAAGGGGTTGTTTGGGGTGTTCTAAATAAGTGCACTTTTTGTCTTTTTGGACTAAAAAGTTGAGGAAAAAAATATGAATGTTTGGGTTAACTTTTTGACTTTTATGGAAAAATGTGTATTAAAAAATTGTATAAATTAGTGTGTAGGAAAAAATTAGGATTGAGAGTTGTGCAACCGTAATTTTTGACTTTTGGTAAATAGTGATAACTTTTTAACTATTTGAGTAACTTTTTGACTTTTTTTACACTTCCCAAACTTGGCCTAAATAATTAAAAAATAATACAAAAAACAAAAATATTTAAAAAAATAAAATAAAATATTTAAAATAAAAAATAAAAATGATTTAAAATAAAAATAAAACTTATTTTTAAAATTTAAATATTTTTAAAAATATTTAATATTTAAAAAAATACAGCGCACATATGTAGTAAATATAACGCACATTAAAAAATATAAATAAATTTTTACAATAAAAAATATTTACCCTAAAAAATAATATTAAGAGAATTATTAAATATTTTTAAAAATTAAATCTAAAAAATTTCAAAATACAACTCAAAACTCAAAATTCAAAATACAATTCAATTTTTTTTTTTTAAAACTCATAACCAAAAAAAATTTTTCTTTTTAAAACTCATAACTTAAAACATAACTCCACAGTCAATTCATAAAAATAAAAAATATAAAAAAAGGTGGGAGAAGTGTAAGTGTTTTTTATAAGATTTATAAGTTGATTTTTTATTTATTATAAAAAATATAAAAAAAATAATAATATAATTTAAATTAGTCAATACGATAATAAATTAACTGCTTTTTTATGTACCCAAAAGATGCTTAAATTACACTTCTCCCACCTTTTTTAAATTTTTTTATTTGCACAATATTGGCCAGAAAGTTGCTTGGAGCTACTTGGCAAAGTTATCTACTCCCATGCTTTCATTGAAAAATGGTTGTGGTGTGAATAAAACTTGCTTTAAAATGTGCATTGACAATTTGACATGACATGTCATGAGATATGCGTAAAGTGCGTGGGGATTCGTTTGGGAAAGTGCGTGGGGATTCGTTTGGGAAGAAGTTTCGGGCTATTTTAATTATAAAAGAATAAAATAAAAATTTTAATTTAATAAGATAAAATATCACATTCAATTCATAATTATTATATTCTTTTTCTTACGAAAAGTCAAAAAAACTAAAAAATTCTTTACAAACCAGACTTTTTGACTCGAGACTAAAATAGTCAAAAATCAATAAATTAAAAAGTCAACCTACTCTCCAAACGAACCCTTAGGGTAAATTACCATTAAGGCCCAGTTTGAAGTGTTGGCTTTTTTATTAAAATAATTAAACAATATTATTTTTTTTAAATTTTTTTATATGTATTTTTATAGAAAAATTAAACATCCAACTAAAATAGTCACAGTAGTTGTTTTTGAAAAATTATTTTTATTTTTTATTTTGGATAGAGTGTTTTTTAAAAAGGAAAATGACTTGTAGCTCGAATTCGGTGGCCCGAATTCGGCTCGAAATCCAAAACGACATCGTTTTGGGTTTCGATTTTTTTTTTTTTTTCCTGCCTTTTCTTTCTCTTCCTTTTCTTTCTTTCTTTCTTTCTTTTCTTCTTCTTCGTTGAACACAGGAGAAGAGCAGAGGCGAGAGAGAAACAGAGTCGTCGTCGTCGTCGTCGCAGCTCGTCGCTTGTCGGCCGATCGTCGCATCGCAGCCCCGCCTCCGCCTCTGCCTCCGCCCGCCGCCGCCTCCGCTTCCACCTTCACCTCCACCTCCACCTCCGCCTCCGCCTCCGCCTCCGCCTCCGCCTCTGCATCCACCCGATTTTGTTGCCCCCTCCAGTCCACTTCTTCTTCTCCTTCTTCTTCCTCCTTCTCTTCTTCTTCTTCTTCTTTCTTCTTCTTCTCTTCTTTTTCTTCTCTGAATTCGAGCCTCTAAATTCGAGCTACGAATCGGAACCGTTTTAAAAATGATCACATCCCTATTAATGATTTTTTCATAATTGTAACCTTTTTTTTTTTCTTTTTTTTTTTTATTATGACTTTTGTAGTTTGTAATATTGGTAAGACTTCTAATTTGATTTGACATTTTCTTTTCTTCTTATTTTGTAAGATGCTTATTTTTCTTTTTCTTTTTGGTATGAAAAATGAATATGTTGATAGGCTGCTTTACATTGTGGTTACTAGGGAGTATTGTCCCTTAAAAAAAAAAAAATTAAAAAAAAATAAACCTTACAGCACCATTTTTTTCATAAGTGTAACTTTTTTTTATGACTTTTGTAGTTTGTACTAGTTTGACCATTTTATTTTTTTTCTTATTTTGTAAGATGCTTATATATATATATATATATATATTAACATGTGTGGGGATATATTTTCTGAGCACCAACACGTGGCCAAGGTGACGCCAACGTGTCAGCCGAGGTGTCACATGTCCTGGTCATGATGCCGAGGTTATCTCGGCTAGGCCGAGGTTATCTACGAGGATATCAGAATCCGATATAAGCGGATATGTGACACGAGTCCTAGATTGGGAGAAGACTTCAATTTGGGTAAAGATAAGACTCTTAGAGAGTTTATCCTAATCCCACTGGGAGTTCCAGATTAGCAGTAATCCTAAGTCCATTAGGGCTAGACTCCTATTGGGACTAGGATTATGTTGGCTATAAAAGGGAGGCACCCCCATGGGTCTAAGGTATACTTTTGATATTCTGTCTAGTGAGTTAAGCACTATTGGTTATCTTTGAGAGATATGGAGTACTAACTTGATCGTCGGAGTACCCCCGGGTGGACGAGCCACCGCTGGAGACTCTTCTTTCTGTTGCAGGTCAGACAAGTGCCATCTATTTTGCCGGTACTCTCCAGCTGAATACTGAGTTGGCAGTGTGGTCGAAAATTGACACATACAATTTGGCGCTGTCTGTGGGAAAGAAAGGAGAATAGATGGCCATCACCGTACAAGATCAACGTGTTGAAAATGACGAGTTTAGCGAAGATGGAGAGTCTGTCGACATAAACGGAATGAAGACCCTTCCAGAAGGGACGCGAAGACAGGGGGCATGAGCGCTCCCAAGGAGATGACATTCAAGTATAGAAGAGCTCAGCCTAAGTGAGCAGATCCTGGATTTTAGGCCCCGGACCCCAGATCCCGAAAGACAAGATCTCGGCCTAAATAAGCAGGTCCGAGAAGAAAAGAGCTCAACCTGAGTGAGCAGATCCAAGATTCCAGAAGACATGATCTCGGCCTGGATGAATAGGTCCGAGAAGAGAAGAGCTCAACCTGAGTGAGCAGATCCAAGATTCCAGAAGACAAGATCTCGGCACTTAAGTCTGAGAAGAAAAACGGCTCGCCGATGCGAGGCTGAGAATCAAACTCAGGTTGAAACCAAGTAAAATCAACAGAGAAATCAAGGCTAACAACCTCGGCTTGAAACCAACTTCGGCGAACAAGATCACATGCACAAGCTTAATGTGAACATAAGTCCACATTAGGGGGCAGAGAGTTATAAAAGATGTTTAACACTTGTTGAAATTTGTATCAATTTACAAGTTGAAGTTCAACCGATGTTATGTTTAACACATGTTGAAATTTGTAGCAATTTACAAGTTGAAGTTAAACCGAGATGATGTTCAACACTTGTTGAAATTTGTAACAATTTACAAGTTGAAGTTAAACCGAGATGATGTTTAACACTTGTTGAAATTTCTAGCAATTTACAAGTTGAAGTTAAACCGAGATTATTGTTTAAACTTGTTGAAATTTGTGGACAAATTACAAGTTGAAGTTAAACCGAGATCATTGTTTAACACTTGTTGAAACTTGAGAAAAGTTTACAAGTTAAAGTTAAACCGAGATTATGTATGACAGCTCATACGCGTGAACGGGTTCTTGGAATTCTTGTTCTTTAAAGAGACATGTCGGCCTTAACGATGATCTCGGCTGCGATACTTTAAGCCGACATACTGGAAAGTACCGATATAGGTTCCATCACCTCAGAATGCCGAGGTAATTGAACCTAGGGGGCAGTTGTGGGGATATATTTTCTGAGCACCAACACGTGGCCAAGGTGACGCCGATGTGTCAGCCGAGGTGCCACATGTCCTGGTCATGATGCCGAGGTTATCTCGGCTAGGCCGAGGTTATCTGCGAGGATACCGGAATTCGAGATAAGCGGATATGGGACAAGAGTCCTAGATTGGGAGAAGACTTCAGTTTGGGTAAAGATAAGACTCTTAGAGAATTTATCCTAATCCCACTGGGAGATTAGCAGTAATCCTAAGTCCATTAGGGCTAGGCTCCTATTGAGACTAGGATTATGTTGGCTATAAAAGGGAGGCACCCCCATGGGTCTAAGGTATGCTTTTGATATTCTGTTTAGTGAGTTAAGCACTATTGGCTATCTTTGAGAGATATGGAGTACTGACTTGATCGTCGGAATACCCCCGGGCGGACGAGCCACCGCCGGAGACTCTTCTTTCTGTTGCAGGTCAGACAAGTGCCATCTATTCTGCCGGTGCTCTCCAGCTGAATACTGAGTTGGCAGTGTGGTCGGAAATTGACACATACAACATGAAATATAGATATATGGATATGCTATTTCACATTGTCGCTAGGGAGTATTAGCTAAGGTCTAAAGCATGGTCTAGAAGTTAAAAAGTTCTTTTAACCCTAAGAGACTATAGAGACTCGAATTCAAGTTTTAAGTAAGAAATCAAAAATGTTAATGCTTATTTTTTTTTAAATATAATTTCATATTAACTTTTCACATAAAAGAAACTTATGATATATTCATGAAAAAAATATAATTTTAATTATCAAGATTTATAAAATTTATCACTTATTTGTAATTATTTTTCAAAATTTACACTAAACTAAAATTTCCCCAATCTTTTATGAGGTAATTGCATTTTATTGGGATAGTAAAAGAATAATTGTTATATTGGTGCAAGTTTGACATACAAAAAAAAAAAAAAACTTGCACCGTATACAAAACAAAGACTTATACGGTACATTAAAAAGACTTAGAGATCTTTTGGGAACAAAATAAAAAATCAACTTTTAGCTTTTTACTCCTCGTTTGGGAACATGTTATTTTAGTAATTTTTTGACTTTTTACGAAAAGATGTGCAGAAAAATAGAGAGGTGATGTGACAACTTTTAGTAACTTTTTGATTTTTTTGGCTAAAATAGCCACTCCCCAAACAAGGCCATTTTGAGTCACATCACCTCTCATATTTTCTATCCACAAAAAGACAAAATAGACTAAAAAAATCAAAAAAATTAATTTTTTACCAACTTTCCAAAACACCATTATTTCTCATGAAAAAAAAAAAAAAAATTACTATCCTATTTATTTCATATTTTATCATATTTGATGATGAGACACATCTTCAAAGTTTCTTTTGTAATCATTATTATTCTTATTTTTTCTATTTTTTTCATGGCAAGTTTTCTGACCCAAAATACTCAAACATGCTACATATTTTTTTTTTTTTTTGGGAACAAAACATGCTACATTTCTTGTTAACAAATGTCTTATGACACCCCAAAAAAACAAAATTATTCAAAAAAATAAAAAATATGAATAATTTTTATTAAAATTAATATATTTTAATTTTTTTACTTATTTTCAATACACTCCTTATCATTTGCCTTAATAAAAAGTGTTACAATATTACAATAAATCTCAATAAACTATAATCATAATAACAAATATGAAATAAAAAAAATATGACCAATATGCAGATGAAAAGATTCAAATCACCAATTCCCTAATAAAATGTTGGAATTCTACCCAATGTGTTTTTAAAGAAGGGGTGCAAATTTCCTCAAGTCCACTGTTTGGATTGGAGGGTCCAATTTGACCCATTAAGGACCCATTTTGAGTTTATCGTATTAATTCGAACCACTCAGTTTTTAGTTTATCTTAAATAGATTATGCATGCAAACAAATAAACTGATTAGATATTGATAATTACATATTTGAATTACATTTGTTGTAAAAAAAAATAGATGGCTATTTATTGTCATCTATTTTTTAAAAATAAATGTGATTTAAAATGTAACTATCAAAATCCAATTAATTTAATTTTTTGTTTGCATAGTCTAATCAAAATGCACTCAAAATTAAAATTTTCGAGGATAAATAAAAGGATTTCAAAGTGAGCCCTCGATGAGTTGAGTTAAAATGACTGGAGGGAATTTGTTCCTTAAGAGCACTCGCATTAGCCACAGCAAATTTTGAACCAAATTATAATCCAAAATTTATTTTTGTATTTTAGCTAGCCTTTTTTTTATATACACACTCCATCAAACTCTTTATTCTAAAATTCTATTTCATTAAAATATTATTTTTATTCTTTTATCTTTTTTCAATTTTGTTAGCCATATTGTATTTTGATGATTATTTGATTATGTTTTGTTTTTGTTCTTGATAAATTAAATTGATCAATATATTATGTTTTATCCATATCAATTTAATCTATCTCTTTAGAGGCTCAAACAATGTTAAACAGATATATTCCAAGACCAAAACAGGTCCAAAATAGTAGCAAAATAGCTCCAGAACTGCAAGAAAAAAGTTGGTAGGTTGTAGAGGCCTTTGGCCGGCCGTATAGATCATTTGGCTAATCGACAAATACATTGGTCGGCTGGACAGGTTTTTGGCCGGGCAGAGAAAGCAAATTTTGCCGTGGCGGTAGACTGGCCGGACGTCCGGAAGGACGACCGGCCATGTTATTTTGGTCTAGTTTTGCTCCAATTCAGTTCTGCTTCGCTCCAATTGTCAAACCAGCAATATACTCGACGATCGCGACAGTGTCTCGCAGGAAAGAATATATAATAAAAAATAGATTAACCTATGAATAGTGTCTCGCTTAATCAAGTGAGAGACTGTAGCAAAGTCAAAATGAATGATTGTTATAGAGAGTTTGATGGAGCACGTATTTACAATTTTTGCTCTCTATAATGGTTTGGAAAACTATTATGAAAAGTCTGATGTGGATGCTGTAAGAAATGGTTCTATTATTCATATTTTCTTCTTCTTTTCTTTTATTTCTTTTCTTCTTCTTCTTTTTTTTTTTTTTTTTTTCATTTTTGGGTGGAAGAAGGAGGAAAAAGGAAAATGACTGAGGCCCCCAGTGGGGGTGACCCCTAGCACCCCCACTGCTTTTTCATTGGCTGGGAATTTTTTTTTTTTTTTCTTCTTCTTCGAGCCTTGCTCTCACAGGAGGCCATGTGGCGCTGGGGTGCTAGGGGCCACCCCCGCTGGGGTGCTAGGGGTCACCCCCACTGGGGTCCCCAGCACGGTTGGAGGAAAAATTGGTAGCGTAGGTTATGTCATGGTCAGTGCTGAGAAAAGGTTAGATGCAGGCAGGGCGACCTAGCGAGACATGGGGGCTTTGGCAATCATATGGTTTTAAGGGCTACCGTGCGGGGGACACCCAACGTCTAGAAAAAAAAAAAATAATAATAATAATAAGGGATATTTACTCTTAAATTCCCATTTACCTAGTTATATTTTATTTAGTTTAAATTGTTTTATTTTTTATTTTTTATGTTTTAAGTTGTTTGAAGAAGATAGTTAAAAGTTAATTTTTAATTTTTTAATTTTTTTTAAAAAAAAAACGTATAAAAAATATAAGAGATGATATGATGTAACTCAAAATGAGTTAAAAGTTAGGAACTGACTACTAATCCACTTCTCAAGAGAGCCCATAATTAACAAAATATCCTACTAACAATATTCACGTTAACAGTGTAAATGTTACCTGATGTGAATATTTACACTGTTAATATGAATATTCATATCATCAAATTGTTTAGCACTCAAAAGATAAAATATCCAACTAACAATATTCACGTTAACAGTGTGAATATTACATTATATGAACATTTACGCTGTCGATGTGAATATTTACATCACTAAATTGTTAAGCGCTCAAAAAATATTTGTAAAAATAAAATTGTTAATAAAACATATTAAATATGAGAATTAAGATTAATCAAATGTCTAAATAATATAATTTATTAGAATATAATATTATATTATAGACTAATTGAGATATAAGGGGTTGTTTGGGGTGTCCTAAATAAGTGTACTTTTTGCCATTTTAGACTAAAAAGTTGAGGAAAAAAATATGGATGTTTGGATTAATTTTTTGACTTTTTATGAAAAAATGTGTACTAAAAAATTATATAAATAAGTGTGTAGGAGAAGATTAGAGATGTGTGAGCCACAACCATACAATCTGCACAGCCCAAAAGATGGTAAAAAATTATTGGTTACTTTTCGGGCATTGCACTGTACGGTTTTGTTCGGCCCGTGGGGGTCATCACGGGTCCCATTTTGATAATCTGAACCGTTCAATGTGTAGAACTCGTCGAGTACTATATGTTTATAAAAAATCACGTTGATCGGATATCGATAGCCGTCTTTCAATCGTTAATTATAACACCATTCATTTTTTTATACAAAACTGATTTGATCATGTAGTTATTGATATCCGATCAATGTGATTTTTTACAGACATATAGTACTCGACAAGTTCTACACATTGACGGTTCAAAATATCAAAATTGGACCCGTGATGGGCCCCCACCGGCAAAACAACAGTGTATGAAAATTGCACTCAAACTGTGCAATTTTTGTTAACAAACGTTGCACACCGCAATCAATACATGATTGTTGAGTTGTATGGAAGTGTGAAAAATTAATTTTTTAATATTTTTTGTTTGGTGAATTGTAATAACTTTTTATCTTTTTGAGGAGATGCCAAACTTGTCCTAAGTACTTGAAGAAAAAATTTCTTAATAAATCTCCATAATAATAAAGGTAAATTATATAAAATATTCTTCATAAATGACATTTTCAACCGAACAAGTCATTTGAGGATACAAGGTGATTCTGTTGAGGACATAAGGACTAATTTGTTGATCCAAAGCCCATGCGCAAGGATTTAAAAAACAGCAATGGTTGGTGGTCTGAAATTCAGTGGCTTGAATGGCTCAAAACTATCAAAACGACGTCGTTTTGGGCGCAAAACGATGCAAAACGACGTCGTTTTGACAGTTTCGAGCTATTTGAGCTACTGATTTTGTGACCCTCAAACATTTTTCTTTAAAAAATTTAGTTCTATAAATATCACTTATCTATCTAAATTTTTATCTATTTGTTCAATTTTTTGAATCTATTTATCTAAATTATTTTAACATATCTTTCTCAACATTTTTTAACATATCACTCCAAATTATTTTTAACATATCTGTCCAAATTATTTTAACCTATATATGCTAATATTTTATTTTATTTTTAATCTATCTGTCTAAATTATTTTAATATTTTTAATCTATCTGTCCAAATTATTTTAATCTATTTGTCCTAGTATTTTTTAGTTATTTGTCCAAATCGAATTTGTCTGTCCTTATATTTTTGCTTATCTGTCCTAGTCTCTTTTTTTTTTTTTTATTGTCCAAATTGATTCTACTTATCCTAGTAAGTCCCCATTATATTTTGCCTTTTTATGTTTAGGGTTGTTTTGGATATGATTTATAAGTTTACTTTTTTACTTATTATTAAAAAACATACAAAAAAAAAAAAATAGAGAGGTGATATGAGCTAAATAAACTAATAAGTCATTTATGGTGTTGTCAAATGAGCCCTAAGTTATTTTTTAATGGGAAAAATACATCCCAGTGGGATCAGAATTTTTTTTTTTTACAAATGCATAGAAAACTTTAGAATTATAATTATTAATGTTTATAAAGCTTTCAACTTATGTGTATTTTTTATTTTATTTTATTTTTGTACTTTTACATTGAATTGTTATTTCTCTTTTTTATTTTATTTTATTTTATTTTATTTTTTATAATTTTGGCGTATGAAATTTTTGTTTTTATCATTTGACTTTTTATGTTTTATGTTTTTTTAATTTACTCATAAAGTTAATTTCTGTTTAAAATTAGATAAAAAACTTCACGTCAGTTGCCATATGACATAAAACATATATTATTTTGGGATTTGAGTTTATATTACAGGTGTGAGTTATATATATATATATATATAATATTTTTATGGCACGTAGTTGTCAATGTGTCATTTTCTGTATAATTTTAAACATAAATTAGTTTTTAGAGTAAATTAAGAAAAACTTTAAACTTGAAAGGTCAAAATTAGAAAATAGCAAAACATAAAAAAGAGAAAGTGTAATTTACCCGAACAACAAAAAAGGATAGATGCCACCATATACATGAAGAGATTCGAATCAAAATAAAAAAAAATAGCCAAACATATAAAAAAAAAAAAAATGCCACCATATATACATGAAGGGACTCGAATTGATCAAACATTGTCCATCTAAAAGATGTATTTAAGCTAAGAATTTATCTTGTTCATTTTTGATATAGATTATTATAAGTTAAAAGTTGATAATAAAAAAATATAAACTAAAAACACCTCTCTTTTAACTTTTAGATAATCAATTTTTTAAGCTTATTTAACCTATTTAATACTTAAAAAGTTATAAATAGAAATTACACCAAATAATCTGGTACAGACTCACAAATTAAAATAAATTATATTCACCTCTTTTAAGTTATAAGCATCCCTTAATAAAAAAAAAAAAAAAGCATCCCTTATCTCGCTTAGAATGTATTTCAATTTTTGAGTCCTTTTTGTAGAATGTATTACAATTTAAAAATTAATAATAGTAAAAAGTACAAATAAAAAGTATTTATCATTCTGATTTTAGTTAATTAATTTTAGTTGTTTCAACTTAATAAATTATGACTTTGTTTTGGCAATACTTTATTAGTCAACTTATTTAGCTTATTTGATAATAAAAAAACTTGACTATTAACTACAATTTTAAGTTATAACTTGTTTGATTTTTTCAATTTATTAAACCAAAAAAAAAAGAGTAAGAATTTCTTAAACTACAATTTGCAACTTTTTAAACTTATTTAAAACTCTTAAATATTTATAGAATATTGACAAAGTAGGCCAATCTGTTCAGATTTATACCCAAAAAAATTATATAATTTTTTTTTAAGACAAAAAAACTATAGGTGAAATTAAATTTGTGTAATATGAAATCTATATATAAAATAAATTTAAATCATAAAATGATATTTTAGATAACAAAAAATTTAAATTTATAATTACTATTTTTAAAAATAACAAATTATCCCATCATTTTCAATCCCACAAAGGTCACCTTCTCAATTTTTTCCACACCATCACTGCCTCAACAAGAAACAAAAAGGGAAACATAACACCACCGTGCAGGGGCGGAGGCAGGGGGTCAGGGGGATCCTGCCGCCTTCAACTTTTTGCAAAATTTTTATTTTATATGTATACTTTTGTCATTTTTTTTTTATATATTACATAATGGCCCCTCCAATTTTAATCCGACATTTAAAGTTTTTTTTTAAAAAACCCTAATATAGTAGAGTTACTGTTCAAAGAAAATATTTACAATAATATTATGGTGATGATATATTTTTATTATGTATTATTTATCCTCTTATGTGTTAGTGCTATATTAGTATCGAATATGAGTGGTTAAGGTAATAAACAAATTATGGTAAAAAAGATGATCATTCTAACATTATTGTAGTTCAAAAAAAAAAAAAAGTTGTAACATTATTGAAAAAATTTAATCCGGAATATAGTTTATTTATGAGTTTCTATAATGTATTTAATGGAATCATTTGTAAAACTTTACCTAAGGATATTATATAATAAATTAATTATATTAAGATTTTTTTTAACTTTTACCAAATATTATCTTAACTTTTATCTATAAATTCTTACATTTTAACCTTCTTAATCATAAAATTCATACAAATAATATTTAATTAAGATTAATCTCTTATTTTTATTTGGTCCAATTAACTTCTATTGAATAATTTTTAATAATAATTTAATAAAATAAAAGTCTAATAAATTCATTGACTGCTTAATAAATTTATCTTATACTTTTTCTTTAACAAAATGACTCTCACCCAAAAAAATCTAAACTTCGCTCCTGCCACCGTATGAATATCTTTACAATAAAGATTGGTAGCTCGAAAGTTGCAAGGCTCGATTGGCCCGATTTTGCAAAACGGCGTCGTTTTGTAATTTTTTTTTTTTTTTTTTTCGTTTTATATCTGAAACAGGAGAGGGAGAGAGAGTGTGAGAGAAAGCGTGAGAAGAGAGAGCGGGAGGATGAACAGAGAGAGTGAGAGGTCGAAGATGGCGACAGAGAGAGAGAGCTGGCGACGGTCGGCGATGGTCGACGATGGCGACAGAGAGAGAGAGCTGACGACGGCTGGCGACGGTCAACGATGGCAACGATGTAGATCTGTGTTTGGTTTGTTTTTTTTTTTATTTTGATTTTGAACAAAAAACAACCATTTTTTTTATGGGATTAGATCTATAGAATAGTTGGTTTGTTATTGTTGATGATCTGTGTGTTGATTTCGACGATGGCTCGAAATGGTTGTTTTGAACAGAATAGTTGGTTTGTTATTGTTGATGATCTGTGTGTTGATCTACAGAATAAATCTGTGTTTGGTTTGTTATTGTTGATGATGATTTGAATAGTTGTTGTGTTGTTTTTTGATTTTAGTTGTTGATGATGATGTCTCCCCTGCTCCATCTCTCTTCTTCTTCTTCATCTCCGTCCCCTGTGTTTCAGAACAGGGAAAGGCAAAAAAGAAAAAAAGAAAAAAAGAAAAAAAAAAAGACACCAAAACGACGTCGTTTTGGTGTCGAGCCAGATTCGAGCCTCCGAATTTCGAGCTACGAATCGGAACTGATATCTTTATAAGGTGTGAATGTTAGGCGTGCTCGCGGACCGGATTTGTACGGTTTACGGTTCGATTTTGACCCGCTCATATTTATGTGATTTGAAAAAAAGTTAAACCGTAACTGCCCGCAGTGCGATTTGCAGTTTGTGCGGATAGGGTTTGCGGATGTGCAGGCGGTTGCGAGCGGTTTGCAGTTTGGATTTTTTTCTTTAAAAATTAATTTTTGAGTTTTTTTTTTGCCATTTTGTAAATATTTATTTTGGGTCATTTTCTTCCAATTTTGCTAAAATGCTCCAACATATTAATTAATGAATTAAAACTTATAAAATTAAAAATATAATAAAATTAATTCCTAACACAATAAGATCAAAACTCATTATTCAAAAAAAATAATAAAAAAAATCAACATCACCACCAGCTCCTTATCAATGGTACTGTTTCATTGTGCATCGAAGACAAACACCAACTTTAATTACATGTTCATAGAAATCAAATACACATATATAATATATGTAAATTATGAATACATCTACACAGATTGGAACGAAATAACAAATGAATAAATTAAAAAAAAGGAAGAGAAAGAAAAAAAAAAATTGAAAATGAAATTTACCTCAGCATAAAGAAAAGGGTTGGCAACAAAATTACTAGGGAAACCAACTTTTTAAAAAAAAAAGAAGAGGTTAATGCGGGTTAGTTGGGTGGGTGCGGTTCAAACTCGTAATCCGTCAGCAATTTGAAAATCAACCAAAATTTAAACCGAACCCAACCTTAATGTATTTATGAAACCACTCATATGTGTACGGATCGAATCAGGTAAAGTGATTTGGACGGGTTGGATAATCCTATACAGTTTACTATATCTATACAATATAATATAAACATGAAAATTGTTGAATGGACAGAAACAGATTATTATGACTGATGAGAGAATATGTTAAAATAATGTGGCAGAAGAATCTGATCAAAATATTTAAAAAATTGATTGTACTAGAAAGGAATCCTCCATGTCATCATCAAAATAACTGGACTATAATGTTTTAATATATCATAGTGTAAAATTATTTTTCTCTTTTCCTTGCTAAAAGACACAACTAGACAGTGCTTCCCGTGACTTTACCCTGCAATAAAAGATAGTAATAAAATCATGGCTTTGCAACATCATCACTACCCATCACCTCCCATCCATTACTCTCTTTCTTGTTCTCTCGCTTCTCTCTATTACATACAGCTTAGCTGTTCTATCCCTAATATAACCCTCTCTTTATCCCACCTCTCTCTCTCTCTCTCCCCCCTTCTGGATACTGAGTAATTTACATTTGAGAATATAGACATTACAGATTAGAGACAAGATTTGAGAAGAGTGAAAGAGGGGGGGAAAGTGCAAAAGGTTGAGACACAAAATGCCAAGTTCAGATTCATTTTTGAGGCAGTTAAGTGGAAGAGAGGGTTGGAAATCAACATCCAAGAGGTGGGGTACTGGTGGTGGTTTGAAGCAAATGGAAGGGCTGAACATGTATTATGGGAATGGTGGTGGAGGTGATCAGAATGGTGGTGGTGGTGGTATGATGATGAGGAAGAGAGTGATGGTGGTGGTGGATCAGAGCTCACATTCAAAGCATGCAATGATGTGGGCACTCACACATGTCACCAACAAGGGTGATCTCCTCACTCTCCTTCACATTATCCCTCCTCCTTCCTCTGAGAGGCCTTCTGACTCTTCTTCCTCCTCCACCTCTCCTTACCTTGCTAGCTCTCTTGGCTCTCTTTGCAAGGCTTGTAAACCTGAGGTACATACATACATACATATATTTGTTCACTTTCAAGCTTATAATCAAATGGATCTATCTATACATGCTTTTATATACATATGCATATATTGGTGGTTACTGGGATCAACATAAACCACACTTAGAGAAATGGCTCAAATGGGTCTTTTCTTTTCTTTTGATTTGATAGATCTAAATCTAATTTGTTTACAGGGAGACAAAGAGGGGGAGGTCTTCTCATATTTTTTATTTTTTTGATTCCTAGATCCTATTCTTTCTACTTTTGTTTAAACTTTTTCAGTGCTCTGTGAGGGAGTGAAATCAGAAATTTTTCTTTATTTATTTGAGTCTTGCTTTTTTGCCGCTCTTTTTTTTTTTCACTGGGAAAAGAGAGAAACATGTATCCTCTGTTTTCATTGTCATCTTTTTCAGTATTTTCTTTTCCAGAGGACGGACGTGAGTTTTTCAGATGTATTTACCTTTTTCTCCTTTTATATTGTTTCCCAGTTTGTTGTCATATCTATATATCATTTTCATTTGATCTTTTGTATGTTGAATTTGATTTTATTTTTATTTTATGGGGGTGTTTAATTTGATTGATAGCAACAAAAAAGATTTAATTTGATTTTTTTATTTTTATTTTTATTTTTATATAGGTGGAAGTAGAAGCATTGGTGATACAAGGTCCAAAGCTGGCTACAGTGATGAGCCAAGTGAAGAAGCTAGAGGTTTCTGTCCTTGTCTTGGGTCAGAAGAAGCCCTCTTCCCTCATCAATTGGTCAGTTCCACTCTAATTTTTCTTACTACTATACTACTATTAAAAAAATATTTATATCATTCAAATCATTTTTTTTTAATTAATCATATAATTAGAAAAAAGGAAAATATATGTGTGTTTGAGGTGGAATAATTTGATGATTGCAGTTTGTGTGGGAGCAGCAAGTCGGAGGAGTTAGTGGAGCAGTGTATCAACAGTGTGGAGTGTTGCTTGACAATTGGGGTCAGGAAACAGAGCAAAGGCATTGGTGGTTACCTCATTAGCACCAGATGGCAAAAGAACTTCTGGCTCTTGGCTTAGCTCCCCTCTCTCTCTCTCTCGTTTTAATTATTATGATTAATAAATACTCCTACATATCATCTGTATGAAAAGAAAAAAAGAAGAAAAAAAAAATTGTGTAGAAAATCTAAATAGTATTAGTTTGTAGTCTGTTTCACCCTCTTTTTAACTACTAACTAGATCACTTGCATTTGAGGCAAGCTAATCAATCACTTGTATTTGAGACAAGCTAAGCAATCACTCTCTCTCCCTCTCAATGGTCTCAATTTGTAATTCTTCCTCACTGTATGTTTAAGAGCAGTGCTAGGGGCCCCGATAAATCGAGGCTCGAATGTTTCCATTTTTTTTTTTTTGGAAGGGTAGTTATGTAAAGAGGTGTGTTAAAAAATTAGACATCTCGTACCAATTCAGCCTGTGTGATTTAATAAGGTGAGTGAGTTGGGTACAAAATTATATGAAATTAACAAATTTTAATCAACAGTTTAATTGATCAGTCAATTTTATCACTCAACTAGTCCAATCCAATATTTAATTTTTTGACACACCTTTACGTATAACCACCCTTAAAAAAAAAAAAAAAATCAACGCAACTCAACAAATAAAAAAAAACAACTAAACCCACACAGCCCCCCCCCCTTCAAAAAAATAAAAAATAAAAAATAAATAAAAAATCAAGGGATTCGAGTCTCGGTACGTCGAGCCCCAAGCATTAGTCTATTACAATTCTATCCAGCATATCAAGTTTAACTTGAATTTTTAATCAACTTGAAAAAATATTTGTTGTTTAGCATTTTTGCTCCTTATTCATGTGCCATAATATAAATTAAAATTTGCTATGATATTATGATTTATCAAAACAATTCTTATTAAAAAAAATTGTAAACTATTCTTTGTAGTTTTAATTGCATTAATTTTATTCTTAATTTTTTTACATTATGTTAATCTAATTGATAATGGACCAGACTAAAATCTAATTATAAGTTTTATTAGAACCAAGAAAAGAGAAAAATAAAAGACATTGAAAAGAAAGAGAAATAATTTAAAAGAAAACATGTATTTATTTGTAAATACTGTTATTTGTACATATTTATTTGTTGTGTCAAACCTCTTTGTCTATAAATTTAAAATATTTAAATAATTTATCCTCATATTTACATCTTGTAGTTTACAGCATTTGGATTGTAGAGATTTTCTAAACTCTATAAAAAATAAAAAATAAAAAAATGAATTTTGTAAGTATATTCACTATAAACCCTCACAAGATTACAACTCGTCCATAGGAGAAATCTAAGAGTTTAAAGACTAGTTGCATACACTAAATATAATTGTATTTTCTACGAAAATAGTATGTATACATTTTCTTTTCATTTCTTTTTAGTTTATTTTGCTCCACGACTAGCAAAATGTAAGTTGGGGATGTAATCAGAGTTTAAATGTTATACATTTGGCCTATTAAAATACATTTTATTAGTTCATTAATTTGCATTATTTTATAAATGATTCTGTGTTTTTAAATATTTTAAGTATTTATATATAAATTGTTGTACATATTATATTTTAATATAATTTATATTATATCCCAAAAATAACAAAATAAATAAATAAAGGAAAAACCCGCCGAGGATAAAATCCGACAAGTATGTATATATATATATATTATATTATACAATTATAATAATAAAACAAACTCAAAAAATCAAACAAAATAATAAATGAGGGAGAAAAACTTCACCACCCTGTCAATCTATCTCTAGTTGAATCTTTACGCCCGCGGAGATCGCATTATTGTTGACAGAAATAATAAAGGCAAACAAAATTATAACGATTTTTTTTTTTAAAGAAATCTCCAACACAAAATACACGATATTTCTTATTTTCTATTGAATAATCATATTCATAATCTTACATTTAACGAAATCGTGAACCAAGAAACAAATCCATCCTTGTTGTCCTAAAAAAAAAATTTACTCAGTGGATTAATTAATTGGAAGGATTGTTTTCTCTTGTTTGTCTTTTCCTTCTTTTACTTTGTCGAAGGATACTCGTTGGTTATGGTCCTGTGGTCATGAGTTCCCTGTATCAAGAAAGAATGTGCAAATTAGAAAGGTATACTCATTGAGTAAGCTAGTCAATTAGTACGGAAAAATTCCTCAGACTATTACGGTCTAGAGTTGTAGAGAAAAATGATCCGGACACCCTTTTTCCTCACTTCCTTTGACCCCCTCTCTTTCTGATTGTCAATTTTCTTTTTTTTTCTTTTTTTTTTTCATTCTCCTCCAATCACCATCCGTCACGTGTGTGTGGAGGGGGGTGTGATTGGAGGGGGTCTCAATCACAACCGTTCTTCAAATGTCCAAACCAATCACCACAAACTATGTAATAAATTTTTATGCACTTTTAACATAGAGAAGAATTTTTAAGAATTTTCAAAAAAAAAAAATCTTCAATTGCTTTTTTGTTTTTTCTGGTTGGAAGCGGCACAAACAGATTAATAATATAGACAACAAATGAGACAACTTTTGTGAAAAAATAGCAGTTTTGTGTGACCTGACAGTAACAATATAATCAATCACATTTTGAATAATGGTAAGCATTTGAATTATTTCACTACCATGTGACAAAAAATATGCAATGAACAATACAACTACCAAAGAAAAACATTCATTGTCTGGCTACAAGTCAATAGCACTATCGAGTCATAGGAAATATTAGTTGAAGACCAAGTAATGCTTCCAAATATCATCCTCTATACGCAACCAAAATGTATAGATAGCCCAATCACTCCAAAACCAAACACCCCATATTTTATTGTACTTTTTAATTACACAAAGATATCAATCCCAACTTTTGAGGGGAAAAAAATTATTTAATTATCAGATTAATGTGTGTTTGATGAATCTTCACTTTTTGGAGGTTGCTCTTGTATCTATTTTATGGCTCTATAGTATGAACAAACTATAAATTTAAAAATTATAACAAACTACAAAATAACACACATAATCAAGACACATGTGTTCAACAAAAAGTATAACAAACTACAAAATAAAATGCACTTAACTTCACCAATGCCTCTGCCAATAACATGAGGAAGAAACCCGGGCCTTCCATTTAGTGACTCTTGTTTTCTACCATGACATCTCATACATGATCTTGCCCACTCCTTGTGAAACATCATCAAAATTCTACTCTTGATGTCATGATTATCAACCTAGACAAGTATGGAAGACAAGCTTTAGGAGGCTAACACTAGAAATAACGGTCCTGTGCCATTTAAAGAAAAAAAAAATTTTGACCAAGAGAAAGTAATTGCAGTACTAGAATCGCAAAAGCTTTGTGAAATAAAATGGTGCCTAATGCTTAGGCTAGTATATTATAGCACACTAGTGTTCCCATTACTCTAGTAGGGGAGTTTTCCACACACTACAGTCTACAGCAATGAACTAGTAAAGTTGTCCGCATTAACTAAGTCAATAGGGTTTACACGTGAACATGAAAGATTTCAATCACATTTTTTGAAGTTCCAGGAATGTTTAATTGAGAATATACAACTTCCGAAGCTTTCTTTAGTGAGTGTGATAACCTTAACTCCGCCATTGGAAATGCTTAAGGAATCAAATATTTGGTTACCTCAGTTTTCTACTTCCTCAACATCATTTCGTTCTTTATCTTATTTATTTTCTTTTTTCTTCCAATTATCTGTAGTTCTAAATTTCCTAGTATTAAATTCTGATCCACATTTAGCTGGACCAGAGAAGAAAACCGATAATACTATCCCACAAGCCATCCCCAACCAAATTTTAATCACCCTTACAAATCTACAACCTACATTAGGAATGCTCACAATTATTACATTGAACTCTGAAATATTTGGCATCAATGTTAACTAACATTCCCTTGATTCAGTTTCAGATGAACCCCCCTACACTAACGAATATTAGAATCACTAACCAACAAAGTTGTGTGGTTATTGTCCATGCCTAAAATAGCAAGAGCACCTAAATAAATCCCATTGTCAAAAACATCCCACTGTCATAAGGATTTAATACAGCTTATAAACTTGTTGTTTTGCAAAATTAACACACTAAATTTATCAATGTTCTAGAAACTTTTTAAACAATTTGCCACTAGTTTGACAGGATTTCTAAATATTGCACTTTTCCTCACAATAACTTACAATCATCAAAGTCAGTGCTACTATTAGACAAAAAGGAAACCCATCTTGGCCCAACTTGTTAGAAATCTGGAATAAAAAAAGCCACTTCCTCTAGACCTAGCGAGAGGCATAAATCAAGAGCCTACCATCCCCAATATATATGTATATATTCTTTATGATTTTTTTTTTCTGCATCATAAATATAAAGTAGTTCAAAACTTCAATGGAAAGTTAAACCAAGTTGTGAATGATGGTGAGGCATGCCACCAACTAGATGGGTCTCTAAACATACACTCTCAAATTTCTGGTGAAAAAAGTCCAAATCATCCAAATAATATATAAATTTACGCACTGTTTGATCATTCAAATAGTTGAAAGTAGTAGAATAAAAAGGAATCGATTAGAAATGGATTGATAACCAAAACATACATTTAGCCAGTTTCTTTTCCTTTTTTCGGCAATTTCTTAGCATCCAAACAAAACGAAGAAAAGAATTAGATAACTTTTTCCTGTTCAAATTAAAGCCAGGAATCACAAGAGTGTTGCCAGAAATCATGGCTCCTTTATGCATTAATGTGTTCCCATGCATTGCCAAGTCTTATGCTTTGCTAATGCTATAATATGTCAACATCATTAAATTCAACTGTAATGTCTTTCTCATTTGGTTTTCTCAACAAAATCATATAATCACACATATTTGAAAAAATACCAATACAACCACAGGCCAGAAACAAATCACAAACCATGAAAACTTGTATTACCAAAAATTTGTTAGGGTTTACGTACATCTATTGACTATCAAATACGTTAGCTACATGTGAGCCCTATATAACGAAAAATTATTTGCTGATGGCCAATCACAATTCACCATGCCGCTCAAGTTCTCCAATCACCCAACACAAAATTGTAAATCTTACACTCTTTACCAATCACAACAAACGTAGGGCACTACCCCGAACCACCAAATAACTTCTCCTACATCACTCATTTCTTTTCTGATTCAAAGAAAAAAAAAAAAAAAAAAAAAAAAGAAAATCACACAAACGAAGGGCACTACCCCGAACCACCAAATAACTTCTCCTACATCACTCATTTCTTTTCTGATTCAAAGAAAAAAAAAAAAGAAAAAGAAGATAACCCCTTTCAGGGGTGTTTTGAGAACTTCATAAAAGCTATTTTTTTATAAAGTTTTTTTAGCCCAAAAAAAAAAAAAAGCCAAAAAAATCACAAAAATTTAGCTTTTTTAGCCAAAAACAAGTCACAAAAAACTAAAAAAAGTCAAAAAGTCAACTTTTAACTTATTTTCAAAACACAGGGTAATAAGAAGATAGCAACATAATAGTTGCATATTGGGAATTTGGGACGAAATCACAACAATAAGATGAAGAATAATTTATTTAACAAAAATTTACGACGTTATTGAATCATAGAGATCCAATTAATTACTATTAATTATTCTGTACTTTCCCTAATGGCACGATTTTGTAGATCTAATAAATAATATGGAAAAATTACAATAACAACAACAACCAAAAAAATTTTTAAAAAAAAAACAAATTTGATATTATCTGTGGTCTGTTATCTTTTATGTGGTGTACTTGAAGTTGCTTCTCTGAATCAACAAACAACATACGACCCAGAATAACAAACTCAACAAAGGATCAAAACTCAATTTGAGACGGTGGACCACTAAAACTCCATCATAGAACTACAATCTTGAGAGAGAGAGAGTGCACCATCTTTGTCGGCAAGAAGACCACATAGCAGTACAGAAAGTCGGTGAGATCATGAGAGAGAGAGAGAGAGAGAGAGAGAGAGAGAGAGAGAGAGAGAGAGAGATAGGATTTTCAAAGAGATGCAATCGATTAGATATGATCAATTTTGTTGATAATGGAAGAGAGACGGGTTGTTGGGGGAGAGAGAATTTAGAGAAAAAATGATATTTTCAGATTCTGGGTTTTGATCCCACGGTGAATGATGATCTAAATACGTTACATCCGATGGTAAAAAATAAGCAATTGAACAACATTATCCCGTTAAAAATTATAATAATAATAATAAAAAAAAAACATTCTTTACATTGTAACATTATAATTTGATGAATATGTCTATTTTATCAAATAAAAATATATTGTTTGTTTATTTATTTATGTATATATTTGATAAAATGATTTTTTATACCGTTGATTTTTTATTACAAAAATTTATGCGATAAACTGTTCAAATTATAAACTTAAAATAAGATCTATGAAATATAATAATGAAAAATATGAAAAACAATAATACGAAAAGAATCTATTCCTAATATAATAACTTAAATAAGTTTTAAACTGATCATCTTTTTTGCTTCTTTGGACATAAACTTCCACTAACTTATATCGCTTTTACAATCAATAAAAATAAAAGTAAAACACCACCTTGTATTTCATTATTGCGTGTGAGACCCAGAAAATCCTCTCACATGGATTGTTGATGAGATTCAACGAAGAGATTAGCTTGGCTCCTGCAGTCTTGTTTGGGTTAGCCCCAATAAGATGATATATATATTTTTTTGCTGGCTGCCACACTGCGGATAGAATTTTTCAACGTGCTCATAACAATCCTGAAATAACATACAAGTCAGAATATTCATTCTTTGATAGATATGTTTGTTATCAAGTATCAATAGATTAATACTTTCAATTGAATGCTAATAGAAAAACAAAAAGGGATTAATGTATGTTCTTACATAGCACAACCACAAGCAGTAACACAAAGAAGACAATTATAATCCCACCTCTAGAATTGAAATTCTAACGTTGCACAAAAAAGTGTTGGATAATTTCAAAATTCAATTCACACAAAACTGATTTCAAAATGCAATTAATCAAAACTTCCTTTCCAGTCTCTCCGATTGCACCGGCCATATTGGATCGAACTTAAGTTAGAAAAAGCCTCTTTATATGAGTTGAGTGGTATGTGGCCATATTGGATTGAACTTAAGTTAGAAAGAGCCTCTTCATATGAGTTTGAGTGACATCTGGCCATATTGGATCGAACTTGAGTTAGAAAGAGCCTCTTTGTATGAGTTGAGTACTCAAGTTAGAAAGAGCCTCTTTACATGAGTTAGTGGTATGTGGAGCCTCTTGCCTCTGTGACACGTGTTATGGTATGTTAGGTTGCGCGAAATGTAAAAATATATTATTTAAATGGTAGATGTAGAAAGTATTATTTAAGACTAATGCTTGCGGCCTGACAAATCGAGGCTGCTTCGAATTGTTCTTATTTTTTTTATTTTTTGGCTGTGTTGGTTTGGTGGTTGTTGTTTGTCTATTTGTTTGTTTTTTTTTTTCTTTTAATTTTTATTTATTTGTTAGACTGTGTTAGTTTGGTTTTTTTTTTTTTAAAAATGGTCATGTATAGTGGTGTACTAAAAAAGTCGACATCTTGTACTAACTCAGCCTTTGTAGTTAATAAGGTGAGTGAGTTGGGTTAGACTGGTTGGGTGATAAAATTGACTAAACAATAAATTATATCACCTAACTAATCGAACCCAACTCACTTACTTTATTAAATGGGCAAATTACACAAATAGTCCCTATAGTTTGGGGCTTGTGTCACTTTGGTCCCTGACTTTTCAATTGTGACACATTTGACCCTGAATTTTGAATCTTGTTTCAAATAAGGACAATTGAATATATAATTAGATTTTTCAAGGATAAAATTGTCAATTTGATAAAATATAAACTAATTTGACAAAAAAAATGTCAAGCAAATATTTTTTAAATTTTTAAAAATTATTTCTACCTACTAAAAATAAAATTATGTAAAATTGATAAATCTTTTGGACATTTATTTATTTTTTTTACCAAATTAATTTTTATTATGTGTTTGGATGATGATCATGTAAAATTAATTTAAAAAAATTAATCATGTAATTTTTATTAATTTTAAATAATTTTATCATTGGTGGATAAAAATAATTTTAAAAAAATTAAAAATTTTTGACATTTATTTTTGTCAAATTAGTTTATATTTTATCAAATTGACGATTTTACCATTGAAAAATCTAATAATATTTTCAATTGTCCTTATTGGAACAAGATTCAAACTTCAGGGTCAAATGTGCCACATTTAAAAAGTTAGGGACCAAAGTGACACAAGTCCCAACTATAAGGACTATTAGTGTAATTAACCCTTATTAAATCATATAGACTGAGTCGGTACATGATATATAATTTTTTAAAACATCTCTACGCACAAAAATAAAATATATCGGAAATGGTAGGGAGCCCGAAATTTTGGGGCTCAAATGCCCCGAAATTTCCACTTTTGGAAATAAAAAAAAAAAACCAAGGCAAAAAAAAAAAGAAAAAAAAAAACAGAATTGCCAAAACAGGAAATTTGAGCCAAATTTGAGCCAAACTTTTTGAGCCACCAATCATTTTTCAAAAATATATATATATATTCGAGACAGGGTTCGATTTGTGGAGGCGCCTAACACTGCTCATGTTTTTAGCCTTGGCTTGTCTAATTTCTGAATCTATTTTGGTATATTTAGGGGTGTTTTGGGAACAATGGTAAAAAATTAGTTTTTTGGCTTTTTAGTTTTTTAGTCAAAAAAGTTAATTTTTTTACCCAAAACAACCCAGCTTTTTGTTAAAAAAGCCACCAAAAAAGTCAAAAAGTCAAAAAATTAATTTTTTATCAATTTCTCAAAACACCACTTAATTGCTGATGTTACTAATGTTGGGATATGTGAAAGAAAAAGTACCAAAAAATATATAATTTTTATTTCATTCATTTTTTGATTTGTTCTCTGCAAATCTGATTAAAAACCTAGAGAAATACATATTATTGAATTTGTGTTCTTTTTGTTTGTAAATATCAATTTTAAATTTTTGATACAATTACGTGATTTTTTGGAAGTTCATTACTGTGATAACCTTGTTCCGTATTATGTTAATTGGTCTTTATTATGAATTTGATTATGTGTCTGATATGATTTTGTGTGTCAATTATGTAAATATATGTGGTTTTGAATTTCTATCTGTTCACCGTAGGAATATCTGTTCGATTATCTGCTTTGGAAATTAAATTGAAGGCCTTATCGGCACAGAACCCAAAATTGACTACGCCATTGTGATTGGCGTAATTTTTAGAGCCTACGGTGAAATTTAATTGAAAACTGTTTCGGATCGAATTAAATTGATGAATTAGGGCCCAATTACTTTATTATTATTATATTGGCATTAGTGGGATTTGTTGTAATGAGGCACTACACCCTCAAATTCCCTCTTTAGCTTCATTTTGGCTGATTTTGAACCCAAGGAAGAGAGAGGGCCGGCTATAGAGAG
The DNA here is from genome assembly GCA_030407325.1 of Camellia japonica. NCBI lineage: Eukaryota > Viridiplantae > Streptophyta > Magnoliopsida > Ericales > Theaceae > Camellia > Camellia japonica. The sequence goes on from JAPPVO010000016.1 coordinate 119,080,441, forward strand.
AGAGAGGGAGAGAATTGTGTAATCTTGGCTTAAGGTTGGGGAATTTGAAGATTAAACTCAAGAATTTGCTATAGTTTGGAAGATTGAGCTCCTAGGTAAGGGAATTCATGAGTTTAATGTTGTAAATTATGAATTCAAGTTTGATTAATGGTCAAGAACATGAATTAGTTTGATTATGAGGAAATTGAGTTGTATTTGTTGAATTTAAAGTCAATAGATGCATGCATGTAGGAAATTACTATGAATTTCCATATTGAGCACAATGTGTATGATCCATGTTGAGTTTTGATTAATGACCATGTATTTGATCACCTCTTCACTAATTAAGTTGAGAATATTGCGTATATTTCACATGCAAGTGCAAATCATGGGAGTTTGAGTCTTGTATGTTTGAATCTAGTGTGTTGGTGATGAGTTTGAGTTAATTTGTGACATGCATATGATTAAATTGTGAAATTGAGCTTCATTGTATTGTAATTTGGTGTTTATACCATGTTAGAATATGTATATGTGAAGTTTGAGCCAAAATCATGCATTTGAAACCTTTGAACATCGAATTGAAGCTCATGAACATGTTCTGGAAAACCTAGAAAATTTGATGTCCGCTCGAGCGGGGAAATCGCCGCTCGAGCGTGAATTTCGTGTTCCCAATATTTTTGCAGGCTTGGATATCCGCTCAAGCGGGGAAGTTCATGCTCGAGCGGGGAGCTATGTAGACAGACCTTCAGCTCGAGCGCTAGACTTCACACTCGAGCGTAATTTTGATGCATCCAGCACTTTTGCAGGCCTCAAGGGTCCGCTCGAGCGGAGGAGTCCACGCTCGAGCGGAGACCCTGTTTTCAGAAATTTTGAAAAGACATTCTGAGTTTTGTTTTGCCGTTCTCTTTCAATTCTAAGTACTTTTAGGCATGCATTGAGCATTGTAATTGAGTTAGAAGGATAAGAATAAAGTCTAGAGAGGAATATGTGAATTAAAGAACGGATTGAATCGGTTGTGACCCATATGTGTTATGTGATGTGTAGGGTCAAGCTGCAGGCCAAATCAACCAGCCCATCACTATGAGTAATATCTTAACAAAGATATCTGAAATGTGTTGTTGTCCAATTGCTTACTTCTATGTAAGTTTTATAAGTTCGTTGATTCGATGGATATGTTGTTGTCCAATTGCTTACCTCTATGTAAGTTTTATAAGTTCGTTGATTCGATTGGTAGACAATGTTTGCTATACCAAATGAGTGGGCCAGAGGCCAGTTTGATCTGAATAATAGAGTGAATGGGCCAGAGGCCGTTTTGACAAGAATGAATGAATGGGCCAGAGGCCGTTTTGACATGAATGAATGGGCCGAAGGCCGTTTTGACATGAATGAATGGGCCGAAGGCCGTTTGACATGAATGAATAAGACGAAAGCCGTTTTGACATGAATGAATGGGCCAGAGGCCGTTTCGACATGAACGAATGAATGGGCCAAAGGCCAGTTTGTCATCTGAATTGGCCAAAGGTCGTTTTGACACAAATGAAAGTTTGACACGATAGTATGAATAGGCCAAAGGCCAGTTTGACATAAACGAATGGGCCAAAGGCCAGTTCGACATGAATGAATGGGCCAAAGGCCAATTCGACGTGAATAAAAGTATGAATGGGCCAAAGGCCAGTTTGACCTGAATGATACTAATGAATTGGGCCCGAGGCCGTACGATGTGTTTGGAACCGCAGTTACCTAACTTACGTATGTCTATGTATGTATGTATTAGTTAGAAATATAAATTGGGCCCAAGGTCGTTTGATGTATATTGTTCCAATGTATATTCTTTATTTGATATTATTCACTGGGTTTTCGCTCACGCTCATTCATGTGTTTGTAGGTGAGCCTAGAGAGGTCCAGACCCAACCTCAGTGAAGTCTGTATGGAACAACCAAAGTTTTGAAGAGTCAGCCCTTGCGTCTCAGGCACGAGACACGTCTTCGCCCTTTTGCCATTCTGTGTATTTCGTCATGTTGGCGAGGACTTTGGTATACGTCTGTGTATAGTTTTGTTTGGCTGACTTAGATTTGAATGATCCTGTCCATACAGAACCTTATGCTACTCTACTTTCTGTTGTGAGTTATTAACATATGTAAATGTGGAATGTTATGATGTGTATATAAGCACGGCTCTATGGACAAAGTTTTAAATTTGCTTCTGTTTGGCCCCTTTACTCTAATGAGTTTTGTCTCATTTGGTTTGAGGCCGTAGGTAATCTCGTGATTACTGGCCGGTTATGGCCTTAACCCATAGGGGCGGGTTTGGGTCGTGACAATTACGGAACTTGTTGATTTGTGTTATTTTTTTCTTAATTTTTAGAGTTATTTCAATTATTTGTTGACATCTATAATTGTTTTGGAATTTTCTTGTTAATTGTTGATATCTAATTTCTGAAATTTATCTTTTGGTATATTTAAGGAGAATTTTTTTATAAAGATTTTGATATTAAGATTTTACAAGATAAACATATAATATTTTCATAATAGTTAAAATTTCTAATAATTTTTACATAGAAAATTCGACTCAGAGGAATTTTGGATGACTCGGAGAAATTTTGTCACGACTTAAAGAAATTTTAATTTTCATAAAGAAATTTTGAAATTTTTCTGTGATCATACCAGAGAAATTCTCTATGAAAATTGAAATTTTTGAGTCAAGGCCTAAACCTCTCTGAGTCAGGCGAAATTTCTCTGAGTCGGGTAAAATTTCTTTTAGCCGAATTTTCTCTGTGAAAATGTTGAGAGACTTAACTAATAAAAAAATATCTGGAACCTTTCTTACTATACAAAATTAAAAAGGGATGTTTCACTAGTTTTTTTTATATTTAATTGTTGATATTACTAATGTTGGGATATGTGAAAGAATAAGTAAGACAAAATATATAATTTTTATTTTATTCATTTTTTTATTTTTTCTCTGCAAATTTGATATTAAAACCTAGAGAAATTGTTAGAATTGGTTTGGGAAAAATATAATTTTTTTTTTCTAAATTTTGGTCTATTTTTAAAATGGGACCTATGCGTCAAAGTTGGCGGGTCTATGTGGCAACGTGTTTTTTGCCACGTGACGATTCACGTTGTATATTTAGTTATTCAAAACTATTATCGGGTAAATGAAAAATCGATGCCAAATTGAGCTCCATGAAAATGGTATTTTGGTGAGTTTTCCATAAGGGATGAAGAAAGGCTTGTCTCATATTGCTTGGGTGGGCAAACATGGTACGGGTTTACAAGTCTTGAGTTTGCATCTTGGGAAGAGCCCCAAAGGGTGCGCAAGTTTTGTGGATGGGGAGGTTATGGGTAAAGTCAGTCTTGACCCATTGGACCAAAAAATCACCACACACGTGCCCGGGCTTAGGCCTGGGTTTGGGCCAGGTGCAAGGAGTGAGATTGGGTTGGGCTTGTGTGGTCCAACCCAATGCTTATCTTTTTGGATAAAAAACATTTGAATTTTATTTTTTCTAAATTAAATTCATACAGTTTGGAATTTAAATTTCTGTTTGAAATTCAAAATAAATTCCAAAATGACCCTAACATTTCTAAACATTGGTAGTTTGGTCCAATGCACCTTTCCAGCTTTTTCCTCCAACTTGAACAGGTTTCATGCCTGTTCAATTTTGTCCCGAACTGCCACCAGTGCTTTTATAAATAGGCAGTCCTCTGTTTGTTCATTCCATTCAATTTTCGGCCTTCTTTTTGTCTGCATTTTTTCTGCATTTTCTACGTAAGAGAGACTATATACACTAAGTGTGTTCGTTGAATAATTAGTGTTTAGTATTGCTACTATTTGTTGTCAATCATTTTATCTTGAGAGATAGACATCCATATTCTGAAAGTACTGTGGAAATGACAAATCTATCTTAAGAAAATGGTGTCAAATGCTGGACTTGATCAATTTTTTCAAGAAAATAAATATTGTAAGTATTTTATTTTATTTTGGTTTTTAGTTTTTTTTTTTTTTTTTTTTCCAGATTTTGTTTGGTTTCTGTAATTAAAACAGGATATGTTTTTCCATTTTTTTTATTTATATATTCTATTTCGATTTAGTACTCGCACAGAATTTCTTCTATCTTAAACTATTCTTCGAATACAGTAAAGATTGTCTAACAATCTTAAGACAATTTGTTTTATTAATTTAAGACTAGTCTTTTGTCACGACCCAAACCCGCCCCTATAAGTTTAGCGTCATAACCAGCCAGTAATCTATGATTACCGAACGCCTGCTTAATAGTAAGGACAATAGCACAATAATGGGGTTGGCAGAAGCCAATCAATGATAGAAAGTAATGTCCAATGAGCCGTGAGGACTTACATGTACAAAACAACTTACATATACTATCAGTGCACAATTACTTAAGTCTAAAACACACTTATATACAAAACAAAAGCATCACTTAGGGAATTAAATCCCATTATCAAAAACAGTACTAACAAAAGTCATAAAAACACTACATCCAAAATAAGTGTTACAAAAGGGTGAATTCAAGACACCCATGCCATGACACATTTTACTTCGGAACCTCGCGGTAAGACACAATGATTGGCTTGACAAAATCAGGGTTAGGGTCGACGCTGCTAGCTTTGATCCGATGCTCGATCACCTATATACATATATATATATAGTAAATAGTGAGCTAGAGCCCAGTGAATAACAACTGTGTAAAGAGATTAAGAATGATGCCTTTATTCTTGGCAATCTCGTTTGACAAAACTCCTTTCAGTTGTACTTTTATTCGCTATTTTATTTCAATGAGGCTATGAGTTTTTAGATGCGAATCCAACCCGAATTGTGCCTTGCAGAGAAGTTTGTGGTGTTTAATTCTTTCATGATTGCCACTTCGCTGACTATGACGGGAATCAAGCTGCCCGGTCAGCTCGCGGTGGTCCAGGAGGCAGCGCCCCTTGGCGGGTCTGGGGCAGCGCCCCCGAAACAAAATGCAAAAATGCATTCGAAGTTGCCTGTCCGCTCGAGCAGACATTCCCCCGCTCGAGCGGAGAATCATTGGTTCCAGAAGTTTGATCACCTGCAAAAATACTGGAAGATGTTTTTTCGCACTCGAGCAGAATTTCCCGCGCTCAAGCGTCGGTCCGCTCGAGCGGCCATTCTGGCACTCGAGCAAAGATCGCAGAATAGATTTCTATAAATACGTGATTCAGTCAGATTTTAGGGTTACGCCTCTAGATCTTCTTCTTGGATATTAGGGTTTATATCTGGGACTATTTTGCTGTTTTTCTTTGATGTTTGATTGAGTATTCAACTCATGGTTTAAGAAGCATATATCAAAGGATTGTTTGTTTATTCTACACAAAAGAGAGAGTTGTTCTTCGGTGGATTCTGGAGAATTCGAGCCTGAAGCTTTGGTGGATTTCGGAGTGGCTCATCGTCGTGATTCGACATCGGCGTTGTGGATTCAACATTGGGCAAGACAATTCTGAGGTGAAGACGGGGCTGGAAGAGACACATAAAGGTTGGTTCAATTCGGGCGTGGATTCGCTAGGTAATTAAAAGTATACTTGTGTAATTCATTTATGTCTTTTTAGTGGATTGTTTTGTGGCTTTTGCCCGTGATTTTTTTTATCACAATTGAAGGCGCTCCAATTGTGGTTTTTCCACGTAAAATCGTTGTATCGATTTGTCTTGATTGTTTGATTGGGATTGTTATTTATTGCTTAAAATTGATACATAATCAAAAATCAACATCTAGAGGCTTTACTAGATTTTTCAGTTTGCAGAATTGTTTCGAATATGAACCACTTGAAAAAGTGATCGCATATAAACATTACTCAAATTATTCCAATTCAAGTAACAAGCCTTCATCCACAGGCATTCAAACAGTTTAGCAATTAAGCAATTAGCATCATGGCAAGCATGCTAAACATGGCAACATCAACATTCATGCAAGATGCTAAAACGAATAAAGGCTCACCTAGTACTCCAAGCCAAAAGAAAAATGAGTTAGAAAAATGTATGATTCCTAACTATGCGATATGACTAATGCAACACATGCGATAATGCAACTAATAGGCTCGGCTACTAATATGGCATATGAATCAATTAAATAGCATGCGATCTAAGCACGTATTCAAAGAAGTATCAAACTAACAATGCAGTTAAAATGATGAACCGAGCCTCCGTGCATGCAATACAAGTGGATGCAAACATGAAGTATGCTAAACGAAACATGATGTCCCTAAACTAACCATCATAAGCTAGTAAATAAAAGGGAGAAAGACGTGAGGTTGGAAGACATACACATTATTACATTGCGCTCTCACGAAGGAGAGTTCGAATGAACTAACTAGCTAATTAACTGACTAAGCTAATTATTACAACACAAATCAAATTAGCTAAACTACTTAACTAATTATTACAACAAATGAATCAACTAACTATTCTAGTTAACTAACGAGTTACAAAACGAAATTGAATAACTAATTAGCTACAACACTTAGCAAAATTAATTAGCTACAACTAATTAATTACAACGGATAGCTAAGCTAAGTATTTAAACTTAAAACAGGCTCGGTATGCGACGAATGCTTATGTACGTGCTCGGTTTCCACCCAAAAAGTCACTGTTTTGCTTCCGAAGAGCCTCAGTTGCACAATAGAACACATACACTGTTACCCACTTCCAAAATAACTCTGCTCTGCTCAAAGAACACACTGCTGAATTTTGCATCAATGGCCGACTGGCCACCACTGACAACTGGCCGGCTGGCCATGGATGGTGGTCTGCCGGCCACCTGCCGGCCACTGCTGCACAAGTTCATCTTATTGCAACAGAGGACAAGCATAGCATATATAGGGTATTTTCAAGGGTTGTCTGCACAACTCACCCCTCCTTTTCATGAACAAATCAAAGGAGTAGCAAGTTTGATTCACAAACCATCAATGGATGCAATTTCATTGCATGATGGCTTATGAAACCAAGTGTGCAAGTTCAATAAATGCAATGAAATGAGACACAAAAACCACCGCTCTATCATGAAAGATCAAGGGAAGTGATGACCTTGGAGACTTGAATCATTTCATCACTAGTAAGTATGAAATAGCCCAAGTTCCATGTGTTCAATTAACGTCCGATTGAACACAAACAAATTATTATCTTGCACCTTTTTTAGCCTCAATTTTATTACATCATTTTAGATTACCAACCATTCTTTAATGAATTAAGTCCAAATGGTGAGTTTAAGTCCTCTAATGGAAAGAGGGCTCAAACCAAGAGTTGTCTTAGGCATGAAAGAGAAATCATATCGTTGGTAATGAACCCCCTAAGGGATTAAACCATTAAGCATAACATCTCAATCTCATGCTTTAAACAAACAAGTTGTTTGAACCACTTTCAAAGCAAAACAAAAGCCAAGAAAGGAGGGAAGTTGCAGAGCTGATTAATGGTGATCACAAATATGGAAAGCCATAAATAAATGCAATCAACTCAAATAAGAAGGTGTCTAAGGCTTAGAACACCAAACTCATGAGGACTATTATACTATAAGCATGCAAAACAAAGCTCAAATGCAACTATCAACCAAAAAAAATGCTAAAACAGGTCTAAAACAGTCCTAAAATATGCTGGAATTAAGCTAACAAAAGCTAGATTAACATGCTAAAACATGGCACAAACTAGGCTAGTATGCAAGACACAAGGAAGGGAGGCTAACCCCTCCAAATTTGGACTTCAAAACATGATTTTGGCCAATGAAATAACTCTAAAAAACAGTGTTTAAAAGCTCAAAAAAAGATAATGCAAAGGTGGGAAACACAAGGGTAAAGGCCTTCAAAACAAAATGTAAAGAAGGGTGAACCACCTCTCAACCTTTAATAGCCTTAAATCACAAGTTTCAGCCCAAAATTCAGAGTTTAGACAGTCCAAAAACAGCCCAAAAATAGTAAAAAAATGTGCTGGAATGAAGACAAAAATAGCTAAAATAATAAGCTAAAACATGGAGTAATTTAAACAAGTAAACAAGCCAAAGGAGGGGTGGCTAAACCCTCAATTTTTCGGACTTCAAAACCACTTTTTTAGCCTCTAAAAACCTTTGAAAATCAGTGGTAAAAAGCTCAAAAAAAGTTGATAAAGAGATAGGAAACACAAGGGTAAAGGCTTAGAGAACAAGGTTCAAAGAAGGGTGGTTAACCCCTCTACCTTTAATAGCCTTAAACCACAAGCTTCAGCCCATAAAAATAGTTGAAAAACACTTCAAAATCAGCAAGAAAAGATAAAAAAATAAGTGGTGTAGAGATGGTACAAAAGCAAGAGAAGGTATACCTCTTGAAGAGAAATGAACACTTAAGTCATAAACCAACAATATCTCACTCTCAAGTGCTTCAAGAGCTCAAATTCAAGCTCAAATCACCTCAGTAAGAAGCTCTCTAGGTTTGGTTTAGAGTGTTTGGGAAAAGGCTATACAAGTTGCAAGAGAGAAAGAGAATTGTAAAGAAAGAGAATTGTAGAGAGAGAGGATATTTTCCAAAATTATTTCTTCACTCCTAAATGTTTCTAACCTTGAAAGCAAGAAAAGAGGTCCTCTATATATAGAAAACATGAGCCTTAGGTCGAAAATATCTAAAAAGGGACAGTTAGAACTTTGTGGAAACAGTTGGAGAAAATATCTGAGTTTTACACTAGTGGCCGACAGGTGGCCAGCTAGCCAGAAGTGTGCATTGCTGGCCACCAATGGTGTCCGGCTGGCCATCTTCCGGCCCCCTGTCAGCCACCAAAAATATGCTTCTAGGCTCGACTTCAAATGGGCATATCTCTTTTATCTGGACTCGATTTTCGGTCATTCTTGAATCTAAATTGAAGCCTCAAAAGTCCACTTTCCAATGGTGATGGCCTCATAACTAAATTCCAAGTGTACAAAAGGATAGGCCTAATTTAGTGAGGCTGCCCAGTTCTCTCTTAACGGTTTCATGCCCAACTTCTTCCTTAACTAGTTTTCTCCCCTTCTCTTCAATTTTCTTCAACTCCAAACCTTTAAATAAGATGTTTTAAAGATTTTTTTTCAAAGAGTTCACCTCTCTTTCATTTATTTCCATTTTGTCCTTACTCGATTTACCGAAAAGTGCAACATTTAACGAAATGCGAGTCTCGAAACATCGTAGAAATATTTTCAAAAATATTTTGAAAGAGAGGGTTTTAAGGTCTAAAATAGTTTTGGTCAAAATAGTTTTGGTTGAAAAATTGGGTGTAAGGTTGGGATTAGAAGCTCTTCTTGCTGAAGAAATCGAACGTTTGTACAGCGTAACTTTCATCATCGAGTGATCAATCAGTGGCGCCCAAGTCTTAAAGACGGTCAAAAATTGGGTGTCTATAATAAGGTTTCGCCCTTTAAGAATATAGCACAAGATTTGTACACATCAATACCAAGGGTAGAATCACCATAAGGAAATAACACAGACAATATATATCCTAAGGGTTCGGGTGTTGATGCTAACTTAGAAGCAAAGTGTGATGCAATAAAAGAATGAGTTGAACTAGAGTCAATAAGAACATGAGCTAAATGGCCACAGATAGAAAGCGTACCTGACACAGCGTTCTCGGTAACTTTCGGGTTCCTAGGCACCAAGGCAAAAGCTCTTGCTTGGCCTTTTTCGTCCTTCCTCACTACTCTAGGTACTGCGAGTTCTAGGGCTAGTTCAAAGGGGCCTGCTACAAGATTGGTAAACTTTGGACAATCTCTCAGCAAGTGACCAATTTGCCGTATTTAAAGCATGCTCCCGTGTCTTGATGGCATCGTCTCCAATGAGCCCTCCCACAAGTAAGCCAATTTAGAATGGTGCCACTTCTGGGGTTAGTAGGACCTTGATTGCCTGGATTAGTTGAACCCCGTATTTACCTTGAACCCCGTATGTACCTTCTTTGGGGGTGTAACACCAGATCTTCTGTTGTCTTTCTCCCAAAATCGCTTCTTTTGGCTTGTTTCCCCAGAATGTGAGATTTTAATCCCTTTTTCAGTGATGTATGCTCGATCCACCACTTCTACATATATTGGCAACTTCAGAACTTCAATCTTGTTTCTAATGTCATCATCTAAGCTGCTTCAAACTTCCTAGCTTTCCGGGCTTTGGTGGAAAATGATATATGTCGCAAATTGAGCTAGTTGCATGAACTTGCTCTCGTATTCAGCCACTGTCATTGATCCTTATGTAACATATATGAATTCCAATGCCTTTTGTTCTCGTAGTAAATCCGGAAAGTATTTTTCGAAAAATACTTCTAAGAATCTTGCCCAAGTCACGATTTCTTCTTTTTCCAGAGTGAGAAGCCATCATTCTTGCACATCATCCTTAAAAGTGAAGGTGGCAAAAGTTACCTTCTGAATTTTTGTGCAAGGCAGCAAGTTTGAACCCAAGTTTCTGCTATCAACGGGTTTGAACTGCAAGTGAATGTGGTGGGCTTCAAATCCTGGAACTGTTTTATTGTAACCGGCTCTTCTCGCCATTCTAGCATTCCATTGTTTATGTTGGTTTGCAGGGCCTGCAAAAAACTAGTAACTGTTTTTTTCATGATTCTTTCCATTGAGTATGTTCTGTTGGCTGATGCCCCGGTTCCATTACCATCATTGGCCATTACTACAAAGTAAGGTTTTAGTAGAATTAATTTAATAAGCATGAAATCACATTCATAAAGCATCATATATATATATATCACCAGCTTTACTATTAATACAAATATGGTATTAGTACTACATCCTTATCTAAAAGTTAAAAGTTATGTTAGTGTCTAATCATTTGAGTACAAAAATAGGGATTAGAACTAATCATGATTAGCTCACAAAAAGGATCCTCCTCTCTAGCGTCTAGATTGGCGAGCCAAACAGCCATGGAAAGTACTGCTGGATGAGAAGCTTGAATTCCCATCCCAGCTGCACTACCCCGAAACAAACCCATGCTGCCTAAACTATATAAATGGGGACAGACTGTAGGTATCTCCAAAACGCTCGATCGACGATCCACCCAGGTGTCTCGACATATGTTAAGTCATTACTAAAATCGACATTCTAGACATTAATAATGTCCAAGGGGTTGAGGACATCGGTGAGTATGTAGTTTCCTGGGAAAACATTTCCTCTCATTTCAACATAATTCAGGGGCAAAGGGCCAACTATGTAGTGAGGGCAGTTAGTCTTAGGGCAAGGCCGACCATGTGGGTAGGCCCGAGATACCATCCTCGAGTATAGGCACGGCTCTGTCTCCATAATAGATATGCCAAATTATCAGGATCAGCTTGTAGATATATTGGTCAACCCATCAGCTGGTCAAGGCCCGAGTGTAGCTGTCTGACTATGTCCTCAAAATCTCCCCATCTTTCTAGCGAGGCAGGGGCGTGATGTTCTCCAAAGATTCCCTCCAGACTCTTAGTCTCAAGCTCATTCCAAAATGCCTCATTGAGAATTTGCTCGGACATCCCTACATCACATAACAATTAACTATGGTGCAAAGAAAAAGATCTCTAATGTTGACATATTCTAGAAATATTAATTTCTAGATATTTATGTAAAAATTTTGTTTTTAACTCTGTTTTGATACCACCTTTTTCACGACCCAACCCTGATTGCTTAGGACTGGAATCGCAACTTGCTAATTAATTCTAATGTTAACAAATTAAGTGGAGCAAGCAAAGGCAAAATGAAAGTAAGAAAATTAACTTCATTACTTATCTTACTACTTTAATAAAAGGAAATACATCTATCGGCTTTTCTTATTTTATTATTCAGTGACAAACACTTATTACAAAAAACAAAAACAAAACAAAACAAAACAAAATGACCACATTAGGTCTTGTGCTAGTCCCATTATACGAGATTACTACTTTTCCTTACACATCATCACCTGAAAGAAAATAACAGCTATAAGCATATAGCAGAGTAAGAAATATTATATCAAGAGTATAGGGCACAAAATCACCATGGATAATTATTTAGGCTAAAACATTATGCATTATTTAATTTGAGTTGAACAAATAATTTTAAATAGCATAAATGATTTTCATAATATAAATAAAGTGATTATAACCACGATACAGAACAGAATAAAATACAGGTCACAAAAGTAACAATCAGAACAGAGGTCAATGGATCCATAACAAATAGAGGGCCATAGAGTGACCAATCAGAGGCCAATGATTATTTAAGTCCTCCAAGGCATGAGACCCCATGGTAGTACTCACAAAATAAATATTGAAATAATCATTGGCAAATCATATCCATGAGTTTTAATTTAAGCAAATAGGGTTCATAAAATAATTAACATAATCAAAACATTAGCATAATTTATAAATAAAAGTTGCATAAAATAAACTATGGTAACTCAAAGTATACTATAACTCACCTTAATATTGATTCCTACTATTGTTTTCCCTTTTCCGTTCCTTACTCTTTCTTCTTATCTTCAAATGGTTACACTATGCTCCTATTTATAATAAAGATGCATGGATCCGAGATACGTTGCTGCTGTAAACCTCTGCCACCTTTCCTATACCTATTGTCCTCGGAGCTAAAGCTTATCCCCAAGTAAGCTTATCTCCAAGCAAGCAAGGAGATTAGCTTAGATTTCATGCCTATTTACACCTTAGCCCAAATATCCAAAATAATTACACTTTTTTTTTTTTTTTGGGTGATATTAAACATTTGGGGTGTCACAGATTAAATTCCCTATCCATTCCTATGATGAATGTGATATCTACAACATGTGTTGTATGTAAGGATTTAAGGATAAGCTTTGCTTTTAATGATTAGTTATGTCTTGATTTAGGAATAAAAATCAAGATGAGTATAAAGGATACTCACAATAAGAATCACTTATATAAGTGTTGAACTGAGGCCAATTCTATGAGAATAAAGAGGCTAAACTCTCTTGAGCACTCATAAATAACCACGAACATTCAGGGCCAAAATGAACACAACCGTGAGAACCACGATGTGTTAGAAGATATTTTGTGTGAAATCTATTGTCTTGGCTTACACAAACAGCTAAATAATTCAAGGCATCACGTCTATTGGTTAGTCAGTAAGTCCGATAGGTTATCACTAGGGAAAATTCAAGGCCAAAAGCTACCCGTCTTAATGCAAGATATTTTTTATTTATACTCTCTCGACAAATTATGCATATTGTTGTATTTTCGTTGTCATCAAATTCCATTCATGTGGGGGATTGCTAGAAATGGTTTGAGAAAAATAGACTTTTCCTAAACTTTGGTATATTTTTAAAGTGGGACCCATGCGCCAAAGTTGGCGGGTCTATGTGGCAACACGTTCTTTGCTGTGTGATAATTCACATCGTATATTTGCTACTCAAAACCATTATCGAGTGAATGAAAAATTGATGCCAAAGTGAGCTCCACGGAAATGGTGTTTTGGTGAGTTTTCCATAAGGGATGAAGAAAGGCTTGTCCCACATTGCTTGGGTGGGCAAACATGGTACAGGTTTACAAGCCTTGAGCTTGCATCTTGGAGAGGGCCCCAAGAGATACCCAAGTTTTGTGGAAGGGGAAGTTATGGGTAAAGTCGACCTTGATCCATTGGACCCAAAAACCACCACACATGCACCCGAGCCTGGGCCTGGGCCTAGGCTTGGGCGCAGGTGTGAGATTGGGTTGGGCTTGTGTGGTCCAACCCAATGCTTATCTTTTTGGGCTAAAAACATTTAAATTTTATTTTTTCTAAATTAAATTATTACCATTTGGAATTTAAATTTCTGTTTAAAATTCAAAATAAATTCCGAAATGACCCCAACGTTTCTGAACGTTGGCAATTTGGTCCAACACACCTTTCCAGCTTTTCCCTCCAACTTGAACAAATTCCATGCCTATTCAATTCTGTCTGAACAGCCGCTAATGCTTCTATAAATAGGTAGTCCTCCGTTTGTTCATTCCATTCAATTTTCGGCCTTCTTTTTGTCTGCATTTTTTCTACATTTCCTGTGTAAGAGAGAGTATATACACTGAGTGTGTTCGTTAAACAATTAGTGTATAGTGCTGCTACTGATTGTTGTCGATCATTTTATCCTGAGAGATAGACGTTTATATTCTAAAAGCACCGTGGAGAGAACGAATCCATCTTAAGGAAACGGTGTCAAACGCTGGACTTGATCAATTTTTTCGGGAAAATAAATACTGTAAATATTTTATTTTATTTCTGATTTTTTCTTTTTTTTCCCAGATTCTGTTTGGTTTCTGTAATTAAAACATGATCTGTTTTTTCAATTTTTTTTTATTATTTATACATTCTGTTTCAGTTTAGTACTCGAATAGAATTTCTTCTATCTTAAACTATTCTTCGAATACAGTGAAAATTGTCTAACAGAAATAAGCCGATTAATTTTGCATAGAGCTATCAAATGGGTAGGTTTGGAAGAATCAAAATAAATTATGTTTTAAAATAACTCATTTAATAAATTGAATTAAGCGGACTGGGTTAAATTGGATATGGTGGTGGTGGTGAAGGAGGAGGAGATGCAAGGGCGACGCGACGTTACTGTGAGGGGTGTCACTGAACCCTCTGGCTGAATTTTAAAAAAAATATTTTATTAGATAGTTATTATATTTTTGGGAAAGAAAACAACAAATTGAACCCACTGAAATATAATTTTGTATCCTTAATTTTCAAAACCATTACTTTGAACCCACTAGCTAGTAACCCACTAGCTAGTAATAAATCTATTAATATTAATATACGATAAGTAATATTCATGCGTACTAGTTTGTTTGTCACTACAACATTTTCTTAATTTAGTGACATTTGAAAGTGCCACAAAACTATTCTTCTAATGACATTTTTTGGTCTTGTGGCATTTTGAACAAGTGCCACTTCTATCGGTGCCACGGTAGATACGAGTGCCACGATAGATACTTGCAAGTGCCACTGCACCATCATGGCTGAAAACTTTCAATGACATTTTAATGTCATGGTAGATATTATTTGTGGCACTATCAAGCGCCATTAAAAAAAGAGTTACTGACACTTGTAAGTGTCATTACACCATCAAGACTAAAACCTTTCAATGACACTTTAATGTCATGGTAGGCACTATTCGTGACGCTATCAAGTGCCATTCATGACGATAATTCGTTGTAGAACAATTTGATCCGCTCTTGCGGAGACTCGAACCGCCAACCTTCCGCACCATAAACCTTATACACCACACTCTTCCCACTACACACTACAAGAAATTGCACTTTTGGCGACTACTTTTGGCGACGACGTCAATTTTTCATAGGCAAAACTATATTTTTGGCGACACGGTGATCAATTTCGTTGGTAAAAGTAGACCTTTACCGACGCAATTTACAATCGTCGCTAAAAAAGTATAACATTCACTAGCACCACATGATTATATATGCAACATATATTATTTATATAGTACATACATCCATATTAATATAAAAGTATATGTATACACATAATTATTTTATTGAACATAATTTATGTAAAATAAACTATTTACTACCAAAATTAAAAAAAAAGACCACTTTTGGCGACTAAAAATATTTTTTAGTCACCAATTCTATACTTTTGGCTACTAATTGTTTTTTAGTTGCTAAAAAACTTAACTTTTGTCGACCAAAATCGGATTTGGTCGTCGAAGATGCACTTTCAGCTACCAAAATTTTGGTCACCAAAAAATTTTATTCCCGCCTTAGGATTTTAGTTCTCCCGCGCTAAAAATGACCACTTTTGGCGACTAAACTTATTTTTTAGTCGCCAATTGTAGACTTTTGACTACTAAAATTTTTTTTGGCACCAAAAAGCTTTACTTTTGGCTACTAAAATTTTTTTAGTCGGTAAAACCCATATAATCAGCGACCAAACTTATTTTTAGTCGCCAATTGTAGACTTTTGGCTACTAAATTTTTTTAGTCGCCAAAAAGCTTTACTTTGGGCTACTAAAAATTTTTTAGTCACTAAAACCCATATAATCAGCGACCAAACTTAGTTTTAGTCGCCAATTGTAGACTTTTGGCTACTAAAATTGTTTAGTCGCCAAAAAGCTTTACTTTTGGCAACTAATGATGTTTTGGTCGCTGAAAGCTATACTTTCAGCGACCAAATTTTTTTGGTCAGGAAATTTAGTTACCGAATATGCTTTTTCCTGTAGTGTATATTGAGTTTAATTCATTTATTTTTAATCATTTACTGCATTTTAAAAATTTAGAAAATATATTGGCATTTTTTGTTTTTTCAAAAATGTCATTATAAGCTTGGAAAGTTTTTGGCTTAGTGGCATTTCTCAAAATGCTATAAAATATTTGTTTATGACACTTTTCACCTAAGTGCCATAAAAAATAATTTGCACCTACCTAGTGTCCTGACATTTTTTAAAAAATGTCATTGCAACTAAAGTTTAGTGGCATATGTTGGTAAATGTCACGAACATAATTTTTTGTGTCATTATTTTATAAAATGTCATAAAATTGATGTGACATTTCTTTATTGAAATGCCACTAGACCCTTATATGTTTTGTGGTTCTGTGGCATTTTTTCTAAAATATTTAATGCCAATTTTTATTTTTGTGGCATTTTCTAAAAACATGCTACTAGTGTAGTGTCACTAAAGTGTGACGTTTTTGTTGTAGTGAAGTGACACTTTTTTTAATTGAAATGCCACTAGAGCCTTGTATGTTTATGGCTCTATGACATTTTTCTAAAAAATGCCACAAAATATTCTTTTTGTGACATTTTTTAAGAACATGCCACTAGTATGGTGTCACTAAAATATGTTTTTGTTGTAGTGTTGTGACACTTGTTCATTGAAATGTCACTAAAGCCTTTTATGTTTGTCGTTTTGTGGCATTTTTCAAAAACGTGCCACTAAATATCATTTTTGTGGCATTTTCTAAAAATATGCCACTAGTGTAGTGCCACTAAAGTATGTTTTTGTTGTAGTTTTGTGACACTTGTTCATTGAAATGTCACTAGAGCCTTTTATGTTTGTCGTTTTGTGACATTTTTCAAAAACGTGCCACTAAATATCATTTTTTGTGGCATTTTCTAAAAATATGCCACTAGTATAGTGCCACTAAAGTATGTTTTTGTTGTAGTGTGTATTAGTTGATTATAATTAAATCTATAAATTCATTTCAATATATATTAAAAAAAAATTGTTATTTTTATAAGTGGGTGTAAATTGATATTTTTATCTCTTATATCATGGGATTAGATTATGAATCCCAACCGTCAAGAGAACTGGTAGTTCCATAGCATTTTTGCGAAATGAAAATGAATTAAGTGACATTTACTAAATTGTTAATCCAATAGCACCATGTATGGAGTAAAACGAGCATGCCTATAATCTTGATGTATGATTATTTAGTTACATATATTGAAAAAGATGTATTTCGTAGTGTTGATAATGAAATTATTATGTAACGATTTTAAAATATCAAATATTATCAAAATGAGTTGTAAAAGCTCATATTAACTTGTGTTTTTTTATTTAGAAAATAGTATTAATTTATTGAAATTTTCTTTTATTTATAATTTGAGAATTTAAATTAATTTGCTGATTTTTTGAAAATATGCAAAATTTTATAAAATATGTTGACACCACTAATAAAAATTTCTAAAGTCGCCACTGAAGAGACGGGAGATAAGAATGACTCACATTAGATGCTTACGTTGGCTATCTTGTTGTTATATTTTAACAATGAATATTATATTTTATAATGTTGTTTCAATAGTGATTTTGTTGTTTTTTTGTGCACAACAGACTCTCCATTAATTATTCCATTTTTACTACCATTTTAAAATAAAATAGTATATACAACATATTTAGAATTTACTAAATTTTAAAATTGTATATTGCAAAACAAGACAATCATGGAGGAGGGAGAAGGAACATAATTATTGAATGTGTTCTTTTGGTTTTGTAAATATCAATTTTAAATTTTTGATAGAAGTATTATGTGATTTTTTGGAAGTTCATTGTTGATTTGTGTTCTTTTTTTCTTAATTTTTAGAGTTAGTTCAGTTATTTGTTGATATCTAAAATTGTTTTGGAATTTTCTTGTTAATTTTTGAAATATCTGTTGAGGTGACGAAGAACAATATTTTTTTTAATACAGTCAAGAAGATGAATATAGTATTTTATTTTTTTTTATTATTAACTCTGTTGAATTGACAAATTTAACTACCAAATTTAATTCAAGGTATAACATTACTAAAACATTACAAGCTTTTTAACTAGCCTTAAAAAAAAGAAAATTTTAAACTTTATACTATTTTTTAGCTTCAACAACTCTTACAGCATTATACCTCACCTCATAAATTGAATTTTTAATGGTACAACAGTTTTTGTTTTGTTAAACCACTAGGCAACTTAAATGGAACATAAGGATTCAAGAAAGGCGCGGGGAATGAGCCTTAAGCTAGGGTTACCTACTTTGAGGTATCAAGAAAGGCGAAAATTATACTCTTTCATTGTAGGGTGAATTATATTAATAGTCTTTATAGTTTGGGACTTGTGTCACTTTAATCTGTAACTTTTTACCTTCTAGCTTATGGTATGGGAGATGACTTGAACTATTCTAGCATGGTACAGAATATGAATCAATCTCACACCTTCTATTTCACTTATTATACACCTATACTATGGTTAGTTGATTGAAATGAAATAAAATAAAATAATTATTACATTATAATGTCCAAACGAAACTTGGTATTTTCGTGTCAGGTTAAATGAAGCAATACAATGAAAGAGTATAATGTCTAAAAAGAACTTGGTATTTTCATCTTTCTTGGTGTCAGGTTAAATGAAGCAATACAATGAAGGGCAAATTATACTAATAGTTCCTATAGTTTGGAACTTGTGTTACTTTGGTCATTGACTTTTCAATTGTGACACATTTGACTCTGAATTTTGAATTTTGTTCCAAATAAGGACAATTGAAGATACTATTGTTTAATTTTAAGGGCAAAATCGTCACTTTAATAAAATATGAACTAATTTGATAAAAATAAATGTCAAAAAATATTTTTAAGTTTTTAAAAATTATTTTTATCCATCAATGATAAAATTATGTAAAATTGATTAAAATTAATAAAAATTACATGATTAATTTTTAAAAATTAATTTTAGATGATAATCATCCAAATACATAATAAAAATTAATTTGGTAAAATAAATAAATAAATATCTAAAAGATTTATCAATTTTATATAATTTTATTTTTAGTGGGTAGAAATAATTTTTAAAAATTCAAAAATATTTGTTTGACATTTATTTTTGTCAAATTAGTTTATATTTTATCAAATTGACGATTTTACCCTTAAAAAATCTAATGATATCTTCAATTGTACTCTTAAGCTAGGGTTACCTACTTTGAGGTATCAAGAAATGCGAAAATTATACTCTTTCATTGTAGGGTGAATTACACTAATAGTCCCTATAGTTTGAGACTTGTGTCACTTTAGTCCCTAACTTTTCAATTGTGACACATTTGACCTTAAATTTTGAATCTTGTTCCAAATAAGGACAATTGAAGATATCATTAGATTTTTTAAGGGTAAAATCGTCAATTTGATAAAATATAAACTAATTTGACAAAAATAAATGTCAAACAAATATTTTTGAATTTTTAAAAATTATTTCTACCCACTAAAAATAAAATTATATAAAATTGATAAATCTTTTAGACATTTATTTATTTATTTTACCAAATTAATTTTTATTATGTGTTTGGATGGTGATCATCTAAAATTAATTTTTAAAAATTAATCATGTAATTTTTATTAATTTTAATCAATTTTACATAATTTTATCATTGATGGATAAAAATAATTTTTAAAAAATTAAAAATATTTTTTGACATTTATTTTTGTCAAATTAGTTCATATTTTATTAAAGTGACGATTTTGCCCTTAAAATTAAACAATAGTATCTTCAATTGTCCTTATTTGGAACAAGATTCAAAATTCAGAGTCAAATGTATCACAATTGAAAAGTCAATGACCAAAGTAACACAAGTTCCAAACTATAGGAACTATTAGTATAATTTGCCCTTGATTGTATTGCTTCATTTAACCTGACACCAAGAAAGGTGAAAATACCAAGTTCCTTTTAGACATTATACTCTTTCATTGTATTGCTTCATTTAACCTGACACGAAAATACCAAGTTTCGTTTGGACATTATAATGTAATAATTGTTTTATTTCATTTCATTTCAATTAACTAACCATAGTATAGGTGTATAATAAGTGAAATAGAAGGTGTGAGATTGATTCATATTCTGTACCATGCTAGAATAGTTCAAGTCATCACCCATACCATAAGCTAGAACCACCATAATAATAACAATCACTCATAGGCTTGGTTTGGGAAGTGGGTTAACTTTTTAGCTTTTTGACTTTTTTGGCTATTTTATCCTAGAGCTAAAAAGCCTGGTTTGAGAAGGGTTTTTAGCTTTTTTTGACTTTTTTGACTTTTGTGTGAGAGAAATAATGTAATGATTAGAAGTTAAGGAAAATGCTCCGTAGCTCAAGCAAGTGAGGCTCGAATGGCCCGAAAAATACTACTTTTCTCTCTTATCTCTATCTCCCTCTTTTCTCTCAACCTAACCGAAGAAACCTGACCCAAAAACATACCTTTTCTCTCTTTATCTCTATCTCTCTCTCTCTCACTCCCCTGTTTTGCAGACAAACCCACATTAGTCTTCATTACTCTCACCCTTCTCTGTAACTTTCAAATATTTGCTTGAGTTTGATTTTGATTTTGGGTAGTGGGTGATTGAACTGTGGTGTCTTCAATTCTCTTTTTCTTTTTTTCTTTTTTTCGGGTGAGTTTTTGACCCCATTTTTTAATTATCTTCTTCTTCGATTAGATTATCCTTCTTAGATTCTTCTTTTTTTCTAATCTATAGCCTTATTTCTCCTTTGTTTTCATTCTGATTTTTTAATTTGGGTTTGATTTTGATTCAGTTTGGTTTTGGATTTGATTTGATTTCACATTCTGTTTGGTAAACAAAAATTGATTTTGATTTTGAAGAGGAAGAAGAACATATTCTCTCTTCCTCCCCCTCTGTTTTTTTCTTCTCTCTTCCTCCCTCTTTTCTCTTTCTCTCGCCTCTGTTTCTAGTTTCAGAGACAAAAGAAAGGGAGAAGAAAAGAGAAAAAGAAAAAAAAAAGAGAACAAGTGAGATTATTCCTAGGTTACAAAGATTGGCCAAGAAAGATGATGGTGAAGATCTGGTGAAGCATGGGAGGTTTGGGAGAGAGAGAGAGAGAGAGGAGAGAATACATTGATGAATCGGAGAGCAGAAGATAGTAGAAGAGACAAGAAAGGGGGAAAAAAAAATGGTCAAAACGACGTCATTTTGACCCCTCGAGCCACTCGAGCCTTGTATATTTCGAGCTACCTAGCGGGATTGATAGGTTAAATGTGATTTTTTTTTTTTGTCTTATTGGGGCTAAAAAGCCTATTTTGTTTTTTGTGACTATTTTAGCCCCAAACCCACTTCCCAAACAATGTTTGATTCCTCTTTTCTAAACTTAATTTTTTGAAAATTGTAAAGTTTTTGTCTGGTTATTCAGAAAATCTGAAAAAGTTTTCAAAATCTCTGTTTGGTTCCTCTTTTATGTCTTGATACATATATAGTATGTACATCTATATAATAAAACAAGATGATTTTTGAATTTGTCCTACACATATTTGTCCTACTAGGACATTTGAACGGCTTAGATATATTCAAATTATAAAATAACGGCTGAGATATATTTTGCAAAAATATCCTACATGTACACTTTTTATTTTCCCGCTTTTCTCTCTTACTTTTTCTTTTTCTCATCCATCCTTCCATGATCCCATGATCCCACCTTCCTTTTTCTTTTTATTTTTTTTATTTCTCTCATTTTTATTATTCTCTCTATTTGTGTATTTTTTTTTATTTTCTCCTTTTTGTTCATTATTTTTATTCATATCATATGGAAAAGTCTATGATCCCAGAATTAGGAGCCAGATTTTTTACTATATGTATTGAAGATTAAATTAATGAATTTTATAGTCCACAAATTAAATGAATTTGAATAATTAATTATTATTTTTAAATATATTGAATACTTTATAGACTTCATGAATTTCGACTTTATATTTATCTTCAACATCTATATAATAAAGCAAAATGATTTTTGAATTTGTCCTACACACATTTGTCCTACTAAGACATTTGGACGGCTTAGATGTATTCAAATTATAAAATAACGGCTGAGATATATTTTGCAAAAAAATATCCTACATGTACATTTTGTACTTTCTCACTTCTCTCTCTTACTTTTTCCTTTTCTCACACATTCTTCCATGATCTCATGATTCCACCTTATATATTTTACACATATTTCCATACATTGTATGTATGCCCGTAATACAGTTGGATATTATGGGCATACATACAATTTCCATATAGTTATATAAGCAAAAGCAATATTGTATGTATGTCCGTGGAAATTGTATGTATACCAGGCACATCTATCTATCTAGCTATATATTATATAAGCAAAAGCGAGTTTTCGTGAGGAGTTTTGTGAGAACTCCAAAATTTTATAATAAATTTGTGCTTTTATCAAATTAAAAAATAAATTTAAATAGTGTTGGGATTACAATTATATTCTAATTCTAATATTATTTACACTGTGCCTTCAGGCACGGACAAATGTTAGTATTTTAATAAAGCAGGACGATTTTTGAATTTTCAACATATTTTTGTCCTATTAAAACATTTGGATTACTCAGATCTGTTTAAGTTATAAAATAATGGCTGAGTCATATTTTTCAAAAAATATCCTACATGTACATTTTGTACTTTCTCGCTTCTCTCTTTACTTTTTCCTTTTCTCACCCATCCTTTCATGATCTCATGATTTCGCCTTATATATTTTACACATATTTCTATACATTGTATGTATGCCCGTAATATACTAGGACATTATGGGCATACATACAATTTCCATATAATTATATAAGTAAAAGCATTATTGTATGTATGCTTCATAGAAATTGTATATATGCCAGGCACATCTATCTATCTAGCTATATATTATATAAGCAAAAGCGAGCTTTCGTGAGGAATTTTGTGAAAACTCCAAAATTTTATAATAAATTTGTGATTTTATCAAATTAAAAAATAAATTTAAATAGTGTTTGGATTACAATTATATTCTAATCCTAATATTATTTACACCGTGCCTTCAAGTATGGACATACGCTAATATATATACAAAACAAACATGGTGATACTTTTGATGTGACAATAAATTTTTATGTTTTAGTTTTTATTGTTGAATACATCCTTTAGGCTTCTCTCTCTCCACTTGTGAATGGAAATTTGAATTTGCAATAATGAAATTTTTAGAAACCAAACAAATAAATTCATTTTCAAATCACTTTTTTAAAAAAAAACTCAAAAAACTAAAACCAAACATGATGAGTCGGATTCATAACTATGACCTAGGATCGAATCTTATTCCTAACAAGGATGAGATTGAACCTTATTCATATCTAGGTTGAGAGCATCCCAACAATCGAATTCATTACTACAACCTAGGATTGAATCTTATTCCTATCCAGGCCTGGATCCCTAAAACAACAAAACCTATTCCGCAGGAGGAAAACTTGACAGTGTCTTATGAGAGAGAGAGAGAGAGAGAGAGAGTTCCAAGCAATCCCCTTGAAACTACCAACATAAGCCAATACTTTCCTGGCATTAACCATAACATTCAATACGTGGACACACTGAAAGAAAATTCAACAATAGTCTCAACTGAAAGTATCTGTGCAACCATAAATAGAATTTAATTGTCAATAAACAGAAAACAAAAACATGAAATTTTTAGCTGAGAGAAAGAAAAATAAACTATATTAATGATCAAATGGAAGTTCAAATAGCATAGAGATGGAACTGTATCTTCTGTCATATTTGTCCCTATAATTCACCCTCTCTAATTGCCAGAACTCATGCATCTTTACTACATCAAAGCTTATCATCTAATTTATCATTTACCAGAGGAACCAACTCCTTTAGGCTACGTGGAGAGTGGGGCGTACTAGCAGTTGTTACTGGTGGTGGCTGTTGGGAGAGCAAGTGCCTTACATAACCATAAAATGTGCATCCCACAAGTGTCACTCCACAACCAAAGGCATTCATAGCTGAGATTGGGTTTCGGAATATCATCCATGAACATGTAACAGCAACTGCAACCTGTGTGGAAGGAACAATATAACAAGAAATTTGAAATCAGATGACAAGAAATATGTACTTTGAAGAACAAATATATATAATACACGTTTTCAAAAATGCTTGGGACCTCTAATTAGAGGTGCCACTAGTGATGTGGCAGTGGGTCCCACCCACTGCCACTGTCAGTGCTGTGTCTGGTTTTTTTTTTTTTTTTTTCCTTTTCCACCTCATTAGAGGTGTGTTTAGAGCCTCTAAATTAGAAGTCTCTAGCATCACTGTACACGCTTTAAATATTACTTGTATGCAACATATTTTCATTTTCATATAAAAGGAGATTTACTAGCTACTAAAAAAATATAGAAAGATGTGAGTGAAGGAAAAGAGGAAAATGCTTTCCAGATAGCCAATCTCATACTAAACTTCCAGTTTATTAATGAATAAAGCTTTTTAAAATAGATATATGTACTTTTTGTAAGTACTTTTTCAATACATGAAGTGTGCAGAAAAATATATCTTTTCACTATTTCAACATTGAAAAATATAAATGTATTATGTAACTTAAAGACAAAGAAACTACCAACTTTATTTATGCACACATATAATATATTTATTTGTTGTCATATCCCTGCCATGTTGTCTCTTGATTTTATATTATTATTTTTAATCAGTGCTGATGTGTCCGTATCCGTGTTTCTTAGATAAGCATAGACACCTAGTACCCATGGGCTAAAGTAGAATTTTGTGAACAATGCTGATGATGACTATGGTAACACAAGATAAGGAATTAGAAAAATATATGGGAGAACTTTTGAACAATGATAATGATGATGGCACTGACAATGGCAATAAAATGGTGATGTACGCTTTAAGGGATCCAATTCACAGTTTATCTCACCTTAAGATTTCCAGCAACATTAAACGTGACTGCAGTTGTAGAATGAATCACATAAAAGATAGAGAAATTAAGGCAGAAAGCCAACACTCCAGAGCCAAAAATAATAACAAGAGCAGAAAGAATAGATGTGTGCGATTGAAACCACTGCACAACCCCAACTCCTTCAAGTAATAGTGCTGGTACTGCCAAGATCATGGTTGCATAAGGTGCCATGTAGTACACTGTATTTATGCTGAAGGGTACCAAACAAACAAACAAAAAAAAAAAAAAGAGAGAGACTTAGCAGCAGATCAGCACCAATCACCAAATAATGAAATAGACTGGAAAATTTGAGACGTTGCAATGTATTTAAAAATTTCGGAACAACTCTTTACTTGGTTGAATAAGCAAAAATTAATAAAGCAGCAGTAAAGATAGCACTGTACTACAAGTTTAGAAAGCAATAAACTTAAAAGGTCCCATGTTTTCAATTTGTGATTGTTAAAAAGCCTACCAAAAGCAAAAGGAAAATTGGAATTTGCAACTTGCTGGAAATAATTAACTGTTGTAAATTTCGAAGTTCACATTCTAATCCAACAACTACTCAGCAATCAGATGAAGTATCAAGTCCAGATCAACTCCAAACTATTCTCATCCATTTATAAGAACAACGAAAATTTATAAAATAAACTTGGGATAATTACACTTTACCTCCTTGTGATTTCACACGTTTATAAATGTACTCATAAACTCCCTATAATTTGGAGTGATGTGCAAAAGTGACGGGACGTAACGGAATTAATGAAAAGATCAAATACCCTTAGATATTTATAGTGCTTACATGCTATAGTTCCTTCAGCTGTTTGATTACAATTTTTGGAGAGAGAGAGAGAGAGAGAGAAAGACATGGGTTGGGTTTGGGTTTGGGTTTGGGTTTGAAAGGATTTGGATTAAATCGAACTAGTAACAATCGATTGAAGCTACAAAGAATCTGCTTTTAGAAATTTTACTCCAAGTAATGCCGGAATCGCCGACGACGACGGAGCAATCGCCGTTGGAGGAGATGACGCCTTCTCGGACTGGTTTGTAGTACTTGGAGCGATGGTGGAACGTCTTGAAGGCGGGGTTTGAGGTGGGTTTTGGGGGGTTTGGGATTTGAGAGGTGGTGGGCATTTGGGGATTGGAATGGGGGATTTTGGTGGTGGTGGTAGTGGTGGAGGGGGTTTTGAGGGTGGAGTTGAAGGGAGGGTGGAGAAGAGGTTGGGGTTTGGGAGTGTGGCAAGAATTGCCATTGCTTTAGCTTTGATTTGTATTTGATAATAATATTCAAGTTATATATATGTATAGATGATTACAGTAGTATATATAGATTATGTGTTGATGAGGTTGTATGGAGATTTTGGTGTTTTTTTCTGTTGCAAAATGAAGAACAGAGCAAGGAAGAGGATAGATAGAGAGACTGAGGCTTTGTGTGGTTTAACTCTCAAAATACAATTTTTGAAAAAAAATTCCAAAATTTTGTTTGGTTGGAATTTTTTTAAAAAAAATTTCAAAATCACTTTCTCTCTCCCACCAATTAATCAATCACTTTTTTTCTCTCTTCTCTCCTTCTCAATTACTTTTTCTCCCACACACATCTACTCAACTATAATAAAATATCAAATCATCCCAAACTCTCATACTCCAAAACTATTTCCAAAATATATAACCAAACAAACCAAAAAAAATTCTAAACTCTTTTCTCAAGATTTTTTTTGAAAATTTATCTCCCAAAACCAAACCAAACCAAACCAAACCAAACACACCCTTAGATTTTCTCAGATTTTTATGGAGGATGTGGTGGGTGAGCAAGCAATGGCAAAACGGTGTCATATAATTGTGTACCATAAATATGAAAAATGTTACTATTTATCACAACATAATTTTAAATAAATTCAAATACTAAAAATATAATCATAACATTATTATTCACAAATTCAATTGAATGAATTCGCAAAAATATAAATTTTATTTTTATCTTTTACACTATTGTAAATTTGTAATTCTTTTTGTTTTATTTTTAAATTATAAATTTCATCTATTTAGTTTTTAAATTCTTTAATTTCAATTTATATAGTCTAATTCAAATTAATAATAACTTGGGCATTTGGTCGAGTAATTGTGTAACAATTTTTGTGGTGTGAGATTTCAAATTAAACTCTTATGAAGAGAAATTTGATATCCTTTATGATATCCTTTCTTCCCTATTATAGATTTGTAATTAAATATTATATAAACCCTAAATAAATAAATTAATTACTTAATTACTAAATAATGAAAGTGATTACCCCATAATTTCCACATCCTATAATGGAAGTGATCTCAGAATTTTTGGGTAATTAATAGTGAGTTTGGTGATGTAATGATTCTATAAGGGATTGGAAGGGCAAATTGGTCACCCTAAACCCAAATTTGGCGCCAACACACTAAATTCTAGTGCAGACACGCTTCTCTGGCGCGTTTGCCCGCTGTTAAGTTTACCGGATCCCGTCACTTTTGCACATCGCTCCAAATCACAGGGGGTTTACAAGTATATTTATAAATCTCAGGGAGGTAATACGCGTGAAATCACAAGGGGGTAAGGTGTAATTATCCCAATAAACTTCTACTTCAATTCATAAACAAGAAGAGTTTGGAACAAAAATGAAAATTTTGAATCTTGTAACAATTTGGAATTGGATTAGCTGTTGAAAGGTTTCTAGTTATCTTCTTAACCTTATATATCCCAGCAATCAAATGAAGCATCATTCCTGAACACTTGCAAATTGTTATTAGAAAACACCTATTACATTATTAAGAATAATATTGAGTTGATGATTGCTTTTGTCTATTTTATATTTCTATATCTTATCAACTTAGTTTCTTGTGACAAGCTGCACTTCCTTTCCATCCTATCAATTTATCTACCAATTCCATCACTCTATCTAATCATTGGTGTTCCCATATTTCAACTTACCACACAAATCCTACTTTCTCATACTAGCTTTTACCGAAACTAACATTCTGCTTCGTCAAAGCTCATAAATGAATTCATATGACAAAGCCACCTAATCAAATTATTCAAATCAATCACAAACCAAGGTCCAAAAGGCACCTTAGCCCTGCCCTGCAAAAGATGCACATATAAGATGAACGAGAGTACTTACTCAACACCATGCTATGAAGCACAGAAACAGACACGAACACGGATACGGGACACAGTGATTTCAAAAAAATGGGGACATGGACAAGGTGGGGGACACGGCAAATTTTTGTTTTTTATTTTATTTTATATATATTTGCTATGTATATTAATATTATGTTACCAAACAATCGAAATATTAAAAAAAAAAAAAAAAAAAACTAACATTAATTCAATATCTATAAACCACTATATTTAAACAAATTAATATATCATCCATGTTTGGACATGCGTGTCCCACCGTGTCCCTTGCAAAAAAAAATAATAATAATAATAAAATTAAAGGGACACGCTCCAGTGTCCAAATTTGGACACGGGTGTCCCTGGTGTCCCTGTCGTGTCCCCTACAAAAAAAAATAATAAAATGAAAGGGACACGCCACTTGGTGTAACCCCGGCGTGACCCATGTCCAACACCGCTACAGCACCTATTTTGAAGTACCCGTTCTTCAAAGACACCATGTAATTGGATTAGAAACCAAAAGTTTCAATACCAACACCACTTAGAAAACCTAGAAATCATGTCGATTTTTCATAAATAGAAGAAACAAAGCAGCTCACTTGAACATAAGCTTTCACAAACTTTATAGTTTTAGTGTCAAGTGTGAAGATAATAATAACTGAACTATATACAATAATACAACATATAAAAATAAACTTGACTTACAACAGACAGTAGGCAAAAAGTTATCATAACCCAAGTTTTATCATGCCATTGCTAAATGAAGATAAATATCTACCGAAGATTTCATCTTACAATTAGAATTGACATAGATGACAAAGTCTGTTATTGATAATAAACCCCCAGTGGACTTGATCGAAAAAAAAACAATGAGAGTCACTTTCCCTTTATTTATTTTATGTTTTTATTTATTTTTACCAAGAGAGAGAGAAGAAAGTACCTATCAAACTTGTACCCATGCAGTAGAGACTCTGCAAGGATAGTTTTTGTAGAAGTAGCAAGACAACCAAATAAAGCAGCACAAAATCCAAACATATTGAAACTAAGCTCAGTAATAGAAGTAAGAAGAATTCCGCCTACAATGGGCACCAAAGAAGCCCATATTCGCCAATCAAAGTGTTTCCTCCAAACTAGCCACTGCAAAACAACTGTTTCAAATGATGAAATCAAATCAGGTGCAGTTATGACACAATAAAATAAATGACATATGATTAAAAAAAAGATTAACAAAGTATTTGGATGATTTATTTGAAACATAACCTGTTGTTGCCGGGGTAAACGACTTTATGGTTTGCATAAAAGAAACAGGAATGTAACGCAAGCTTACATTCCCCAACACTATGTTAATACAAAACACAAAAGACATGGGAAAGATCCTTCTCCATTGATCTTCAGGATCAACCACTATGAGTGGCTTAAGCTTCAGCACCTTGATTACCAGGTAGGCACCAATAGTCGAGCATATGAAGTGTATACATGATACTGACAAAGGAAACTTGAAATCTAGTTTCTGTGGAAGAAAGGAAAAAGAAAAATAAATGTTTCAGATGCCATAAACAGTAATCATAATCACACAATAGTGTACTTCAACAAAGAGCAACTAATTCCAATGTTCCATATCTAGAAACTTGCTTGAACATATTACTCCCTTTGATAAAATATCAATTTTGTAGCAAGTATAAATGAAATTATGTTATAGAGATAGATAGTGGATTGATAAAACCAAAAGTTGGCCAACCATATGCTCTGCAACTGATTTAAAAGCATAAAAACCAAACACAACACAACATAGAAGACAATATTATTAGATCCATCACGATCATCTTTACCATTCAATGCCAAAAAAGATCCATTCACCAGTAAGCAGTAGCCATGTACAAATTGTTTTTGAGCTCAAGAATACACATAATTTTATCTCACATGGCTGAAAACTTATTCAACACATTGTTTGGACGGACTGGATAAGAAGGGATTGAAATCCACCGGACTGTTAGTCCTGGGATACGTTGTCTCCGAACTATTTGATTGGACTGGATTCGTATCCCATATTTGTTTAGTCATGAGATTAGATGTCAGGAAAAGACTACTTGGTTGGATAGGATATGAATCCTATGTTTGTTTGAGATATTATGGAGAATGATAAATGTTCGAATGACTATTTTAAATACATTTATTTTAAAAAATAAGAATAATTAAATAATGAAATTAAATAAAACATCTATTAAAATTTAAATAATGAAATTAAATAAAATATAAACAAAATTTTAAAATAAAACATCAATAAAATATCTATAAAAAATTATTTTAAAAAATTAAATAAATAAAATATCATATAAAAATTAAATAAAATTATTTTATTTTTAAATTGAGACATTTAAATTTTATTGAATTTTACTAAATATAATACATAATTAAATAGTAAAGGGTCAAAATAGTCATTTCACCACCTCATCTCATATCCTTCTTATCCCTCCATTTGTGTCCACCCCTTCCCATGGGACACAATAGTCCAATGAATTTGGGACAAATAGTCCGGGGGACTTATAGTCCGATGCCAAAATTTTGAACCAATTAACAGACTATTAGTCCGGATAGATTGATAGTCTAATCCCACCCCTCAATTCCTCAAAACAAACACCACCAAAGAAACTACTTTGTAATTGAGTCCATAATTTCAGGAGCATGCCATTTGTTCCTGAATAATTTATTTGAAATACATGATAAGTTCACTCTGTTTGTTTAGCATCAATATAGATTTCTTTTAGGTAGCACAAAATAAAATCAAAATAATAAAACCAAATCAAAACAAGCCTTGTGTCCCAATCAATTGGGGTTGACTACATGAATCCTTTTCCACCATCCGCTCTGTCATGAGCCAGCAGCTCATTATAAAGTATATATTGTGCAAAGAAAGACTAATTGTAAGCTTCTTTCTAGTAAGATTTCAAAACATTACATTTTACCTAGTTTCACACAATTTTTTCCTTTTTCCTTTCCAAATCCCTCCCCAAATCACCCAACCAAACACAGGCTAAGGCTTCCAAAAAAGGCGATCCAGTGCAGCAGCTATGGCAAGAAGATGGTCTCAGCCTTAGGCTCCCAAAAAAAATCGAACGAATTTAATCACTTCCCACAAAACCATTAGAACATCCTAATTTCAGCCAATCTGGAAAAAAAGGAATAAAACCAAACGTCCAGAAATTCTTTTGGCACAGCAGCATTCATGATCCATCACAAGCACAACCAAAATTCATCCTCTTCTTTTTTTCCTTTTTCTTTTTTAATGTAGAAAAACAAAATTCATTCATGATCCTAATTTCAGCATTGAAGTTGATATTAAAAATAAAAAAATAAAAAAATCCCCACCAAAAAAGTTGGGCAATTTTAGCAAACCCATTCAATAAAATTACTAGTATATAATTCTTCAGAGAGGTGGTGTGAGGAATGTATATATATATATACATATATAATTTAAAAAAAGAAAAAAAGAATGAACGGACCTGGAAGATCCATTTGTTCATGATAATAACGGTAACATTGAAGCCCCACCACTGAAGGATGGCGAGAATGGATCGAAAGACGGTCCATTGACAGAATCGACCCTCCTCCATCTGAGACAGCCTGAAGCCAAAGTTGAAGATCAACGCACTTGGAATCTACAGAGAGCTAATTAGAGAAGATGAGAGAAGCCCTAATTGAGGTGGCTCTTCTTCTCCCATCCCATGTGATGTCGTAGACGATAATGCATGTATCTATGTATATAGGTTGTTTGATTATCTGTCTTCTCTCTCTCACTCTCTTTCTCTGTTTAATTCTAGACGTCTTTGGCCTGTTTCACTCGCCCATCCCAAACCCCCCCTCTCTCTCTAGCCCCCCCTCTCTCTCTCTCTCCACAAATGTGTGTATCGTATGTATGAACGAGTAACATCAGTGGCACGGCAAAACATTCCAAAACATTACTTTTAAAAAAAAAATTAATAATAATAATAATTACACATATTATGAACTCGTTTAAAAATTAATTTTTAAATTTTTTATAAAAAAATAAAAAAGAGTAATGTTTTTAAAATAAAAAAAAAATATTTGTTATTTTAGCATATTAATAAACAAAGCTTAAATGTAATTTTAATTTACACAAATTAGGGATTTCAAAAAAAAATATTTAAAAAGATATTTAAAACATTGCTTTTAGTTTTAGGGTCCGATTGTAAAAATAAAATAAAAAATGCATATTCAAAATGTAAAAAAAAAATACTAAAAAAAAGGTTAATGATAAAAAAAAATTAAAAATTCATTCTCTTTCATTTTATTTCTTGCACATTCTTTAATAATAAAAAAAAATTAAAAATTTAAGCATTGATTTCTTTCCTCTCATATTTTAGTTTTAAGTCAAAAAAAAAAATTTAAAAAACTACATTTTAAACTAATTTATTTCCATATTTCTCTTGTATTTAATAAAATATTTAATAATTCATTTCATACTCATATTTTTATAAATTTTGTTAATTATTACACTATATCTATATGATATATGTATCTATGCTCTTTCCAAAGCCAAAGTCGTGTGGGTTCCACTGTTTAGTTATCTCAGAGAATAGCCCCTAGGTTGTGGGAGGTAAATCTGGTCAAAAAATCACAACCATTCAATGAACGTACTTTCTCTTTCCTGATATGTTAGACTAATCGATTCAAAATAAATAAATCGCTAGTTGGCATAAATAAATCGCTAGTTGGTAAACAGTTAGTTAGATCCTACGGCTGTGATTACCTGATTTTATCAGTAGCTTTGAAATGTTAGGCCGATTGGAAAAAAGTTACCCTAGACATGTGTGAAATACTATTTAATCTGTTAAAATCATATTGATTTGTATTTATTTGTACCGTTTTAATTGCTAATCATGATTTAAACATTAAAATTTGTAATTCGTCTTCCAAATTGTTCTGTTCTGCTATAGCTAATATATATATATATATATATTTTTTAACCTCTAATAAAATATTAAAGTAAAAATAAATGTGAGAGATATTTAATATATGAAATTTATTAAAAATTAATAGTTATATATATGAAATATATTATGTAAAATTATTTTTTATTATATATATAAAAAAAATATTTACAAATTAGTGTTATATATTATGCAAATGTATAACAATTAGTTAGAATATTTTTCAATCTACCAATCTGTCAAAAACCGTCCAAACTACAATTTATCAATTCGTTAATCCATCAATCAGTCATTCAATTTATAATTTTACTTTCAAATTACTCGAATTGTACTGCACACACCGTAGTGCACACCATCTGCCTATGCGCATTAGAGATGAGCAGCAGATATATCGATCTGCTTAAACCGACTGGACCGAACAGAACCGAACTGATCCATTGCATTTTGGACAGATGCATGATGACGAATGGACGGTTGTGGATTGATTTTTTTCAATCCGCTTAGTTTTAAATAGATGCGCGGATTTGAGATTCCTTTGGCAGCAACCGAACCTCCAAATCGCGAGCACCCCAAGTAAATTGTAAGACTTTGTTTTTTCAATTTGTTTAGATATTCTATTTGTGTTTTCAATTGAAAAATAGTTTAAATATTCTGTTGAAAAAGAATTTTCAACTTGAATATATTTTTTGAATTGAAAAAAATAAATGTGTTAGTTATCTATATTTTTTTGTTTTTAAATCTAACTCTAAAAATAATAAATAAAAAAGATGATATATGCTGGTTGATTTTTGTTTTCAAAAATAGATGTAGATGTAACAATATAGTAGCATACAATCTCTACTACTGCTCTGTTCATAGTTTTGGTGGTTTAAATTATTTTTTTATTTTAAGAACCACAGATTGTAATACTTTATGTGAATGAGGCATGTTGTGATTGTAATATGTGGATGAGGCATGCAATGATTGTAATATTCTAAAGTTTCAAACTTTCTTTCTTTGGAGGAGACATGTAGTAATTATAATCAATGTGTTTGATTTCAGTTTTCTAAATTCTATTTTTTGAAAATTAAGTTTTTTGTTTTTCATATTTTTTTGTTTTTAGTGAATATTTTTTAAATTTTAAGTAATTTTTTTACTTTTTTTAGATGCACATTACTTAGAGGTATCTAAATAGTAAAATATTTGTGAAACAATATTTTAAAAAATTAATAAATACACAAAAATACGAAAAATGTACCAAAATTTTGTATTTTTTGTATTTTTTGATATTTAGTGTATTTTTAAATAAAAAAAATCACATATATTATACTTTTTAAGTGTATTTATGTTAGGTGTGTCTAAAAATTTTTAAAAAAAATTGCTCAAATATTAAAAAAATTTATTGAAAACATTAAAATACGAAAAATAAAAAAGTAGAATTTTCTGAAAACTATAACCAAACAAGCTGAATACTCTTTTAATCATTGACTATAATACTCTTTTTTTTTCTTTTTTTTTTAGAAATTACACAAGTTGAATTATATTAAAAATTTATAAAATTTTAAACCATCAAACTAATTCGCATCCATCCGCTAATTTGTCAATCCACACCCGCCGGATTGACAAATGGATGTAGATTGATTTTTTAAATCTATCAATTTAGCGGATGAATGGTGAATTAAAGGAGTGGCCGCAACCGATCCGCTCTCACTATTAGGGTTGGTTTGGGATGTTCTAAAAAAGTGCACTTTTTGACTTATTGACTTATATGGGTTGGGTTTGATGTGATGTGTTAGAGAAATAATATGATTTAAATAAAATAATGTGACTTAAATAAGATAATGACTTTTTATATTTTAATAGATGTCAAACTTGACCTTAGTGCACATCATTGACACCGAAAACTGCGTTCTGGGTTAATGTGTTCTTAACGATTGCACCTGATTTTGGTTACCTCATCACCTAGGTCTTACAGTACCCACATTCACTAATTTAATTAGTTCGAATTCTCCGGAAGGAGTCTCATTTCGCGAAATTCGCGTATGAGAGAGAAGAGACTCTTTCAGAATAATTCGTAATAAATAAATTTAGTGAACAGATCATTAATCAAGTCATAATAAAATTTTATTATTTTTAACACATTTTTTTAGAGACACTTTTTTATTAAAAAAATTTACCTACTATATTTTATTTAGTCCATATTAATTTTTTATATTCTTATTATGGATGATATAGTTACCAAAATATCTTTAATAATATTCACATTTACAGTGCGAATGTTTCGTCATATGAATGTTCACACCGTCAATGTGAATATCCATACCATCAATATGAATATTCATATTGTCAATATAAATGTTCACACTAGCAATGTGAACATTCACACGTTAATATGAATATTTACATTGTAAAATATGAATATTCACATCACCAAATTGCTAATCGTTCAAAAAATATTTATAAGGGTAGAAATGTCCATAAAATACCTTAAATATAAGAATTATGATTTGGTAGATCAAATATTTAAATAATATGATCTATACTATATATTAAGTAAAAGGGGGTTTCTAACCCTCAAGGCCTGTGGGAGCTCCAATATTTCAATCCTAATTTTCTAAGTTTTTGTTTTTTTTATAAAAAAAATAAAATTAAACTCAGCATTTATTAACTTCTCTCAACCCACAAGACTTTTTGACTTCTCTCATAATTACTGTAGTACTTTTTCCAAAACAAATAATTTGTATATTAAAATATAAATATCTATATCTATGACTTCTCTCATAATTACTGCAGTACTTTTTCCAAAATAAATAATTTGTATATTAAAATATAAATATCTATATCTATATCTATCTATTTATTTATATCTATCTCAAACCCACAAGTTTTGTGGGAGTTCCAATATCTGAACCTTAATTTCTTAATTTTTTTGATTTTTGTTATAAAAAAAAAACTTAGTACTTATTAAATTCTTCCAAGTCTTTTTAACTTCTCCAATTCACACACACTTTTTTACTTTCACATACCTATTGCAAACAGTGAGTCTCATTTTTGTTTTTTCCTACTTGACTTCTCACTTATACACTTTCAACTTCAGTGATCACGTATGCAAATAGTAAGTCTTCTTTTTATTTTATCCTTCTTGACTTTTCCTTTTGTTTACTGTTTTAATATTGTAATTAGATAGTGCATAAAAATATTTGTGATTTGTGATTGAAGTTATATAAATATAAACCCTCACAAAGAGAAAAATGTGATTATAATTAGTTGAATGATTCTTTTTTTTTTTAATGTGATTGTAGTTAGTTTAATAGTTCTTTTTTTTCATTTATTTATTTTATTATGGAAAAATGTGATGTGATTGTAGTTTGTTCAATGACTCTTTTTTTTAATATGATTGTTGTAGTTAGTTCAATGGTTTTTTTTTTTAATGTTATTTAATCTTTTTATTTACTATTTTAATTTTATTTTTAATATGATTGAAATTAAATAAATATAAACACTCACAAAAAAAAATGTCATTGTAATGTGATGTGATTGTAGTTTGTTCAATGACTCTTTTTTTTAATATGATTGTTGTAGTTAGTTGAATGGTTTTTTTTTTTTTAATGTTACTTAATCTTTTTATTTACTATTTTAATTTTATTTTTTATACGATTGAAGTTAGATAAATATAAACACTCACACAGAAAAAATGTTATTGTAGTTAGTTCAATGGTTCTTTTTTTTTTAATGTGATTGTAGTTAATCAATGGTTCTTTTTTTTCATTTATTTATTTTTTTTATTATGGGAAAAATGTGATGTGATTGTAGTTTGTTCAATGGTTTTTTTTTTTTAATGTGATTTAATCTTTTATTTGCTGTTTTAATGGTTTTTCTTTAATATTATTTATGGAAAAAATATGATTGTAGTTAGATAGCATAAAAATATTTGTGATTTGATTTGATTTTTTTCTGATTTGATTTTTAAAGTACCAATCATTGATAGTGATTAGATTGTATTTTGAAAAAAAAAATTGTAATTGATTTGATTAACTCACTGTGTTTTTTGAAAAAAAATTATTGTGTTTTTTTAACTATCAATTCACTTAATTTGTGATTTGATTTTTAACTCACTGTGTTTTTTGAAAAACAAAATGGATTGTACTCATTAGGGTCACATAATGTACCAATTATTGATGATAATTAGATTGTATTTTGACCCAAAAAAAATTATAATTGATCTTTTTAACTCACTATGTTTTTAAAAAAATAAATTATTGTGTTTTTTTAATTATTGATGATGATTAGATAGCATTAAAAAAATTGTGATTTGTTTTATTTTTTAATATGATTGAAGTTAGATAAACATAAACACTCACAAAAAGAAAAATTTGATTGTAATTTGTTCAATAGTTCTAAATAATCTTTTTTATTTACTATTTTAATGGTTATTTTTTTCAATTATTTTTTTTATTATGAGAAAAATGTCATTGTAGTTAGATAGCATTAAAAAAATTGTGATTTGTATGATTGAAGTTATCTTATTTTGTTTATAATTTGATTTTTTAATATAATTGAAATTAACTCACGAAAAGAAAAATATGATTGTAGTTTGTTCAATGGCTCTAAATAATTCCAATATGAATTTTCTAAATTTTTTATTAAAAAAAAAAACACAGCATTTATTGATTTGGTCAAAATCCCCTGATCAGCATTTATTAACTTTTTTCAATCCACATGCCTGCATTTATTGATTTGGTCAAAATCTCTTGATCAGCATTTAAAATCCCCTCATACAAATAATTATAGATACAATCTGTGTATAGTTACTGCAGTACCTTTTTCAACTTTTCTCATATACTATGATTAGTGATAA
Source organism: Camellia japonica (assembly GCA_030407325.1). Lineage (NCBI taxonomy): Eukaryota > Viridiplantae > Streptophyta > Magnoliopsida > Ericales > Theaceae > Camellia > Camellia japonica. The sequence continues at coordinate 119,118,476 of JAPPVO010000016.1, forward strand.
GATTATTAAATTATTTTTATAAAAAATCTTAAAAAAACATAATTTATGTATTTAAAAAAATCTAAAACAAATATAAATATCTTATGAACTAATTAAGATACCAACACTTGAAAAAAAAATTCTAATATATCTCCCTATTTTTTATAATATATATATATATATATTTAAAAAAATCAATTCCTAATTACATTATAATTAAACGATACGTCTTGATGTAAGTTAATAGCTTAATAGCTTTAGTATTTTATTTTAATGAAACTAATAATTTAATCATATCATTTTATTACATTTATTTTAAAAAATTAACAGTCTAACAATTTAAAAAATATATCTTTTATTTTTTTAAAGATAAATATAACAAAAATATACGACTACAATTATCAAATTAATATAATATTTTCACTAATGATTTACACACTAGAGTTTTATAGATGAATAAATCAGATCATCAAAATGAGATTCATGTGAATCCTACAAGTGCAAACAAATTCATCCAGTCCATAGATAATTTGTTTTCATAATATTTTATGATATTTTTTTTATTCAGATTTGTTATTTACACTAATCATTTTTATAAGAGTAAATAGGTGATAAATTTAATTTAGAGACTGTCTAAGGTATTAGGTCCAATGGATTTTTTTATTGTTGATGAAAAGTCTACCATTTGTGAAATAGTTTGGTGAGAAGTGCTTTTGTTAATTTTGAAGGGCATTTTGTTTTCAATTTTACCCTTCAATTTATCTGTTTATTTTTTTTATCTGTTGACTTTCATTAACTATTTATTTAAAAATTGTCCTTTTTGTTCAAAAATTTCCCTATCTCTTGAAATTTTTTCCTATCTGTTCAACATTTTTCCTATATGTTCAAATTTTTTACCCTTATATGTTCAAATGTCTATCCAAATTTTCTAATCTATTTACTTTTTTCACTTATCTGTTTAAAACCATTTGTTCAGTTTTTTATCTGCGAAAATTTTAAACATATTTTATTATCGGTTCATTTAGGTTACACATAGACAGGAAAAAAGTATGGCTCATTTTCCACAGCATTCAAGAAAAGAATCTCATATCTATCTACAGTATGAAACTATTTCACAAAATAATGATTCATTCATGTATTATTAGGAACAAAGTGACGATTCATTTGATATTACCAGGAACAAAATAAAATCCACTCATGTAAACAACATTCATATAAATATACATATAGATATGTATATATATGTCCAAGCAAATCTTTCTTTTTATTCTTTTCTTTTTTCTTTTTTCTTTTTGTTTCTAATTAAGACAAATCCATATTTGACAACCAAATTACATTTATAGGGAACAACAAATTTGGAAAAATTAAAGGAAAATGCTATAGGCTCCAAATTTTCTACCAAACAAATGACCAAATGTCTTACATGAGTGTGAGGTCCACAAATTTGTGAACCCCACATCTATATGAGACATTTGGTTATTTATTTGGTAGAATATTTGATATCCTTAACATTGCCCTTTTGATAACCTCAATTCTCAAATTAGCTTCAAATTTGAACCGAATAGATGGACATATGTAGTAATGTAGGTTCCAGATCAAGAATGGGAATTTCAAAAAAATAATAATAATAATAACCAAATTAGCAAAAAAGGAAAAAAAAAAAAAACATTAAATTGCATTATGCCAACATTCAATAGCAAAATATATACATACATTTGATACAGAGTATGACTAACATACACAAAAAGGAAGAAACCAAGATATGGATCCTTCATATCACAGATCAGGTAAGAACATAGAAAAAAAATGAATTCATTAATTACGTACAAGGGCAATCAAATAGAGTATACACATTCATCATCAAAAATATAAAAGTACAAGATTAGAGTCAGAGAACAAACATAAATTTGAGAGTACAAACACACACAATGCAATGAGCAAGACTCTCACAAAAAGAGTCTGTCAAATACGAAGAGAGAACATGTTTTATATATATACACAGATATGAAGAGCAAAACTTTGTGAATCACCAGATCTATTTTTGAAATATATGTGTATAAAGAGAGAGAAAAAAAAAAGATTTGATAAAGATATACACATAGATCTAAGAAACTTCAAATTTGTATGATGTAAAATGAAACTTCAAATTTGTATGATGTAAAATATGTTCTCAAAGTTTGACAAAGATATATACACAAATCTGAACATATGATGTAATCGAGATGGCGATGGCGTAGAGCTTCGTGATGACGATGGTGACACCGCCAACGAAGGAACGCGCGAGAAAGGGAGAGAGTGGTGATGATGGAGAGAAAACACACAATAGAGAGAGATGAGTGGATGTGCGATGACTCCCATTAAAGATCAATAGGAGGTTCAGAGAGAAAAAGGGAGATGGAGGACGTCGCCATATAAGATGTGTTGGAACAATCTTCTATGTAAAATAAATAATGTGAAACCAAATCAAACAAATAAAAATAAATTACTTACCGAATTTATTTATCGAAATGAAAAGTACAAAATAAATCAAGTCAAGTGTGTGACACTCTTTCCTTAAGATAGATTCGCCCCGCTTCGATACTTACAGTTAAATGACATCTATCTCCTAGGATACAATGATTACACAAATTGTAGTAGCACTCCAAACAATTTGTACGGTGAATAAAAACCTGTATTCTATACTTTCCAAATTTTCCCTAAAATAATATGAAGAATAAAATGATGCAAGAGAGCAAAAACTGGAAAGAAACAAGTGAATTTCAGATGTCCCAAATTGCTAGAATGGTCCAGGTATTTATAGGCTTGAACAGGTCTGAAATTCAAACCAAACAGGTAGGTTTTTGAATTCAACAGGTGCAAACAGTTTTGGATTGATAATTGCTGCAGTTTTGAATCTGTCCAAACTGCTAGGTAGTTTTATAATTGTTTAGATAGTTTAATCTGCTGGAATTCTGACTGGAGAAGGCAACTTATGGACAGAAAATTAAATTTTCCCGCAAGAATTTTTTTGAAAAATTCAAATAAATTTTGTCAAAAAAATTAATGTTAGAACCGAACCGACTCGACCCGACCCACAACTTGCACTCGCACCCCGACACGACTTGGCTCGGCAGGACAGATAGCGGCGGTGTGCGCACGTATGTGGTGGTTCGGGCCAAGGTCCACTTTGCCCATAACCCCTCCCTTCTACAAACTTGGGGTGCCCCTTGGGGCCAAACCCAAGTATTGCCACCTAGAGCTTATATACATACACAAGCTCTCTTAAAGTTTCAATATGGGACAAACCTTACAAAGAAATCCACATTTTATTCTTTAATTATCCATTCCACGAATCTGAAAACGACATCAACTTCCCATTCACTCATAAATGATTTTGACGAGCTGTTTGCACCGTATGACTTGCTATATGGCAAAGAATACGTCACCTCTTTAGACCCAGCCCAAAAGACGTGTGGGCCCCACTCAAATTTGCGGGTTGTTTGGGGTGTCCTAAATAAGTGCATTTTTTGACTTTTTATGAAATATGGGTTGGGTATGGGTTGGGTTTGAAGTGATGTGATAGAGAGGTGATGTAACTTAAATAAGATGATGTGACTTAAATAGGATAGTAACTTTTTGACTTTTTGGCTTTTTGGCTTTTTTGGTAATACCACACCAAGCCTTGGGCTCAAAATTGACCTAAAATAAGCCTATAAAACCAAACTTTCCAACAATTCCCCTATGAATGGAATTTAACGGAGAGAAAATGCAACAACATGATCTAATTACAGAGAGTACAGAAATTAGAAATATTCTACAAAGGATAGGTAGCTTTTGGCTTTGAACCTTCTCTTATAAGACACTATCGGATTTACTAACTAACTAGTGAACATGATGTCTTGAACTGTTCAGCCATTTTGTAAACCAAGACAATAAAGCTCACACAGTATATTACTAGACACAGTTTAGTTCTCACTATTGTGTTCATTTTGGCTCTAAACAACTTGGTCTTTCATGAGTGCTCTAGAGAATTGTAGCCCTTCACAAATCTCATAGAATCAGCCCAGTTTACACTCATATAGGTGATTCTTCTGAAGAGTATCATGCCATACTCCACTAAGTATTCATAGATATAAGAATCATTAAAAATTTTGTTTAACCTAAAACATTGTAGACATCACTATTTCATCACAAAAATTGGTAAAAGTTTGACTCCCCAGTGATCCTTCTGAGTCATACACAACTCGGTTGTCCCTTTGAACCTAGATCTTAGGATCTCCAATCAACTAGGTTGGGTTGCCGTTGTGGTAACTCTTATGTAATAGGCTTAAGTCACATTCCACTCGATGAATTCTCAACTAACTCTCTTGCTAACCCTTTAGTTAGTGGATCCGCTATGTTGTCTTTAGACTTTACATATTCAATGGAAATAATTCCATTAGAGAGTAATTGTCTCACGGTGTTATGTCAATAACGAATGTGTCGTGACTTACTATTATATATATGACTCTGTACTCTATCTATTGCTGATTGACTATCACAATGTATGCATATTGCAGGCATTGGTTTTGGCCACATTGAAATATCTTTAAGGAAATGACGAAGCCATTCTGCTTCTTCCACAACTTTATCTAAAGCTATGAATTCAGATTCCATAGTAAACCTAGCAATGCAAGTCTATTTAGAAGATTTCCAAGATATAGCCGCACCACCAAAAGTAAAGACATACCCATTGGTAAGGGTGCACAGCGGATATATCGATTCGCCCAAACTGATCCGCCGTATTTTGGACAAATACGTGATGACGAGCGAACGGTTAAGAATTGATTTTTTCAAATCCGCCTAGTTTTTGACGGATGGCGGATTTAAGGTTCCTTTGGCCGCAACCGAACCGTCAAACCGCGAGCACCCTTAGTAATTTGTAAGATTTTGTGTTTTCAATTTGTTTAGATATTCTATTTGTGTTTTCAATTGAAAAAGAGTTTAAATATTCTGTTGAAAATGAATTTTCAACTTGAATATATTTTTTGAATTGAAAAAAATAAATATATTATTTATCTATATTTTTTGGTTTTTATATCTAAGTCTAAAAATAATAAATAAAAAAAATGATATATGCTGGTTGGTTTTTGTTTTCAAAAACAGATATAGATGTAACAATACAAAGGCATACAATCTTTACTACTGCTCTGTTCATGGTTTTAGTGGTTTGAATTGTTTTTATATTTTAAGAACCACAAATTATAAACTTCATGTAGTACTTTATGTGGATGAGGCATACTGTGATTGTAATAAGTAGATAATGCATGCAGTGATTGTAATACTTTTTTAAGTCATTGACTGTAATATATATATATATATTTTTTTTGAGGAAGTGCACAAGTTGAATTATGTTGAAAATTTATAAAATTTTAAGCCGCCAAACCGATTCACATCTATCAACCAATCCGCTCAATCCACATCTGCCGAATTGACGGACAGATGCGGATTGAATTTCTCCAATCCGCTAATTTTGTGGATGGATAGCAGATTTGAGTTTTTGTGACTGCAACCGACCCACGCCCAACCATACCCACTGGTGGATTTTGAGTCTCTAGTATCCAATATCCAATTTGCATCACAGTATCCTTCAAGTACTACTGGATATCTAGCATAATTTAGCCTAATGCTACGAGTAAACCGGAGATATCTTAGAACCTTTATAATTGTTTTCCAATGTTCTACTCCTAGATTACTCGTAAATTTACTTAATTTACTTACTGCATAAACTGTATCAAGGCGAGTGCAGTTCATTAAGTACATTAAGCTTTCAATAATTTGGGCATACTCTAATTGAGAAATACTTTCTTGTACATTCTTATAAAGAAACAAATTAACATCTACAGGTATTCTAGCAAGATGATCATCATCTTTGCTGAATTTGTCAAGTATTTACCCAATGTAATGTGATTGTGACATAGCATAACCTTCTGATGTTTTGTAATTTTCATACCAAGTATTACATCAGCAATCCTCATGTCTTTTATGTCAAAATGTTTATTCAACATTTTCTTAGTAGTTTTAATCATGTCATTATTACTACCTATGATGAACATATCATCTACATAAAGACATACTATAACATAACATTTGTTTGTATTTTTAATATAAACACATTTGTCACATTGATTAATCTTAAATTCATTTGACATCATTACTTTGTCAAATTTCTTATGCCATTACTTTGGCGCTTGTTTTAAACCATATAATGATTTAACCAATTTACACACTTTTTTACTTTTCCTGGAATAAAAAATCATTATGGTTGTTCCATGTAAATGTCTTCATCTAACTCACCATTTAAGAAAGTAGTTTTTACATCCATTTAATGAATTTCTATATTGTATAGAGATGCAATGACAATTAGAATTTTAATGTATGTTATTCTAGTAACTGGTGAGTATGTGTCTAAGTAATCAAGATCTTCTTTTTGTTTATATCCTTTGACCACAAGTCTTGCTTTATATTTGTCAATTAATCCATCCGCTTTCATTTTTCTTTTGAAAATCCACTTGTACCCAAGAGGTTTGCAACCTGATGGCAAATTCACTAATTCCAAGTGTGATTTTATAATATGGATTCAACTTCATTATTGACAGCCTCTTTCCATAAAGGAGTTTCAGGATTGGACATAGTTTCTTTAGAATTTAAAGCCTCATTTTTTCTAACAAAAATGTTAGAAAATATAGACCAAAAGATTTTGAGGTTCTAGTATATTTACTACGCCTAGGTTCCTCTTTCTCATTTTGATCTATCTCTTGCTCTTGTTTTTTATCATGATTAGTAATAACATCATAAGATCTTTTACTAGAATTAGTCTCTTGTCCAGTCTTATTTGGAAATATATTTTCAAAAAATGATGCATTCCAATACTTAATAATAGTATTTACATGCATTTCGGAATGTTACGACTTATGAATCAAAAATTGGTATGCACTACTATTCTTGGCATAACCAATGAAAATGCAATCAATAGTTTTAGGACCTATCTTAGTATTTTTAGGACTAGGAATAACCACTTTAGCCAAACACCCCTACACTTTTAAATATTAGTAGGATAATACTCTCCCATGCCACATTTCATAAAGTGTTTGATTCACTTTTTTTCGAGGTACTTTATTAAGTATATAATTAGCAGAAAGTATTGTTTCCCCCCACAAGTTATGAAGTAATCCAGAACTTATTAACATGGCATTCATTATTTTTTTTTAAAGTCCTATTTTTCCTTTCAGCAATTCCATTTTGCTGAGGTGAGTAAGAAGCGTTTGTTTGACGAATTATTCCATATTCTTTACAAAACTCACCAAAAGGTGATTCATATTCATCATCTCTATCACTTCTAAGTTTTTTAGTTTTCTTACCAAGTTGATTTTCAACTTCATTCTTATATTGAATGAAAGTTTCCAAAACTTCATCCTTGGTTCAAATTAAATAAACATAACTATCTAGTATAGTCATCTATGAAAGTGATAAAATATTTTTTCCCACCTTTAGTTTGAATTGATTTAAAATTACAAATGTCACTATGAATTAATTCAAGTGGCCCCGTACTTCGTTTAATTGAATGAAAAATGAGTTTTAGTTAATTGTGCCTCAACGCAAATTTCATATTTATGATTTAAATCAATATCAAACTTAGGTAAACATTCAATATTAATTAATTTACGCAAATATCCATAATTAACATGTCATAGTCTACCATGCCACAAATTTGAAGACTCAAGCAAGTAAGAAGAAGATGTATTATTATTAATAACAGAGGGTACAACAGTCATTACATTCATTTTGAAAAGGCCATCAGAATGTAACATTTTCTTACATATATCCTGTTTTTAGTAAGTACAAATTTTTCACTTTCAAAAACTAGCCTAAACTCATTTTTACTCAACAAAGATCCGGAAACAAGATTCTTACGAATGTCTAGTACATGCAGCACATTGTTGAGAGTGAGTTTATTTCCAAATGTCATATTTAGAATAATCTTTCCTTGTCCTTCAACTTTAGAAGTTGAGGAGTTGCCCATAAAAAGTTATTCACCGTTGTCCACCGCAGAATAAGATGTGAACATCTTTTTGTCGGCACAAATGTGCCAAGTAGCACCAGTGCCCACCCATTATTCTTTAGGATTTCCGACAAGGTTTGCCTTGGAAACAATTGCAGAAAGATTTATGTCCTCAACACTATTGGAAATTTTGTTCACTTCGGTAATATTGGTTTGAGTAGGCTTCTTGCTTGATATTCTTTGTCTTTGCACTCGCTACGGCAATCTTTAGCCCGATGTCCCTCTTTGTCACGGAAGTAACATTTGCCATTAAACTTGTACTTCTTATTTTCCCCTGCTTTATAGCCTTGTGCGGAACTTTCTCCGGAATACTTCTGTTTATTTCCTTGTGGAGCATGTTCCACCACATTTGCCTTGGACTCTATTGGATGCTTACCAGCCCGCTTTTCAGAATTGTAGTTGTCCTCTTCAATCCTCAAACGCACAATCAATTCTTCCAAAGTCATTTCTGTGCGCTTGTGTTTGAGGTAGTTATTAAATTCTTTCTAGCCTTGTGGTAATTTTTCAATTAAGGCAACAACTTAGAAGGATTCACTGAAAGACATGCCTTCTACATGAATGTTATGCAGAATGAGTTGGAGATTTTGAACTTTGCTGATCACAGTTTTAGAATCAACCATTATAAAGTCCAAAAATTTGCCTACTATGAATTTCTTCAAACCAGCATCTTTTGTCTTGTATTTTTTCTCCAAAGACTCCTAAATTTCCTTTACCGTTTTGATAGAATTGAAGACGTTGTATAATGTGTTGTCAAGTCCATTCAAGATGTAGTTTCGGCAAAGGAAATCGGCATGTTTCCAGGCATCGACCATAATAACCACTTGTCGGTCGGTTTCATCCTCTTTCAGAATTGGAGCATCCTCACGGAGAAAACATGCCAGGTTGAGAGTAGTAAGATAAAACATCATTTTCTGCTACCATCTTTTAAAATCAATTCCTAAGAACTTCTTTGGCTTTTCACCGTAATTGATTGGTACAGTCACAATAGAAGAAGAGATTGGAGCAATTGCAGCCACTACACCAGTATTTGTTTGAGCATTAGTTGCAGTAGCCATGAATTCTAAATTATAAAACAAAATTATAATTAGAATTTTATATTACACAGAAAATTGAAACCAAAACACATAATTTAATTATGTAAAAATAAAAGAAACAAGAATTGTAACTTTTATTTTCAATTAATTTGAAAACAAAAAATAATTATTTAATCAAATTAATTCCACACAGAAAATTTAATTTTTGTAACACTTCAATAATTAAAATACTGAAACAAAATTTTAATTAATGAAAACTCATAAATTATTTCTGAAAACCAAAAATTAATTTCTGACCAACTTCACAAATAAATATTTTGAATTGTTAATGACTACCAGTATATTACTACTAGTTGTCAAAGAAAATAAACAGTATATTACTACTATTTGTTTTTCTAACCAGAATATTATTTGTAAAACCACAGAAAATAATTTCTGTAAGAATAAGAAAAAAGAAACGAAACAAATGAAAATTTTTGTTTAAACAAAATAATTCGTATCTATCTTAAGATTGTTGGAACAATCTTCTATGTAAAATAAATAATGTGAAACCAAATCAAACAAATAAAAATAAATTACTTACCGAATTTATTTACCGAAATGAAAAGTACAAAATAGATCAAGTCGAATGTGTAACACTTTGTCCTTAAGACAGATTTGCCTTTTGATTACGGTTAAATGGAGCCTATCTCCCAGGATACAATGATCTACACAAATTGCAGTAGCACTCCAAACAATTTGTACGACGAACAAAAACCTGTGTTCTATTCTCTCAAAATTTCTCCTAAAATAATATGAAGAATAAAATGATACAAGAGAGCAAAAACTGGAAGAAAACAAGTGAATTTTGGATGTCCCAAACTGCTAGAATGGTCTAGGTATTTATAGGCCTGAACAAGTCTGAAATTCAAACCAAACAAGTAGGTTTTTGAATTCAACAGGTGCAAACAGTTTTGGATAGATAACTGCTACAGTTTTGAATCTATCCAAACTGTTGGAATTCGAACTGTAGGAGGCAACTTATGGACAGAAAATTAAATTTTTCCACAAGCATTTTTTTGAAAAATTCAAATAAATTTTGTCAAAAAAATTAATAGTAGAACCGACCCGACCCACAACATACACTCGCGCCCAGCACGGCACCGCTCGGCCGGATGGTGGCGTGTGTGGTGGTTTGGGCCAATGTCCACTTTGTCCATAACTCCTCCCTTCTACAAACTTGGGGTGCCCCTTGGGGCTCAATCAAAGTATTGCCACCTAGAGCTTATATACATACACAAGCTCTCTTAAAGTTTCAATGTAGGACGAGCCTTACAAGGAAACCCACATTTTATTCTTTAATTGTCCTTTTTCACAAACCCGAAAACGACGTCAACTTCCCATTCACTCATAAATGGTTTTGACGAACTGTTTGCACCGTGTGACTTGCTATGCGATAAGGAACACGTTACCTCTTTGGACCCATCCCAAAAGACGTGTGGGCCCCATTCAAATTTGGGCTCAAAATTAGCCTAAAATAAGCCTATAAAACCAAACTTTCCAACAGGATGGAGGTACGACAATGACGGCGATGGCAGATAAGGTGACGACGGTGGCGAAGAGGAGGCAGTGACGACGAAGACGGAGGTGGTGATGGCATAACCAAGGGTTTAGATCGCAGAGAGAAACGGTTTCATTTGAAAAATGTAGGTTTGGTTGGTATATATATATATATATATATATGCAATTTGGGCATAGCAAATTGGAAATGATTTATAGACAAAGTATTTTAGAATATGAACCTTTTAGAATATGAGCCTTTAGATTTATGAACCGAGTACCCTTTTTATAATTAAAAATTAAATTTTGTCATTTATTACATATTGGAAATTATGATTTATAAGTTATGGATATATGATTTATTAATAAATGTTCTTGTTTTTTTATGCTAAATACAAATATGGAGTACATCAATAAGGATGTGAATAATATTTTACTATTTATTTTGAGCATTTAATATTTAAAATGAGTTATAATGCAAAATTAATTTAAATAAGTGGAAATTTTTTCTGATTGAAAAGCTGTGAAATAATGCTTTCAATTTTTGTTATCCACACTTTCAAGAATGAAATCAATATCACTTGATTACGACTCATCTTAGGTTATATGTCCATTTGAAAAGTATTAGGCCATGTTTGTCATAATTTAAAAAAAAGTAAAAAAGTCACTATCCTATTTAAGTCATATTACCTCTCTATCACATCACTTTAAACTCAATCCATATTTTATAAAAAGTCAAAAAGTACACTTAAATCATCTCAAACCACCCCTTAATTATTTCTTACGTTATTCTACAGTATTTATAAATTTAAATAATTTAATGTTCAAAATTAATTTTCTTTTCAGATAATTTAGAGTGTTAATTGATTTTTTTTTTTTTTAATTTTAAAATCAAGCACGTCAAGTTTCGTTACAAAACATTTGAATGGCATTTATATTGAAAACAATTCTCCAAATTTAAAAACAAAAATATGGCATACATGTTTTCATGTTTTGGGACCTGGGAGCGTTTGTGCCATAGGCACACTATGGTGTTGTGAGGCCCATGAGGTCTTATCTGAATCTCATATCGTTAATCTAAATAATTTACATTATAAGGTTTACTGAGTAAATTCTTTAAAAAAAAAAATTAGATTATTAGATATTTGTAACATAAAAACAAAACAGCATTTATTTTTAAAGAAAATAAACGGTTAGCATAAATTTGATAATTTGTTTTAAAACAATTAAGAATTGATTATAAGGTTACACGTGTTCAATTAAATTTATTTTTTTCAAGAACGATATATTTAACGATCCTTATACTATGAATGACTTAAATTATCAAAATAGATATGAAATAAGTCCCTATGGGATCTCACAACATGAATAGCACGCTCCTCAAGTCCCATGTTTTGTGTATTTGTTTATGAAAGACCACACCTTGGTCAAAACTGGTTTTTTTTTTTTTTTGAGTTTCGATACTTTTACTTTCACAATTTCAGCAGTAAGGACAAAAAAGTATTTGTTGTGTTTGGTTAGGAGATTTGAAGAAAAATTTAGAAAGAGAATTGGAAAAAGTAGGTGAAATATGAATAAAACATATATATTTCATCTAATTTCACACACCTTTTCACTTTCTTTTCTAAATCCCTTCCTAAATCCCCTAACCAAACACATTGTATATGTTTTATAAAGCAAAAGAGACATAGTTATGATTACAAAACAAATAACAATCAATTTTGTAACAAAGTTATTGTATGATATTGTGACAAAAAAATTCAAAAGTATCACATTTGTGTTGATCCTATTCACTTCATCACTGTTTTTACACAAATGTTTGGTTCTAGTGATTGTTAATACCTATATAAAATGTGACTTTCCACATTGCTTTAATAATTTAAGGAGTGACATATTTGTGTTGATTTTGTGCACATTGCACTAGTATCCACACAAATGGTTGGTTGGCATGATGGTCAAATCTCATAATAATGTGCGACTCTTAGAATGGACCCAATAACATTGAATAGCTTCTTGTTCATGTGTCACCACAAAATGTGACATGTCCCAAGAAATGTTAGCCTAAGATAATATGCCAAAAAGATCCTTTGAAAAGGAAATTTTCTCTAGCCAAGCCAGCGAGAAAAACAAAATCACCTCCTCCGCCCATCTTTCTATATGATATGCATGGGTATATAATATGAAAAATACTTAAGATCCCTATTTTTTGAAGACTCCTATAACTCTCTTTGGATCTCCACTATTGATGTATGTATGAGACTCACGTGGGGGGTCTACACCATCAATGGTGAAGATCCAAAAGAGTTGTGGGGGTCTCCAAAAAATAGGGATCTCAATCATTGTTGATATAATATATACACACATATATATGCCAAAAATAATATGAGCCAAGAACAAGAAAAAACAAAACCCTATTCCTCTACTTGTATAATTTTTGAAAAGAATCAAATTCTATTTGATTTATTTTAAAATTGAAAACATATAGGCTATCTTTAGATTATGAATTGATTCGGGAAAATAAGAATGTATTAAAATTCTTCAACTTTATTTATTTATTTTAATTTTTTTCTATAATTGGTCCAAATTAAACTGTACTTGGCAGGTTGTATACATGCTCTCGAACCCTTGAAAATATAAAATGATATGTGCTCATTTAGCTTTTCCGTTTCAAGGAGAACCACTTGCTATTAAATTTTAAAAATATCACCATCAAGTAATTTAATATGAGTTTCTGTATAAGTAATGTTTATGAATTGCTTTTCGATAAGCAAGTAGAGATGTACAAAAATCATAGCACTTGTGCCAATGACACACATTGTTGTGGTGTAAATTTAGCATGTATTTTTATAGTAAAACAAAAAGTATTGAGTGTGCTTGGTTTCAATTTTCTAAATTTAATTTTTGAAAAATTGAGTTTTTATTTTTTATGTTTTTTTTTATTTTTAGCAAATATTTTTAAAATGTTAAGCAATTTTTTTTTTAAACTTTTTTAGATGCACCTTATGTGGATATATCTAAATAGTAAAATATTTATGAAAAATTAATAAATACACAAAAATATAAAAAATATACTCTCTTTTTTGGTATTTAGTGAATTTTGTAAAGACCTTTTTCACAAATATTATTTATTTTAGTGTATTTATGTTAGGGAAAAATGTTTGGTGGTCCAAATTTTGTAACTCGAATGGCTTGAATGTGTCAAAACGACGTCGTTTACACTCAAAACGACGTCATTTTAGGTGTTTTGAGTCATTCGAGCCATGATTTTTCGGACCACCTAACGTTGTTGTATGTTAGGTGTGTCTAAAAATTAAAAGAAATTGCTTAAAATATTAAAAGTATAATTTGTAAACATAAATTTCTTAACATAAACCTTACACTTCGGATCATTTACCATGTGTATTATCAAGAAATCAAGACAAAATGACATACCTGAATCCATTGATGAACGGTTAAACGGAAGCGTGATTATCAATAAACTCTTTGTTATTGATTATGTTATTGCCTTCTAATCCTTTCCCCTTTGGTGCCTTATGTTTCTCCTTGAGAGGATTTAGAAAAATGGCAGTGTTCTTTTTTTTTTCACTTGGGAAGGAATAGGGACCATAACCTTTTAAAGGTTGTAATTGGTTTTCAAAACTGAAAGGTTGTGGAAGTTCAAAAGGAATGAAAACCAACTTTAACCAATATGTTTTAATTTCTATTTCTGCCCCTCATAGAAATAGAAATTATACAACTAGTATCTACACATTAGGTCCATAACACATATACCTTAAGCCTATTAACTAAATTGAATCACTTAAATTGTAGACTTCTTATAAATGATAACACCACATTTAATTATGTGGTCCCATTGAGACATTATCTAACATAATTTTCTAAAAAGTGAATTTTGAAAATGAAAACAAACAGAGTAAATCGTATTTTAAACATTACCATATTATTTGACTCTTTTTTTTTGGTTTTGGCTACAAGTATATATGTATGTCAAGAGGGTGCTGCAATGTGAAATCTTTGATAACTTCGATATTGTTAATGCCAATGGGGGTAAAGTGTAGTAGAGCACATGTAGGGTTGAATAAGGAATTTGAAAAATATGCAATTCGAATTGGCTCAGGCTAATTTGGTAGGTTTTAGATTGATTTGTTGAATCCGTGGTTTCGTTTTAGATTGTCAAATTAGGAATTCGTTCTTTGCGGATCGATTCCGGATTGGAATTCACAGTATTGTTGGATAATCTTCAATGTATTCAACGAAAGAATTAAAGAAAGGAGATAAATTATTTGATTACAAAAATCAAAACAGTATATAAAATAAAATAAAACAACAGATTCTTGTTTTGTTACAAAAACAAAATCATAATCTAAAAATGAAAAAATAATAAAGCATAAAGTAAATTCATTACTTATCTTATTAATTTGTCGAACAAATTTTTGATCAAATTTAGTGTTTAACACTGTGTCCTTAAGACAGATTCGTCATTTTCACCGTACTTTCAGATTTTGGACGTCTATTTTCCAAGATAAGATGATCAATAACGAATAGTAGCAGCACTACGAACATACTTTGTGTTTATACTTTTTCTCATAAGAAAAATAATGCAGCAAAATGTAGAGAGCAATAGCAGAATTGAGGATGAAAATTCAGTGAAAATCCAAATGAAGGACTTGTCTATTTATAGGTGCAATGGTGGCTTTTCAAATTTAAATTTAACAGGTAGCAAACCTGTTTGAACAGGTATGGTACCTGTTCGATTTGAATTAAACAGATACAAACCTGTTTGAATTTAAATTAAATAGGTATGAACTTGTTGGGTTTGAACTGAACAAATTTTAATATGTTCGGACAGATATGGAGCATGTACAAAAAAGTTTCCTTAACCGAAATTGGAAAACAAATCTGGACAAATTTTATTTTTCTAAAAAATAAAAAATAAATTCAAATGTTTTTTGCCCAAAAAGATAAGTATTGGGCCGGACAAGCCCAACCCAACCTTACACCACGCACTCAAGCCTAGCCCAGCTCGACCTGATGGATGGTAGCGCACGTTTGTTTTGGGTCCAATGGGTCTAGCCTACTTTGCTCATAATTTCCCCCTATACAAAACTTGAGTGCTCCTTGAGGCCTACCTCAAGTTCCAAACCCAAGCCTTATTAACTCACACAAAGTTTGCCCACTAAACCAATGTGGGACAAATCTTAACTCAAACCTTTATGGAAATTCTACTAAACATACAATTTTCATGGAGCCCATTTTGGCATCAATTTTCCATTCATCTGATAATGGTTTTGAACAACCAAATAAACTACGTGAATCACAACGCGGCATAGAACGCGTTACCATTTAGACCCGCCAACTTTAGCGTATAGGTCCCACCTAAAAATTAGACCAAAGTTTGAAAAAAATCAGTTTTTTCCAATAACATTTTTCAAACCATTTCTAACAGGTTTCAAATTAGAACTGATCCAGTCTATATATAACTTAAACTATATATAGAATGAAGTAAGACTATTGCATGTGTTAAAATGTAACCATTGTAAAGCTTCCTATGCTTGGGGTTAGTGCAAATGGAGCTAGCATATTGAGGAAATATATTACAAACTATCCCAATTCTTCTCGAAATCAATAGAAGGAAAAATAAGATTTTTATCTTATGGGAATTTTATACTTATTATATGTTGAACAATATGTTTATATATTAGATATTATGTTTGTTTACGTTAATTGTGGAATAATATACATGTTTATATTTCAAAAAATTATGGACAGATTAACGTTGAAATAAAAATGTTATATGTTTTTTTCTTTGTGAACAAATTATGTGAAACCGTAGTTGCAAATCGAGTCGAATTATATTTAAATGATTTGGTTTGGATTAGTTTTACAATTTAAATGGATTGGCTTAATTTAAATTTTTATAGAACCGTAGGCAACGAATTTGTTATAATTTTATCCTAAATCAAACTAATTCGGACAATACTCACCTCTAACCACATGGAGGAGATGAAGACCTTCAAAAGTACAGGGTCATTGTTTTATTTTCAATTGTGAAATAAGAATTCCAAATTCATTGGGAACCTCATCGCAACTCGTAGAACGGGAAATTTACAAATTTGCCTTTACCCTGAAGCATGCATATTTGAGTTTAAAAAATAGTTGATGTACCAAATTTTGTCGACGGATCATATGGTTGGGTTGTCACCGAAGATTTTTGGAAGCCTAAAATTAAATATCAAATACAGTATAAATTTTTAAAATTTGTAGTCTTGGGATCACCTACATTCTATTAATTTATGGATAAATTAATAATTATTAATTTATAAAGATTTTTTTTTTTTTTTTTTACTTAACAGTAAACATATTATATTTATTCACTTATCAAGGTTCGATAAATTTGATTTATCACATCAAATACTAAGTTAAAATTCAAAGTATTATAAGATATACTTTTATATTTAACAAATTAAGAGTTCATTAAATTATAATTAGCATAAAGATCCAATGTATTAAATTTAATTAAAACAAGTGCATACAATATATTGAATGAAAACAATCACTATTTAACCCAATACAGTCTCTTATTGTCCAAAGAGTTCATTAAATTATAATTAGCATAAAGATCCAATGTATTAAATTTAATTAAAACAAGTGCATACAATATATTGAATGAAAACAATCAGTATTTAACCCAATACAGTCTCTTATTGTACATGGTATCTTTAGTTCAAAAATAACAAAATTGGCTTCACATCTCAAAGGTGTCAAGAAAAGAACCATGACATATGAAATGTATTATGTATTTTTTAGTTAATTATTAATTTATAAAATATTTGGGGCTCATAAAATACAAAAGAAATATTTGAAATGTATTATCTTATAATTTTATAAAGATTATTAATTTAGCACATTGGTTCTGAGTCAAAATCAACCGGGTATTTTTTTCTTTTTAAATTTTTTGAAAACATGGGCGGGCGAGCTGGGCGACCGGCCCGACCCGATCCATTCAGAATACATAAAATCGGTGAAGTCCCTTAGCCAAGAGACTGGATCTTCTGCCATTGTTCCCTGCAGTGTTTCCTGCGATAGGACAAAACGGCGTCGTTTTGGACAAAAAAATTTTTTTTCCTCTTTCATTTTCTCTGAACTCTCAAACCAGAGAGACGAAGAGGGAAGACGACGGTGCGGCAATGATTGCACGGCAAGGCAAAGCTAGGTGATGGCGGCAGAATCGGCAGTGAGGTGACGTCCTTCCTTCATTGCTCCATCAAATTGCAGAGAATGTAGAGAGATAAAGCTAGAGAGAGAGCATGCAGACCTTCATTCACCTTTCTACCAATTTATATACCACATATATATATGCATTCAGTTCTATAATATGATTCTTATTGTTCATTTTCACTTCAATTAAGTAAAATAGTAGTGAATCTAAATGTGTTTTGTTTTAGGGATTAGGGTTTCTGATAGAATTTGAATCTCTGCCATTGTTCGCCGCGACGTCCAAAAAATGTAGCTTCGTCGTCACCTCGCCTCGCCGTGCCGATGGCGACGGCGAGCAACAATGGAACTCCACGGCTTACTATGGATGGCCAAACTTTTCCCATTCTCAAACACACCAAATGCACCTTTTAGATCTAAAAGTTCATATCCCAAACATCACAATACAACCAAACAGTGCTAAGAATGAATTAATTGAACATAAAATGGTAAAATTAACAAGAACCTGTGGGTGTCAATTTTCGACCACACTGCCAAATTAGTACTTAGTTGGAGAGCACCGGCAGAATAAATTAAGCCCGAATGACCTACAACAGAAAGAAGAGATTCCGGCGGTGGTTCGTCCACCCAGGGGCACTCCTATGATCAAGTTAGTAAAATATTTCTCAAAGATAACTAATAGTGCTTAACTCACTAAACAGAGCATAAAAGACATCCCTTAGACCCATGGGGGTGCATTTCTTTTATAGCCAACATAATCATAGTCCCAATAGAAGCTTAGCTCCAATGGACTTAGGATTACTGCTAATCTTGGACTCCCAACAGGATTAAGATAAACTCTCTAAGAGTCTTATCTTTACCCAAACTGAAGGACTTTTGTCACTTATCCGCTTATATCGGATTCCGGTATTTTCGCAGATAACCTCAGCCTAGCCGAGACGATATCGGCGTCATGACGAGGACACGTGGCACCTCGGCTGGCACTTCGGTGACACCTCGACCGGTACTTCGGTAACACCTCGACCACGTGTTGTCATTCAAAAATTATGTCCCCACATAACCCATGTGTCAAAACTAGAAGTAAGCAAATAAACAATATTCAGAAGGCAACAACAGTGAAACATTTCAAAATCAATACATTCAAATCTAGAAATTCCCATCCCACATATGACGATTGTTTCGGTATTTTGTTTGGCTGGGTTGTGTGAGTCCGAATCCTCATCGCCGCTGAAGCTTCGCCACTGCTGTCACTCTCGTATTCATCTCTTTATTCGGTCGTTTATGGGTGCTGCTCTGAAACGTTTAAGAGCTTAGAAAGAGAAGAAAGAAGAAAGAAGAAAACAAAAGGAAACAAATTTTTTTTTTTCCCCCCGAAAACGACGCCGTTTTGTACTATCGCAAGAAACATTACAAGGAACAATGCCAGAAAATCCGGACTCCTTAGCCAAGGCCTTTCGATCATTGCTCGCTCGCAGCCGTCGGATCAGTATTACAACATCAAAACGGATCGCTTACGTAACACGCATCCCAATGGCGGGAGCTTCAGCGCTCAAAATTTCCCTCTTATTCTCTCTCTTCACATTTTTAATGATAAAAAAAAAAAAAAACACACAACGGTTCATCAAAACCCTACCCCCTCTCTCTTTCCATTGAAACCCAAAACAAAACCCTAACACTCTGCAGATTTTTCGCAGCAACAATGGCCGAAGCCGAGGCCGAGGCCGAGGCCGCGAAGAGACTCATCTCCGACATCGGCAAACAACTCGCCGCCCCAAAATCTTGCCCCAACAAAGATCTTCTCGTAAAATTGCTCAGAGTAAGATCAACTGCACTAATTGCTCACAAATTCAGTTCAATTTTGCTTGCAGATGAAATTTGCACCCGTTTATAATTGAAATTTTGTTAATATAGTGTTTTTAGGTGTCCAGACGCTTTTTTCTCTACGTTGTCGTGTTGGGTTGTGGGCATTTGGTATTCGATATGTTGAATAGAAGTACATTTATCGCATCTCCGTATAATTCTATCTACAATGTTCTATAGATTGTATGATGTTACTGTGTTTTTGATGACATTGTACTAATTCTTGACACCTATAATTCTTGATACCTAGATGTTCGACTTTATGGGTTTGCTGTATTTTAGTTTTATCCATTATGTTTTGTATTCTAAGACACCAGAGCTATGGTCCCGAGGTTTTTGCATTAAATGTTTTGAATTTTTGACAGCAAGCTGCAAGTGCGTTCCCGGAGTTAGATCAGTCGGCATCTCTAAAACCTGCCATAAAGCCCCTGAGCGATTCTCTTGTTAAGCACAGACTGCTTCTGCATAAAGATAAAGACATTAGACTTCTGGTTGCCATTTGTTTCTGTGAAATTATTCGGGTCCTGGCACCAAATCCCGACCTGACAGATGCTGTTTTTAAGGTATCGATTTTAATTTAATATACCATGTAATCGGTTTGTATCCGTGTGGGTTTACGAGAAACTCGTTTCCTTTGTGCTTGTAACTGCAACCCACACAGTATAAGACATTTTGATATTGTTGCAGGACATTTTTGAACTATTCGTTAGTTTATTTGCGGAGCTTGCGGATACCACAAGTGCATATTTCTCAAGGAGATTAAAAGTATTGGAGACTGTTTCTAAACTCAAATTTTGTGTGCTAATGTTAGACACAGGCTGTGAAGATTTAGTTCTAAAAATGTTCAATACCTTTTTCACTGCTGTGAGGTTTGGTTTCTCCCTTTGCTTTTATGTTTTGTCTAGAGTTTTCTTGGTTATTTGTGCTTGTTCTTATTATGCATTTTGCAATCAACTGACTCTGTCTATGCTGCCTTGCCTTTGATCACTTGATTCTTTTGGTTAGATGTGAGTGTGGGAAAAGCTTGCTTGATAAGAATTACTGATGTTTTATCCGTCTTCTTGTACTTTCTTGGTGATCTTTTATTCATGTTACAGATAGTACAACTTTTCAAGTTGTAAAACATGTCAACCAAAGAATGATGCCTTCTTTTAGTTTGGTAGCTTAGTTGCATTTTTTTATTCCTTTCTTTTGATTTGATAGTCTTACTTTTCTCTTGCATGTTTCTATTAATTTTGATTTTCTTATTCCTGAGTGTACATGTGTCTAAATTTTCTAATTGGCACACCAGATCATCGTCATGTCATTATATCCAAACATAGGGTCCACACCATGTCTGTAAGATTTTTGAAAGTTTTCTTTATATTCAATTGTGTGTCATAAAACAAAGAATACATCTGATTATATAGTAAACCTAACCCTAAGACTAAAGGAAACACTGCCATATGTATACACCTAAAATACTGCCATATATATACACCTAAAACACTGCCATATATATAAACCTAACCTAAAGGAAACACTGCCATCTATATACACCTAAAACACTGTCATATATATACACCTATACAACTCTCAGAAAAGAAACACTACCTAACCTAATATTCTCAGAAAAGGAAACATTGCCTAACCTAATATTCTCACACCCCCGCTCAAACTCAAGGTATTGTAATAGAAAACACTGAGAGTTTGTCAAGAAGAAACTGAAACCGAGCAGTGGTGTGAGTCTTGGTAAAAAAAAAAAAGTCAGTAAGTTGTAGAGCCGAAGAGACAAAAAGAAGCGAGATAGAGCCAGACTATAAATGTTGACGGAAAAGGCAACTGGAGAGGTGGATAGAGGGAGATTCAAGCTTTCGATCACATAGAGATCTCTAACTCTATGGTCGGTCCCAATTTGCTTCTTAGACACCCAATCCTGAAGAGGACCTAAGCAAACCTAAATGAAGAGATGTAAGAGTAGAGGCAGATAGGGATGACTGGGAGGTGGACAAGAGATGTTGAAGCTGAGCAATCTAGGCACTCAAGGAAGCCAAGTTAGGATCAGGAGCTGGAGTAGATGCAGTATACGCAGCAGGAGGCCGAAATGTATTCGGAGCAGGACCTCGGAACTGGGTCTGAGGCAACTGAGAAGACTGAGCAGACTGATGTCCTTTCTTGAGACAGTTGTACTTCCAACGGCCCTTCTGATGGCAAAATGTACACTCATCAGAGGCTAGTGGCCCCTTCTTAGGCTTCGCAGTGGCCTGAAGCTGATGAGATGGTGGGATCGACAACAGAGGAGACTGAGTAGGAGCCAAGAAAACAGATGGAGATAGAGTCTGATTGGCCGTCTGAAGACGGGTTTCCTTAGAAAGGAGTTCACGAACAATAGCATCCAAACAGGGAAAAGGAGACCGATGAAGGATGCCACCACGGATAGCCTCATACTGAGGGGAGAGCCGTTAAGAACTGCACTAAACGACTCTGCTCCCGAAACTTAACATAAGCGTCTAGTGGCTTGAGGCTAGATGGTTCCATGAGAGCCAACTGATCCCAAAGGCCTGTTATCTCAATGTAGAAGTCCTGAATAGATTGATCCCGCTGACGAGCACTTTGAATAGCTGTTTCCAACTCATACCACTTAGCAAAGTTGGACTGTTGATACACACCCAATAAATAGTCCCACACCTCACCTCCTTGGCAGTATTGTATTTGGAAAACATCATTCCAATATGGTCATCCACAGAATTATGAAAACAGGTCAGAACTTGGGCATTATCACAATTCGAGTATCACATGAAGTCAGATATCTTTCTGCTTTCGGGTCCAATGGACGAAGAACAGAACCAAAAACATAGTCCTATTTTTTTTAACCAACAAGGAAATTCTTCATAACACTAGCCCAATATGCATAATTGGCACCAGTGAGTTTACATCTGATGGCTTGGATTTTAGTGTCGGTCATTGTAATAAACCAAAGATTGACAGGTTGAAGTATAATAGTCAAATAACAAGGGGGCCAAATTGTAAATAAGAGCTTTTAACCAAATAACAGTACTGAAATCAGAATCATGAACACACACAAGGAGGGAGAGAGAGAGAGAGAGAGAGAGAGAGAGAGAGAGAGTAGCGCAGAAGTCGATCGAGAGGGACAAAATCAACACCTCTTCAATTGCGTGAATCAAAGCTAGAGAGAGAGAGAGTTCAGTTGAACCATGATCGTGATTCCATGGAGAGAAAGAGAAGTTTCTGATGATCACGAACCATAGTCGATCTAGAGAGAGACAGAGCCGACAAATCTAGAACACCAAAGAAGAATCTGAGAGCGAACGGCACTAGGGTTTCAAACCTAGCTCTGATACCATGTAAGATTCCTGAAAGTTTTTTTATATTCAATTGTGTGTTATAATATAAAGAATACGTTTGATTATATAGTAAACCTACACCTAAAACACTGCCATATATATACACCTATACAATCTCTCAGAAAAGGAAATGCTGCCTAACTTAATATCCTCAGAAAAGGAAACACTGCCTAACCTAATATTCTCACAATGTCAGCTTTATGAGGTGACACATGGGGCAGTCAACGATTTTCATGTGGTTTTATACTCCCTTTTGGGATTGAGCCACACATTTGTGGTGCCTTATCCTCGAGTATAGGTGCTCAAGGATGATCTCTAAGGTACTTCGTAGTCCGCTTGCCTAAATGCGCCTGATGCATCACCTCGGCTTGGCTAAGCAAATATTTGCTACAATGCATTGCTTCCCCTGCCACATCAACATGCTTGACACCCTCAGCTTGGTTGAGTGATTCTCTGGTCTAGCATGTCCTTCCTATATGTTAGTTTCTTATCTCCAAGCGACATCTTGATGCTCATGCCAACCTAGGTCGGAGTAGGGATTGGTAACCCCTTTGGGGTTGGTGTCATGTTCACACCAACCCAGCTTTTGCAAAATCTCATAAAAAAATATGAAAGAAAATACTAGATGATCATTGGGGGAGAGGGGGTTGTCATTATCATTTGGTGGATTGGGAGAGAGTCTGTGTTCCTAAGGATAGAGGGGGTTTGGGTGTTTGAAGACTGGTGGTGTTTAATCAGACTCTGTTGGGGAAGTGGTTGTGGCGTTTTGTGGAGGAAAATGAGTGGTTATGAAGGAGGGTGATTGTGGCAAAGTATGGAGAGGAGAGGAGGAATTGGTGTTAGAAGAGGGTGGTTCACTCCCATGGTTGTGGGTTGTGGAAGGGGATATGGTTGGAAAGAGGGGACTTTTGGGTTAGGGTTCAGTTTAGATTGGGGGTGGGGGATAGGAATGTTCGTCTTGCCAGGATGTGCAAGATTAGGAGTTAGACCAATTGATGGATCTTTTGGGCTTTTTATATGGGTTGCAGCAGGGGGGATGGGGTGCATTATGTAGTGTGGGATGTTCGTAGGTCTAAAGGTGTTTTCTCAGTGCCTTCATTTTATGGGGCACTTGCAGGGGATGTTATTGGTGTGTTTCCTTGGAAGTATATTTGGGCGACATGATCTTCAACTAAGGTGGCTTTTTTTGTTTGGATAGTTGCTTTGGGTTGTATTCTTACTATTGATAATTTGACTCGGTGAGGACATAATGCGGAAACGGTGGATCATTTGCTTCTTCATTGCCCGGTTGTGTCTAGACTTTGGAATTTCATTGTTGCTTTGTTTGGCTTGGTGTGGGTGCAACCAGCTCTGTGTTGGGGTTGTTACAGAGTTGGGGTGGGAAAGAGGCACCGGAAGGCTTGGGTGCTTTCTTCCCATTGTTTGCTTTGGGTGGTATGGTTGGAACGGAATAGGTGAGTGTTTCAGGATGAGTGTCATTCCGTTTCATGGTTAGAGAGTAGATTGTTGATGGTGTTGCATAGTTGGGTTACAGGGTAAGGTCGATCCAAATGTTTTGGTTTTTGTAGATTTTGTGGAGAATTGATTAGTTTTGTTTGTCCTTTTGTGGGCTACATTTTTGTATTATTTCCATTGTCTTGATGCTTTTTAATAAAGTTTGTTTATTTATGAAAATAAAAAAAATACTGGATGATCATGAGGCGTGAGCTATATAACTATAATTTTTATGGTGATGCCGAGGGAGTTAGGACAGTTACTGGTTGATAGATATAGAAAATTAATGAGTTGCTTGGATTAGGTGAGAAATAGCAGAAACTCTTTAGAACTTTCAATTTGAATGATTATTTTTTCTTAAATTGTGTATAATGTGAAAAACGTTTATTGTTTTTTCAACTTTAAATTCTGCTCTGAAGTTGCATCCAGTCATTTGCTGTTGATCAACTAGTAGTGCCTAGCTGTAAATATTACTGTATAGTAGTATATAATCTTTGGTGAAGTCTCTATTTTCTTCGAACTGCCATGCCACTTATTTCATATTGAAGATGACATTGTAGATTAAAATATTTGTCATATCATCTTCAATTCCCATTGTCACTAAAATTTCTAATGTGGTGGAGTATTGAACCAAAAGAGAAAACTTTGCAAAAGTAATAATTGCTCATGCATGAGTTTGAAGGTTTGGCTAGTCCACTCAATAATGCCCTACGGGTTGGGACCAAAATAGGACTTGTTATAAGGGATTTTCTATATGTACAAGTCATATAATTCCTTTCACACTTGTGAAGGCTAATTATGTCACCATCACGTTGTCTTGTTTTTTCCTTACTATTTTCTTTTCTATATTCATTGCTAAGATATCTATTGCAAAGACTGAAAGCTAAAGTAACATACTTAGGCCCTAAATGGTGTCTTAATTGTGGTTTCGTAGGGAGCAACATCCAGAAAGTTTGTTTAGTGCAATGTCAAGAATAGTAGCTCTCATTTTGAAGGAGAAGGAGAAAGTTTCTCAGTCGCTTATTGATGTGATTTTGCGGAATATTCTGAAGGAGGGAAAGGTAATTTGTTGGTGAAATGCATTTACTTGTGCTTTTGTGTTGAAAGCATAACCCTTTTTTTTTTTTTAATATTTTAAATTTAATGTTTCCCCCTTCTCATGGTACTTTTTTCATTTAACTTCTCATTAGACTACTGAATTTTAAAATATTGTTGTCAGCATCATTTTTTATATAGAAGTATCTTCTTGTCATAGATGGATAAAAACATAATGAAGTTTGTGCCATCATTATTTGGGTATTTATCTTCTCAATTTGGCTTGTTAAAATGGGGGAGGGGCAGCTTTGTTATTGTAATTTGTTAGTTGTGTTCATGGAAGTGCTTTTTGAATGAAATCCATGGGGATGTCAGAAAATGCTTTTTGACCTAGGATGCGGTAGTAAAAAAAGTGATTTTTTTTTTAAAGTTGACCTATATAGTCCTTGACAGTGCATAATGGCGAAAAGGAACTAATGAAGCCGACCATACTTGAGCGTGGGACACAAGGCTTAGTTTGGTTCGGTTTTTATTTATTTATTTTTTTCTTTCCAGGGTGCATCTCTTGCTGCTTCTAGGCTTGCTGTTTCTGTCATCCAAAATTGTGAAGAAGAGCTTGAGACTCGTGTTTCTGAATTTTTAACTTCATGTATAGTAAACAGAGATGCTGTAGGGAGTGAACTTAAAGAATTTTACCATGAAATTATATTTGAAGTCTTTCAGTGTGCTCCTCGAATGCTCCTGTTTGTCATCCCAACTTTGACTCAAGAATTATTGGTAAGTCTTCATTTTATCTTCATTAGGTTTGACTTCGTAGTTTCATAATTGAGATATAGTAGATGTTGTGAGCCTATTATTGCTTCTCTGGAATACATTTGCATTTTGGAGTTGTTCTAATTGCTTTTCCTTATTATTTTTTTCAGTGAAGTGATATCATAGTTGTAATTTAAGAGAATACAAAGCTTGGGTGATGATTATGATATCATCACCTTTTATATTAATCAATCAACTGTTACAAAAGGAAGCCCCAAGGCATTGATTAATGAATCACCTTTTATATTGATTGATTGATTAAGGAATTACAATCAATCAATCACAATCTAATCTAAATAAAGAAACAAGTAAATATTCTAACACTCCTCTTCAAGCTGGTGCGAAGATATCTCGCATGCCTAGAATGTCATGAAGTGGTTTACTTCCAACTCCCTTGGTGAGGATGTCTGGAAGTTGTTCGCATGACTTCACAAAAGGAGTACATATTATGCCTATGGTGAGTTTCTTCTTGATGAAGTGACGATTAATTTCAACATGCTTTGTCCTGTCATGTTAAACATGATTGTGAGCTATGTTGATGGCAGCCTTATTATCATAATATAGCATAGTCTATCTGGCCCATCCCAGATCACTCAACAATAGTCTGATCTACAAGAGTTCACACACACCTTGTGCTATAGCTCTAAACTCAGTTTCTACACTGATCTAGCTTCCACATTATGTTTCTTTCTCCTCCATAGTGTTTTAAAAAGCTCTAGGTGCATCGAGGCGCCAAGGTCACCTGGAGCCTAAGCGCCGAGGCGCGAGGCGAGACGGGAGTTATAGAAGTTTAGCAAAATATTAATATAGCACAATTTTCAACATAAGTAAATATTTAATATGTATATTATTAATTTTTTTAATAAGAAGAGAAGAGAAGAAGAATATATTTTTTTTAATATATATATATTTTATTTATTTATTTATTTATTATATTTTTTAAATAATGTGTTTCAATTAATTTTTTTATTTTATTTTACATATATGTGTTTATTTTTTTATTACTATGTATAAATATATATTATGTTTTATATATTATCTATAAGTATATTATATATTATATAATAGGTATTCTAGGTATTATATAATATTATATATATATATATGAATCAATTATATTTTATATATTAGCTATAAGTGTATTATATAATAGGTATTATATAATATATTATATATATATGAATCAAGCAGATAAAGAGAGAGAGACAGAAGTGAGCGAGAGAGAGAGAGAGAGAGAGAGCGATTGTGAGCGAGATAGAAGCGAGAGAGAAGACGACGAGAGTTTTTTTCCACTAGAGAGAAAAGAGGAAGAGTTGTACCAGAGGAGATGAGAACAGGAGTTGAACCTTCGTCGTTGCCTTATTCTCATTGTCTTCTTCTCCACTAGTTTTTTTTTTTTGCTCTTTTGACCCACGTTTTGATCATTTTATATTGTAAATGAGAATTTATTCCATGTGGGTATTCACACCAAAACTAGATGGGCTGTATCAGTAGAAGAAACGCGAAGCGCCAAAAGCGCACGCCTTGAGCCTCAGAAAAAAGTGCATGCCTCATCGTCTCAGCTACGCCTCCTCTATGTTGCCTTGCCTCGCTATGCATCAGGCGCAGAGCTGTGCTACGCCTCGCCTTGAGCTTAGGCGCGCGCTTAGGCGCGTTTTTCAAAACACTGCTCCTCCAAATAACAAGATTGCCACCCACAAAGATACAATATCCTGATATAGATCTCCTATCAGTTATTGACCCTGTCCAATCAACTTCTGTTTAGGCTTCCACTCTGAGGTGATCATGTTTGGAAAAGTAAAGATCTTTTCTAGGAGAAGATTTCAAGTACTTCAGAATTCTTATAATAACCTCTAAGTGAATTTGATGAGGAGCATGCATAAACTGGCTAATCATATTGACAACAATAGCAATATTAGGACGAGATTGAGATAAGTAAATAAGCTCACTCACTAGTAGCTGATAACTCCCCCTATCAACAGCTGCTCCTCCTTCATCATTACCAAGTTTCTGATTAGGTTCCAGTGGGGTATCACATGTCTTACATCCAAGCATCCTCGTTTCCTTTAAAAGGTCAAGAACATATTTCTTTTGTGAGATAAAAATTCTATCCTTGGAGCGAGCAACTTCGATTCCCAGAAAATACTTCAAGTTTCCTAAGTCTTTGAAAACTCAGTAGCTAAATATTTTTTCAACAGGGGTAATTTCCTCACTATGATTTCTTGTAAGCACTATGTCATCTATATAAACAATGAGAGCTGTAGTCTTACCACGTGAGGAATGTTTCGCAAACAAAGTGTGATCTACTTGACTCAGTTTGAAACCATATTTAAGCATAGCCTGAGTGAATCTCTCAAACCAAGCCCTTGGAGATTGTTTGAGACCATATAACGACTTCCGAAGCCTGCATACTTTACCCTTTGTCTGATGATCTCAAAATCAGGAGGAATGTCCATATATCTCTTTTTCTAGATCACCATGTAAGAAAGCATTCTTTACATAAACTGATGAAGTGGTCAATCTAAATTAGCTACTAGAGAGAAGTATTATGACCGAATTCATCTGAGCCACTGGTGCAAAAGTCTCATGATAATCTACTCTATAAGTTTGAGTGATGCTTTTGTCACAAGTCAAGCTTTGTAACGCTTAATGGAATCATCTGCTTTGTGCTTCACAATATACACCCATTTGCATCCCACCGTCTTTTGCCCTTAGGTAATGCCTTTCTTACGAAATGCTTTCATTTCCTAATTATGGTAAGTTTCCATTCAGTGATAGTAAGAGCATCCTGAAAATAGTTAGGAATACTAACAGAAGAAATGTTTGACACAAAGGCTCTATACGAGGAAGACAAATGAGAGTAGGACACAAAATTTGAGATAGGATGTTGAGTACAAGATCTTACACACTTTCTCTTGGCAATAGGAATATCAAGATCAGTAGTGTCAGGAATAGCAATATTAGTAGACTTAAGAGAAACAGGAGGTTTAAAGTTACCTGACTCTTATCAGAAGTAGGAGATGGCAGTGGGTGAGCATAAGTGGTCTCTTGTATCCAAGTAACTTTCCGTCTGTCTTTGTCCCTTACATAAACTTGCTCTTCCTTGGCCTTGGTGGCATTGGATTCTATAGTTCCAGTAATAGGTGGTGTAGGACCAATTGGTTCTACTATAGAAGCAACAGGGACAATAGGAATCTTCCTAAAGGGATGATTGTGACACCGGAGAAGACAAGAAGTAGGACTGGACTCAAAGAAGGTGACATCCTTGGACACAAATCACTTACGAGAAGGAGGGTGATAACACTTATACCCCTTTTGAGTAGGCAAGTATCTGAGAAAAACACACTTGAGAGAGCAAGGGTCCAACTTACACGAGTAGTAGAATGATTGTGGACAAAACAGAGACACCCAAATACTTTAGAGGGAATGGAAAATAAAGACTTTGAATTGAGAAGGACTTGAAGTGGAGCTTGTTTTTGCAAAATCTGGATAGGAAGACGATTAATGAGATAGGTTGCGGTGAGAATGGCCTCACCTCAAAAGGATCGAGGCACACTCATAGAAAAACACATGCAACGAGTTATATCAAGAAGATGATGATTCTTGTGCTTTGCAACCCCATTTTGTTGAGGAATATTGGTGCAAGATGTCTGATGTATGATGTCTGATGTATAATGCCACGAGTGGAAAAATAGCTCTCTAACCCCGAATCGATGTATTCACCCCCTTATCAGAACGCAAGATTTTGACAATTGTCCCAAACTGAGTACAAGTCATTTTATGAAAATTTTGAAACACAGAGAAAATTTCACTGCACCTAAGTAGTATGAGAAAAATCATCGATGAAGGTAACAAACCATCTATGGCCTTTTAAAGACACAACACGAGATGGACCCCACACATCAGTATGTATTAAAGAAAAAGGAGCTAAACTTTTATTTAGACTTGGAGCAGAAGAAGCTCGGTGTTGTTTGTTAAGTTGACAAGACTCACAAAAATCATCGATAAAGGTAACAAACCATTTATGGCCTTTTAAAGACACAACACGAGATGGATCCCACACATCAGAATGTATTAAAGAAAAATGAGTTAAACTTTTATTAAGACTTGGAGCAAAAGAAGCTCGGTGTTGTTTGCTAAGTTGACAATGTTCACAAAGAAACTCAGGCACATTATCGTCGTCCCGTGACAAGGTCCTGAAAAAGACAATGATCAGGAAAAAATGTCACACTATAGTTCAAATCCTTAGTAATACGACTCAAGGATAGAAAGATTAATAGAAAAATTGGGAATGTGGAGCACTAAAGACAGAGGTAAGGTAGGGGTGACGTGAATTAAACCATTCCCAGATATAGAAGAAACAATACCATTTGCAATCCTTACTTTGTCTTGACTTGAAGAGAGCTTGTATGCTGAGAAATGGTCAGAAGACCCAGACATATGATTTGAGGCACCAAAATCAATAATCCATGGCAAAGACTTATGGGAAAGAAGAGCACTAAGAGAAGATTTTAAGTTACTTGAGTGGGTAAACAACGAGGAAGATGCATTGGGAGCAATAGAAGACCGGCGGGCCATCAAATGACGCAAAACATCCTAAAGCTCAGGAAAAGTCATGCTAGATAAACTATCATAAGTTGGACCAATTGAAGTGGAAGTAGAATCAAAGGTGTGAACAATGAGTAATGCTAGAGGCACCAAATAATCTACCAAATGTTTTACCAAACCTCTCACATGGGTGTGGGACCCACATGGGGTCTCTAGCATTTTCCGTCAACAACACTAGACTGATGGGCCCGTGGATTAGAGCCATGTCCTTTAGATTGGCCTGATCGACTGCCTCTAGTACCAAACCGATCACCCTGACTCCTTGATGGAGCCCCATGAAGCTTTCAACATGTCTCACGAGTATGTTGCGGCTTGCGGCAGTAATCACAGAACACAATATCCTTCTCTGAAGGATGGAAAGAGGCAGTGACAAACCAGCCTCATCTCGAGAAGAAGCATAAGGTAATGCTGAACGGTCTCCAATAGCCAGTGGTAACATAGTAGAACGATAACTCTCTTCATTCTGTACATATGCAAAGGCCTCTTGAAGAGATGGAAGAACATCCATGCCAAGGACACGACTTCGGATCGGATTAAACTCCATATTGAGGCCTTCCAAAAACTTGAAGACCCTCTCCTATGTAAGAAACTTCTGATAACCAATTGAGTCAACTGTATAGACAGGCTTGTAATCCAGGAGATGATCTAGGCGTTTCTAACCATTAGTTAGAAAGGTGTAATACTGGAGAACTGTCTGCTCTCCCTGTACTGAGCGCTTAATTGACCGGCGCAACTCAAAAGATTGAGAAAAATTCTCTTTTCGAGAATATGTAGTAGTGACTGCTTTCCAAATATCCTGGGCAGTATCCATGGTAAGTAGTCTTTACCAATCTCTGGAACCATGGAATGAATGAGCCACCCCATGATTAAAGAGTTGGTAATCTCCCATTGGTCATAGCCAAGATCTGTGATACTTGGTGTTTGAACTCTTCCATTAACATATCCCATTTTCCATCTACTCTTTAGAAAAAATGTCAGACACTGAGATCATGAAAGGTAATTCTGACCATCAAACAGAGCGGTGGTGATTTTGAGGCTAGGGTTTAGGTTCTTAGATGTAGTAGTCATAACTGGACTAGAGCTCTCCCCTTTAGATGGGTGAGAAGTAGTGGTGGATTCACTAGTTAGGCCAGCCATAAGAACTCTATAATTTCAACCAAAAAACCTTGCACGAATCACAAGAATGGAATGAGCTGGAACAAGTAAAATCATATACAAACCACTATGGGAGTATAACAATCAGATTAATGGGTCATCTATGGATACAAAAAATAAATCAAATACGGGAAAACGAACCTCCAATCAAAACAAGTGCTAAACTGTGTTCAAGAAAGTAGAGGGAAAGAAATTTAGGGCAACAGAAGATGGGCAGCCCTCAAACACTCATCCACAGGAGCCGAAATACATAAAGAGAGGCTAGGACAACCCTCTCAAGAGTCGACTAGGCCAGAGGGGCCTTTGGCTGAAGTTGAAACACCTTTGTGGGACCTTGGCTGGTTCTGACAGAGACTCAGGGACCAGCGATGGAGGATGGGTGGTGATAGGTGATGGTTGGTTGGTGGTAGTGGCTGTGGGGGTGACGGTTTTTAGGATTTTGGCTCTGACATCATGTAATTTAAGGGAATACAAAGCTTGGGTGATGATTATGATATCATCGCCTTTTATATTAGTTAATCAACTGTTACAAAAGGAAGCCTTAAGGCATTGATTAAGGAATTACCTTTTATATTGATTGATTGATTGACTGATTAAGGAATCACAATCAATCAATCAATTAATCAATCACAATCTAATCCAAATAAAGAAACAAGGAAATATTCTAACAATAATTCAATTTGCAGGCTGATCAGGTTGATGTCCGGATTAAAGCTGTTAATTTAATTGGAAAGCTTTTAGCACTTCCTGGTTATCATGTTGCCCAGGAGTATCGTTATCTCTTCATAGAATTTTTAAAAAGATTCTCTGATAAGTCTGCGGAGGTTAGACTTGGTGCCATATCATGTGCAAAAGCTTTCTACATGACCAATCCATCGGGGACAGAAGCAGTTGATGTTCTCAGTAAGCTATTCAGAATCTATATCTGTCTTGGCAGTGGTGTGCTGCTGGCTTTGTTTTCTCTCATTTCTGGGTTATGCTTATTATATGATATTTTTTGATTGAGTAGCTGCCCTTGAGGGTCGGCTATTAGATTTTGATGATAGAGTGAGAACCCAAGCAGTGGTTGTTGCCTGTGATTTAGCTAGGGCTAACCTCAAATCTGTTCCATCTGAACTGATAACTCGGGCTACTGAACGACTTCGTGATAAGAAGGTAACTTTGAGAAGCTTTTGTTTGATTGATATTAAGCTGTCAAATGGTTGACTGTTATTTTATTCTTGCCATGTAGGTGTCTGTTAGAAAGAAAGCGTTGCAGAAGTTGCTGGAAGTTTATCGCGATTATTGTACAAAGTGTTCTGCGGGTATCATAACACCAAGTGATCACTTTGAGCAGATTCTATGTGGAATATTGATGCTTTGCTATGATAAAGATTGTAAGGAGTTTAGGTATGCTTGTTCCTACTCTTTCACTGGTTAAAGCAACATAAATGTTGCATGAATTTGATGTAATTTTCTCTTTATATGATTCTTCAGTCCTCAAAACATGGAGCTTGTGCTTGCAGAGGAAATGTTTCCTACTTCTCTTTCAATCGAGGACAGAACTAGGCATTGGATCTTGTTGTTCTCACTTTTTGAGCCTCCTCACTTGAAAGCTTTGAACTCTATTTTATATAAAAAACGAAGGTATTGATACTTGATAGTCAAATGTTGGTATCCTTACATTGAAGATATGATATTTCTTTACACGTTCTGTACATTTCAGGTTGCAAACTGAGATGCAAGTTTACCTGACACTCCAGAAAGAAGAGGTGCAGTAATGGAACCTTGAGTTCTATACCACTCAAAGGGGCTTTCTAATTCTTAATTTTGCTGTTCACTAGTGTGAAACTAACATTCCGAAATGAATCTTTTATGACTAACATTCTTGGTTATGGTAAATTTATTTGAGTAACCTTCTATTGAACTTTAGTTTGATGGAGAACTTTTTATGACTGGGATTCGGGGACACGTGTAGGGTTTAGTCGTGTTTATCTTTCAGAAATGAGCAAAGCTTTGGAACTCAGGACTTGGTTGAGCTATTCTGAAGTTCTCATTACTTTATAGAATCTGCCTTTAGGGTGACATGAAATTTCTGCATAGCCAAACTTTTTTGACATGGAAGTTTGGATAACTTACAGGACAAACAACTTAAAAAGGTACTTATGGAACTCCTAGTGATTTGACTTCTTTCCTTCTGTTAAAGTTACTTGGAAAATTAACTTTGTTCAATTTTAGTGGATTTGATATATGAATGTAAAGGCAGTTCAAAATTCTAGCATCATGATTCAGTGCACTTGTTTATACTCAATTAAGGTTAAATAATCACAAATTAATTTGATCAGATCTAACAGTTTGACATTAGGATTTGTTTTTTGTGGTTTGTGAGTGTTAAGTTACCAATTTTTCCAAAAGCCTAAGCTATTAGGAATTGGCCCAACAATGTATATCAAGCTATCTAACACCCTACCTCACGTGCAATCATGTCTTGCACATGGAGAGACAAACAGCAAACCAAACAGAAAGATAAAAAAACAACCAAACAAAGAAGAAGAAACCAAACGGTGAAAGAATGTGGAAATGCCAAGAGAGACTTGAACCCAAGACCTCTTTTAACTACAACTTTGATACCATGTTAAGTTACCAATTTTTCCCCAAGCCTAAGCTATTAGGAAATGGGTCCAACAATGTATATCAAACTATCTAACAGTGAGAAGTTGGGATGCAGTCCTTGCATACATAATTTCTATTTCTCAAATTGAAATTTGGAATTTTTTTCCTATTTTGTTTGGTGTCCACTTTGATGTGGAACCTAGTTTAACAGTTTAGTCCATTTGCTTGAGTAAGATAGTGTAGTGCTGCTAATTGTTGAATTTTGTAATATGACAATAAAGTTGAATGTGGAGAGAAAAGAAAAACCAAAACAGAGAAAAGAAAGAATACAAAGGGTTAATGTGGTTCCACCTATCTTGGCTTACGTCCACGCACACAAAGCCTTGTGGGCTACATCTTTCATTCACTCAACTTAATTCTCTTGTTTACATGATATACACCATATATATAGAGTGGGGGAATTTTTTTTTTTTGCCTTTTGATAAATTATATATAGAGTGGGAGACACAATCAAATCCTTTTAGTTAAGCGATTGAAATAAATTAAAGATACAAAAAATCATGATAAGCACAAATATCATGGGATCTCTATATATTTTGATATCATCTATGATAGAATCTCCAACACTAATGGCCGACCCCCCTTCTTTTTCATTTGACCCCACTTCTTTTGACACCCCTACCCACCTAAATTGCTCCCCACCCTTTTTTTTCCCTTTGAACCACCACCATAATCCCAAATATACCCCTTTCTTTGGAGCCCCTCCCCCCCAACCCCTGCTGCACCCTTCCTCTAGCAACCCCCTTCCCAGCCTACCTGCCCTTTTATGCCACTCCCCCACCTCTAGTAGCCCCCTTCCAGCCTCTCTACTCTTCTTTGCCAACTCCTACCTCCGGCAGCCCCTTCCTAGTCTCCCCATGCATTGTGCCTCTCCCCAACCCTTCTCCACTCTCGACTGCCCCCTCGTCCAACATTGCTCAACCTCTCTCCCCCCCTGAAACTAAGGAGGTACAAAATCTGGGCCTCAGCCTTCATTTTTTCCCAGCTGAAATGAATTATTCTGGCCAAAATGGTCTTGTACGTAATAGAATCAATAACTCAAACCAGAATATTGGCATCTTTACTATGTATTACTTAATAATTTTCTGAAAAAGTGGGAGCATTCTTGTAGAGAGGATAGGATTGTCGCATAGTGTATTGTGCTACGTGGAGTTTTTGTTTTTGTTGCTTTTGTATAATGACACCTTGAGCTTGTTGCAGAATAATGGTTCTGAAGAAGTGCATAAGAGAATTCAAAACTCTGTAGCAAAAATGTCATCATTCTTTCCAGATTCCTCCAAAGCAGAAGAGTGCTTTGATAAATTGAACTCAGTGAAAGATAGTAACATTTTTAGCACATTGGCGCAGTTGTTGGATGAAGTGACTATAAAAATTGCTCAGGCGACAAGAGTAAGTTGTTTAATACAAACATTTGTCTAGCTTCATTCTGAAAGATACCATGTTTTTGTTCCTCAGATGATGCTACTGCTTGAATATCATTTCTTTTGTTCATCATATATTTTGGAGGGTTTATTTTAGATATGTTGTTTTGCATATGGTAATCAGTTGCCATAAATTTTAATATGATATCCTCAAATCTGTTTTCTTGTTTTGCTATAGAATATTGTGTTATATTGTTATTTGTTTGGGGAGCAAGAATATCAGGTGACCCCATGTCTGATGCTTGACTAATGGAATATTATTTAAAGGGACAAGTTACTGCAAATAAAGTACTATTTCAATGTTATTTGGGGTTACACCAAACTAGCTTGTCAATTGAACCATGAAATGTGCAGTTTCCGTTCATGCATGGATGCTAATCTTGTTCTATGAATTAGTTTATGTTCATTCTTAGTGCATGTTAGTTCATTGCCTGTTGCAACGCTTACTGTCATTGCAGCGGTTACTTGTCTTCCGTGTTTTCCTTTTTCATATTTTTTTTCTTCCTGTTTTAGGTTTTGTTTGCGTAGGAAGTAGATATTCTGCGAAGAGATTGGCATTATTTGGGATATGTCTAGTTATGGTTGGATTTGACATTTTTCTTACCCTTTCAAAACTTTATTCTCTCTGACTGTTGAATCAGTTCCCCCCAGAGAGTTTGTTAGTGGCATGGTGCACAACAAATGGCCCAAATAGAAAAATATTTTCAAGTGATCCTCGCAGCCTTCTTATCTCTAAGGATGCCATTACTTCATCACATTTAAGGGAAAATGCTAATGTCTTCTATTATCATACAAAGCAGCTTAAAGCTGCTTTTAGCTTAAATTAAGTTATTTTGGTGTGTTTGGTAAAACTTAAAGGGATAAATTATAGCTTTTATTAAGCTATTTTCAACTTAAATTTCTAAGCACCTCAGGGGGTGCTTCTTGATTCAGCTTATACGGGAAGCTGAAATGGGAGGATTAAAATGACTTAAATGCCCTTCCGAATTGATGCTAATTACAAGTTTGCCATGTATATAAACCATTTCTCACTCATTCTTCCTCGCTCACACAAACGAGAGAGGTGATTTCCGGCGAGCTAGGGCGATTTCCGGCGAGCATGTCGATTTCCGGCAACCGAGCTCTCTCTCTCTCTCTCTCTCTCTCTCCCTCTCTCTCTCCCCCTCTTTGTCTCTCCCCCTTCGGGAACCCGTCTGTCTCCCTCTTTGCGATCGCGATCTGCCATCGCGAACCCGTCTATCACCCTCTCCCCGGCATGAACCCGTCTGTTTCCCATTTGAACCATCGCGATTTGCCATCGCGATCTGCACCATTGAGATCGATGCCGGCAGTGAGATGAGGAGGAGGAGGAGGAGGAGGAGAAGAAGGGGCTGCCGGCGGGATGAACCATCGCGATCTGAACCCTAGCTCTCTCTCGCCCTTTCTGTGGATTTGAATGAAACCCTAGCGCCGGTTCATCCCGCCGGCGCTAAGGTTTTCATTATTATTATTTTTTTTGAGGTTTTTCAGTGTTTTTTTAATTTAAAAAAAACAAAATAATTAATGAATAAAAAATAGTAATTGATGCTAATTAATTGAGACTAATTAATTTAAAATGAAAAAATGAAAAAATTTATATTAATTGATACTATTAATAAGAATATTGATGAATATATGTAATTGATGGAAAAATTAATAATAATTGATAATATTAATATATGTAATTTATGTAATAATTGATGAAAAAAATTAATATTGATGAATATATGTAATTTATATTAATTGATAATATTAATTGATGGAAAATTGATACGTTAATATAAATTGATGAATATATGTAAATTGATAAATTAATATAAATTGATACATTAATATAAAGAATAATAATGATACATTAATATAAAGAAAAAAATGAGATATTACTAAAAATAATTAAAATGAATAATAATAATAATAATAATAATAATAATAATAATAATAATAATAATAATATAATAATAATAATAACAACAATAATAATAATAATAATAATAATAAAAATTGGAAAAATTGATACATTAATATAAATTGATAAATTGATGAATATATGAAAATAATATGTAATGAAATCACAACATTAATATAAATTAGAACATGAATATTAATTTTAATGAATTAATAAATTAAAAAAAATTAACAAAGAAAGAAGAGAAGAAAAAAAAATTAAAAAAGAAAAGAAAATAAGGTGAAAAAGAAAAGAAAAGAAAATAAAATGAAAAAGAAAAAGAAAAAAATGTATTATAAATGAAATCACAAATTTTATATCCTATAAGGGCAAAAATGACAATTATACAGCAAAAAGCTATTTTACAGCTTATTTACCAAACACTACTTTGCGGCTTAAATCCATAATTCCATAGCTGCACCAAACAGGTTATCAGCTTATGTTCACAGCTGTAAGTTATAATCTGTTAAGTTATAATCTATAATCACTTTCCCACAACTCTACCAAACGGGGCCACTATAATCACTCGCTTGATTGTCCCCCAAGTTTATATTACTTTTTCGATTCATGGTCCCTTGACTGGAGTAGTAGATAGCTCTAGGAGTGGTTTGGAAGAATTAAGTTTTATACGTGTCAATCATTGCTGCACAATGTCTGGCAGCTTATAAATATGCATGTAATATATATATATTCCAATGGAGAGTTGATACTATGAGAATTTGAGATTGTGTTTCCATAAATTTGCCCAACCCTTGTGAGAATGAAGCACCTCTTCCCCTTTCCTCTTTTGTTTTTTTTTCCATCTTCTTTGCTCACATATTGAAGCTACTCGGGTTGTTGTTATAGCCTACGAAAAGTGCACTTTTTAGCCCCAATCATATCCCCAACCTTTCCTGCTACCCTTTGGTCACTAATCCCACTCTAAATCACCCTAAAATAGCTTTTGCCCAGAAAAATAATATGCCTAATTTAAAAAATCCTGCAACCTGCAACTTTTGAAAATCAAATCCAAACTCTCTTTTTACATCTGGGAACCCTAAATTTTTTTCCCTCTCTCACAAATCCCTAGCCGTAGAAGCTTTTCATAACCAAAACACAGCACAATTTCAATTGAGTGTAGCAATTCTACAAGTTTTCTAAAGTTGCCTTGCATCAGTTTGGTATCAAATGATGAACAGGATGGAAAGAATAAAAGAGCAAATTTGGAATTCCACATAAAGCACGTTTAGGGCATCATGGAGTAGTTTTGGAATAATTTTGTGCTTTTTTTTAATTTTAATTTAGTATGCTGCTAGACATATTTTATGTTATTATGTTAATGTTTAGTAGTTAGGGGTATTTTGTTAATTTGTTTTATTTAGTAAACATGGATTGTAGGGGTTGCCCATATTTTGTGTTTTGTGAAATTTTTTGTTTTGTGCTCTAATTTTCATTGCTTTTCCCGTAACATTTGACATCCATATTTCTGTTGATGTCTCCTATGATGGAACCTTAAAAAATGATTGATATTGATATTTATTCCTTGCTGGTAACTATGGTGAAGAGAATATACACTTTCTTTGTTGCTGCTATAAAGCTATTAATAAAGTATATTGTTCCTGCACTCAAAATGAAGCTTAGAGCAGTGGTATAGTTGTGCTGTATCAGACATGACATAATACTAGCAGGTTGTTGTTTGAAAAACTGTTCTTGAGAATTGAGCTGGAATAATTGATTAGAAAGAAATAATATGAGGCTTGTGAGAAACCTAAGAGAGAAGGGAATTGCATTAGCAGCAACATTTTCAACTTGCTTTGAAGTACCAATCCTCTCTAGTCTCTTGACACCATCAAATTTGAGATGTAAGAGTTATTTGGCCCTGCTTCTATTTATGCCGGTGGGAGTGTTTTTAATTTTATATTGCTGAAAATTGAAATATAATTTTTTTCTATGCTTGTTAATTCATTTATCCTTTTTTTTTTTTTTCTGTGCTTGTTAATTCATTTATCCCTTTTTTTTTTGGTTTCCTATCTTCTTCACTTTTTGTTTGATTGAATGGTTTATTTTTTATTTTTTAATTTTATTTTTACATTTATAATTTTCTGGCTATAATTTAGATGATAATTGCTTTTTCTTCTCTAAATTCAGGACAACTTTCTGAGAAAGATGGGGGATAGGCATCCACATTTTGGGTTTCTACGATTACTCTCCACAAAGTGCCTGTTCAATATATTTAGTTCTGAGCATGTCCATTGTATTTTAGATCATCTTTTGGGTGACAATTTCACAAATAAAAGTCTGGAGGATTCTTCCGTGAAGCTTCTTCTGGTAAGGCAATTGTTTCTTAAATGTCCTGAACCTTGGGATGTGTTTGGATATAGTTTATTCAATATTTTTGATCAGTATTGGTTGATTTAGGTGTAACGCATCAGTATTGTTTGCTTTAGGCTTATTGATCATGTTATTATTTCTATTGGGCAATTGCTCAACCTGTTGATTTGAAGCACGGCTAGTGATTATGAAGCCATGATGAGGCTTGGGGACTTTGTGCTACATGTTGAGGGTAGAAGCCCATTTTTGTGTTGAAGGCTAGAGGCCTCTTTCATTGTAAGGCCCGCCTATTTGTTGTTGTAAGTCCTTGAGGGCATGATTTGAAATTCCATGTATAAAATGCACACGTGTGGGTTTATTTGATAGAATGAATGAGATATGGAATTATGAGAATGGATGTAAATGAGGCATATAGTTGTGTGCTAGATTTCCATTGAGTATGAATCACATGTTGTCAATTGTTTATGTTTTAGAATGCATGTTGTTGGGTTGGTTGTGGGTCGAAATGTGACCCCTTCAATGTGTTTCGGACAGGGTGAAGGCTACCTATCTGCTTGGGTTTATGAGACTGCTCAAGCTCGTTACAACCTCTCGGTTTTTACTATTTGAGCAGAAGTCCTGGAAGGTTACTTTTAGCGCTTGAGCGGTGAAGAGTTCACTTGAGCGATAATTTCTTTCTCTCAGGATCTGTCTTTCTGATTAGGGATGCTATTAGTTTGCAATCACGACTCAAGCGGTAAAGTTTCCTCTTGAGTGGTTTACTTACTTTGACCAACTTTGTTCATTTTTCAACCTTTGACACTTTGGCTTAGTCTGCCCTTTTAGAAACCTCCATGCACTTCTTTGACCATTTTGACCTTCCCCAGGTCATTGGATTCCGTGTGTGTTGAAGCCTTTAGCTTAGATGTTTACCTTAAGAAGAGGGAAAATTTTACGATCTGGAATAACTGATTAAGAAAAAGGAACTGTGGATCAGGCTTGCTTGATGCTTTATG
Source organism: Camellia japonica (assembly GCA_030407325.1). NCBI lineage: Eukaryota > Viridiplantae > Streptophyta > Magnoliopsida > Ericales > Theaceae > Camellia > Camellia japonica. Next base: position 119,159,973 of record JAPPVO010000016.1, read on the forward strand.
ATTCTCAGAGTAGCGGATAAACTGCAGTGATATTTTGAAGGAGAGAAGCTGTTGTCACTTATAAGAGAGATTTTCTTCTTCTATTTTCCTACTAAGCTTTGGCTCTTCATATCTGTAGCTTCATAAAATAGGATGTCAGTGAGAATGTAACGTTGCTTACAGAACATTCATTTATAACACCATGTGTTTGCCTTTTAGTGTTCCAAGTTAGCTTGTTTGCTGTATATGCCAGTAGATTAGCAGAATTTCTGTTGTAAATTTTGTACACATCATTGTAAATTTTTTTACTTTTAACTTACCTAGGCTATCATCAGCGCTTTCCCGTCACTCTTGAGAGGTTCAGAAAAGCTGTTCCAGTTGTTGTTTCAACAAGATATGCCATTTAATGAAGAGCTGATTCAGATGCTGGCAAAAGCAGGCCCTCATATTGATATTAAACTAAGGTAATTGTTGGAGTCTTTGCTATTTGATGTTGATGTTTGTATGGTTTATTTAGCGATAATGTGACGTTATGAAATTTTTAATCCAAATTAGATATTGTTGGATATTTTCTTCAGATTTCTTTATGTGCAGACATGCCTCTACTTGAGTTTTAGTCATGGTTTTTGGATATGCAGCATTAACTGTTGGGACGGAGTCTTCTCCTTGGTTGTATGAAATGTTTGTCATTGGATTGATTTCTACATGATATATAGCTTTTATTCTTGATTTAGTTGGTTCTTAAGAAATTCTGTCTTTAGCGTTCATGTTTTTGTGGCAGTAGAAGTTCGTATTAGTTGGGAGGGAACCTTAAGGTTGTGTTTGGATTTATGGATTTGACACTATTAATTGAAGGAGAATACCTCAAATTTAGATTTGATAATTTGGATGTGGGTTTGAAGATGGGATTTGAGAGCTTTGTCATGATGGATTTGAAATTACAATGTAAAAGTAGTAATTTCAAAACCTTCATTCTAAGGGTTCTAATTCTACAAGGATCCTAATAAAATATTTCTTCTCCCTCTAATTTATCTCTCCTTTTTGGTTTCTCAATACTCCTATAATAGCTTAATTTCCTATATTTTTTATATAAGTCAACCTCAAATCCATTGATTTGAAATTCCTTTTTTTTTTTTTTCTTCTTTTCAAGAGCCTTAAATTGTTCTATGCCATTTAAATATCATGTTTTCTTGAACAAAATGACTTTTAAAAACTTCATTTAACTATTATATGATTCCAGCTGTTGTGTACATCCTGCAATAATTGAGCTTGAGGTATATATTTTTACAATGCTTCTGGGTGTCTGAATTTGGCTATTTGTTTTTTTTTGGTTTTCAACAAATGCATGCTTATTGTGGTCTTGGAGGAATTGCTCTAACATGCTTCTTGAATAATCCTACGTCTTTTCTTGTGTTTCTGTTTTATCCATTAACCATGCTTTTTTTCCTCTCCTCCCTGTATGTTTTGAATTTGTTTAGCTGTATGTGCTTTGTTCATGTAGTGATATTTACCCATCATTGGAAAGGGTGTGCCTGGAGGGAACTCGCGCTCAGTCCAAGCTTGCTGTTTCTGCAGTTGCTGCATTGATTGATACTTCTGAACTATTTTTTTTCTCAGAGTTATGCAAGGTCTACTTATCTAAACTTTTATGTGTAACTACTATAGAATCAAAATTTCTCTCATTTCCTACTGTTCTATGCATTTATTTATATCCTAGTGTTCCTTAGTTATACATGTCATGTCACACGTGTTATTCACATTTTGGTATATGCTTGTTGACTACCCATGCTAGATTTTCTGTTGTGTGTGAACTGCTTGTTAGTGTTGACGATGAGTCTTGTGTTTTTGTGCTTATCTGTGTAGACACTTGTGGATGCTCTACATGGTGGACAGAATATTCCAACTGTGTTGCAGGCTTTGGGTTGCCTAGCTCAACATTCTGTTTCAACATTTGAAAGCCGAGATGGAGAGATTACTCAATATATTGTTGAATTTTTTTTCCAATCAGCTGATGTGAGTTTATTTCATAATATTAATATTAATTAAATGGAATAATCTTGAGGAATATCAAAATTTCTTTTTGTGGTCTGTCTCTAACTCTCTCATTTTTAATTTTTTTTGTTATATTTTATATAGGTGGAAACATCAAATTGTCAAGATTTACTTGATGAGACTTCTGACTGTAGTGTTTTGTGCAAATTGAAGGTGAGTTCTATTGAAGTTTAACTTGAAGTGTAACCTGGCTCAAATAGGGAAAATTGACCATAAAATTTTGAATGCTAACAATTTATAAATCAATCACATAGTTGCTAAAATAGCAAACAAATGAGAATATTGAGACCATGCTGTTGGTTTTTCTATTTAGTTGCTTAGCTAGAATTCTATGTGTTATTTGGAGATTACTAGCAAGCTTTGTTATCAGAATCTTACGATTCACAATTTTTGCAAAATTGATACGAATCTATGGATGAATCTATTTTGGAAGTGAATCTTTAGTGAATCACACGATTCACAATCAATTCACGATTCGATTCACTTTTTACGATTCATGCAATTCTTGAAACTGTCGTATCCGACATATTTTCAACTCTTTTTTTCTCCTTTTAGTAAAAATGACATAATACAACTTCTAATAGCATTTAATACCAAAATAATCAATATATATACATGATTTGTTGTTATTTTAGTGATCGTCGAGTTTTTAATAGGATTCAATTAGATTCAGTTAGACTCAACATGGTTTTAACCTTTCTTCTCATTTTTTCCTTTTTAAAAGCTCATAATATATCTTCTAAAGATGTTTAAGATTAAAGTAACTTACACCATGAATTATCTATTGCTACTTTATTAAATCATATATAGTTTAATATTACATGGGTGAAGTCAATTATACATTTTAAAATGTTTATGCTTTAAAATAAAAGATCCTAAATAATTATTTTTTATTATTTGGTCATTGTTACTTGAAAAAGTATATATGCTTATTGTCCAAATATCAATATCGTTGTCAAATTATTGTTATTTTGAAAATTGAGAGTTTGTCAGTGTTTATTGTCATTTATTAAGAATGGTTGATAAGGAATATCTAAAAAAGGGAAAAAGTAAGATGGTGATCTCATATAGGAACCTTTGTTAACTTATTACTTATTAAACTACGTGATCATCATTCAAAACAACATTTTCATTGATCAAAGTCTAAATATTTTATATTCATAAGATATATTTAACATTCAAGTGTGTAGATATATTTTTCTAAGTAATGTAGAAAAAGTTACTGAATCTTAATGATTCATGATTCGATTCGATTCGTGATTTGGTACGAGGGCGTTTCGATTCACGATTCGAATCCCGATTTGATAACTATGCTAGCAAGTTGCTGTATATTTTTGTCATCTTCTTTTATATTGCAGTTGCTCATTTTAAAATTTAAATATCTGGTGAGCTGAAGCTTGAAGAGGTCAAAAATGGGTTGCTCATGCACAGGTTGGCGTAAGTGCTTTTAGCATGCCAACTTGTTTTGACATTATTATTATTTTTTCAATGCTAAGTAAGAGACAGTTGCTTAAACTTTGGGAAGTGGCATTTCAAGCATGCAGAAATCACTCTCAAACAACCCCAATTCCTGTACCCCACACCTACACTGCTACACAAAGGAAGGAAAATAGTAATTCAGTTTTTTTTTTTTTTTTGCTAGTTCTATATGATCAGTTTGTCATTTCGTTGTGAGCAATGCTATACATGATCTCATTTCTTACCTCCTTTTCTCACCTCTAGACACAAAGCAATGGGACCCACATTCATAAATGCAAATGGGACCCTCTCATTTTTGTCTTGGAGTGAGAAAGGGAGGTAAGAAATAGGATTATATGTAGCATTTTCTTTTTGTTGTACTTCAGCAGGTTTTCCGTACACAGGTCCCTGAGCATATATATATATATATATATGGGTATTAGTTTAGAGCGTAGCAAATGTAGTGGTTCACTTATGAAGGATTGTTAGGTCATTGTTACTCTGTTTGAGATACAAATATGAATTATCAATTCTTAAGCACAATGCTGGTGGTGATAATTACTATATACTGTTGATTTAAAATCAAACTTAATAAGCAAGGTTTTGATGAAGTGAACTTGATATAAAATCTCACGAAAAAAGAGAATAAAAACTCCAAAATGGTATTATGTCTGCTGAAGAAATAAAGCATTCTTTGTTTAATTGTGAGCTTGAATATGGTTTGTTATTTTTACCTGAAATTTGTTCGTTCTTAAATATTTGAATGTTCTTTGTGGTGATTTTGTTTTGATGGGACCTTGGTGGATTCAGACATTTTTGATAGATATAATAATAGATATAATTTATGGTTTAATGAAGGAAACTAATGAAACAGGAGCCAAACTGAAAAAAAAAAAAAAACGAAGGGATAGAGTAATATGGATTGCAGCTTGGCATTGTGCAATCTGGGTTTCATGACATCTTTTGGAAGATGGATTAGCTGGTACACAATTAAAAAATAATGCTTTTGTCTTTTAATCATTATAGGCGATCATCCTATCAAAAGCCTTTCCATTTATTTCCTTTAAATTGTCTATAACATTGCAAAGACGCACTAGAGTCCACATCGTTTTTTATTGCATGGCCATGGGGTTTATTTAAAACAACTCCTTGGACTTAAAAAGGCAAAAAAAAAAAAAAAAAAGAAGAAGAAGAAGAAGAAGAAGCTAATTTTAATATAACTAATTGGAAGAACCCAGAAAAAGGTTATATTTGCTGTAGGTTTCTCCTAAGTGGAAATTCACCTCTTGAACAAATAACTTATTTAGATTTGCTGTTATATGGTGTTAAACATCCAGATGATTCTTTATGCTATGAAGTGAAATGTCAAAAACTTTCCTCTAATTTCCAGTATCTTGTGATAAGTCATACTTGATATCAAGTTAACGTGCAATACATATTCAAGAACACCAATGGTTAGCATTGACATTGAAGTTTTTTAGGATTGTTGCCTACAAGGATGCTTTGTGGTGGATTATATCCACTTTGGGATCATGCTTAACATACTACGAAGGAAACATTAAATAATAAGTTTGACCTTAAAAATAATGGAAGCATTACAAACGCAACATTTTGAATTTTTTTTGGTCTTTGATATTGATCTATTTGGTTCTCAGTTCAATTGTGTTTCTGTTGCAGATCTTTGGCCTTAAAGCACTTGTCAAGAGTTTTTTGCCTCATCGACCAACTCATGTTAGCCGTGATATTAACCAATTGTTGGATGTTTTGTCACAAATGCTGCAGCATGGTTATATTTCTGATGGCATAATCTCATGGTATGGTTCGTAAAAGTATAGATGATATTGAAATGCTTTAACTTTTCAAGCTAGCTACATATTACCTTCTGTCACCAATATACTACTGGTTACTGAATTTCAGTCTTCACTTTCAATAAAAACCCTAGTACCTTATTCATGCTTGTAAACTTTTGTACAATACTAAGCCCATATTTTCTTGGCAGTAGAATTGCCAAGTTTTTGCTTCAGTCTTTTGGTAATGCGTGCCCTGACTGTTTGCTTTCAGTTTCTATTGACTTGTGGTCATGTTTTGGAATGCCATTGTTTTCCCTTATGTTTTATTCATCAAGAACCCATTAAAAGAAGCTTAACTTTGGACGAAAGAAAATATGTAGGCATAGAACTTATAAGACACTGGATCATGACACTGTTAACATTTACCTTCTACACTCTGGATCATGACATCGGTAATCTTTATGCTCAAGACTATTTTGCATTTTAAGAAAAGGCTTGCAGCCAATAAGATGAAAACTTGGTGCATAATGAAGAAAATAAAGCTAGTAGGTTGTTACTGTTGGCAATTCTGACCGGTGGTCAGGGGTTCACCGGAGAATGGAAGCACCAGTCACGGACACCGAGGACGAAGGGGATGTCTGGGTGAGAGACAAAAATGGCCTAGAGCTCTTGATTGAAAAACAAAAATCATTTTATTAATAGTAATCGTTTCTTTGATGCTGGTACATAACACATTATAAATGATAATACGTTGTCTACAGAAATCTCTCCTGTACTGCCTTCTATTTGTAGTAGGTCATGTGGGTTGTAATAAACTTTCCTAATATTCCTGATAGATAAACTTTACTTTTTGGTGTATTTATTTTTCATCTTAGCATTTCATAATATACAATTTTCTGGATTCCTTTAATAAAGAGATTTAAGTTTGAATCTTCTTAAAATGTTACATGGAAAATACAGTAAGAATATATAAAAGAAAAAAGAAGATCATAGAGAAGAGGATTAAAGATTTTAACATTTGAATAGTTGTTAGTGACGGTGGTGCCACAGTGATAAACGTATCAACCTTGGTGGTTCCAGAGTGTTGGCATTGGAGCCATGGTTTAGAGGAGCAGCACTATTGGTGGAGTTTACAGTTATTGGGGAAAACCTAAAATCGTATCGTTTATATGTATATTCAACTTTAAGATGCGTAGGAATCTAATAATGGCTATCATGTACATTTTACTATATCAAACTGGATCCCTAGTAAGATACTCAATTGCAGGGGATCTGCAGTAGTTTTGGACTAGCATCTTCAGCAAACTTAGATAAGGAAATGAAAATTGAATTATTTGCCAATGCCACCTTGATTTGGATTTGTGTGGAGATTCATTACATGTGTATGCATGTATATTGCTGGAAAATTACTTGAGTTTCTTTTGATTTTTTAACTCCCTCCTTTGTCTTTGTATTGACTAGCTTACCTCATTTTTAACTGCTTGCTCTGCTGTAAAAATTGAATATTGTCAGAAGTGGAAGCTAAAAAATGCAACAAATTCCCATGTTAGTTTGTCTGCTTCTGGCATTTCTGTATTCACTTTTATCGTTGTTTGGTAGAAATTGGTGTTACATAGTGTGAGGACTTCATCAATGTGTAAGGGAAGCCATCTCTTGCACTTATTTAAGATTTAGAATGTAGGAGTTTCTCAGTGCTACTTAGCACATATTTGGAGTTTTTCCTTAGCTGTAGGATTTTAATCCATTCCTAAATAAGTGGGCGTGCCTGCCCAAATATTGTTTGAATGTTCCTTTATGTTTGTCATAAGTTTCAAAACATTTCTAGATGGCATGCTTGGTTTAGGTTAAGACTTAGGTTGAACTTTGCAATTGATTAGGTGTATGAATTAACACAAGTATGCCTCATACAAAATTAGACCCGTGGCAAACCATGTTCCATAATACCTGATTGTATGGAGTGAATTCTCCATTAGTTAACAAAGGTTATGAATACAAAAGCTGGCTGCATGTTTTTATTCACCATATCAAAGATTGGGGGATGTTCAGCTAGGAGCAACTACTTGCTGGTGAATCTGTCGATCATGTCAACAAAACTGTGTAGATATATCAAGGGGGACTGGGGGTGAGATGAGTGGGCTTGGAGAGTGCATCATAGCTGGGTGACTTTGAAACCTACCAAACAATGGCGTTGTGAAACACAAAGCTAATTATTTGGGGAGTGGGGTCCTCTCTTGTTTTTTAGAGGGGAAAAAGAAGTAGATAGGGAGGGAGGCAATAATTGAATAGTTCCGAAGATATAATAAACTTCTTATTGATGTAAATTTGTTCTGCACTAATGATATATTAGTTTGGTTAGGTGTACATGTGAGCTTGCTTGGTTAGTACTAAACTACAATTTGTTCTATTCTATGCTTTTGTGGCTATGAATTCTTTGTCATGCAGCGAATCTGACAAGGCCAACATAAGATTAGCTGCTGCAAAATCTGTTCTCCGTCTTTCAAGAAGATGGGATTTGCATATTCCACCAGAGATCTTCCGTTTTACAATTTGGATGGCCAAGGTACCATGCCTGCATCTAAAATAGCTATAAAGTATTTTTATTATTTAGAAGATTTTTTTTAAAGCTTTCAAATATATCTTTTGCTGGGTGCAACCGTGATAGTTCAGCTCCTCTCCAGTCCTTCATCGGACTGGAGAAGGTCCAGTCTGGTCCACTGTGGGCCCATATCAGTCCCACCTTGACTACCCAACTGTGAGATATTCTCTATATATTATGTATATTCTGTAGATATTGTGTAATATTCTAGGAATTATGCTTATTTTCTTTTCTGTTTTAAGGTTAGTCTAGGTTATAAATACTGATTTAATATTTTGTATTAGACGCACAATTGAATATACAGTTTCTCTTTTCATCAGAAACTTTCAGCAATGTGTATGACAGAAATAGATTCAGTAGATCACCTCCTGTTCTGTCTGGCTGCTTTTGTTATCTGTGATATTATTTTTACATTCTTTGGTCTGTCTGGGGGTTTTGCCTATGTGATGTACTTTATAAGAGATTTGTGTATGTTAGGTTGCTCGTCATTATGTTACATGTCATTTCTCAGGGTAACAAATGTAGGATTCTGAGTTTTTGCACATAAGAGTTTTCTCTATGGAAATTGAGATTAAGAAATATTTCGGTCCTTTATTTGTATCGACTCCTGGTATGATTTCTGGTGTAAGGTCTGGCGTCTTGTTTTGTTGTGTTTTTCTACATTTAAAAAAAAAAGTTTTAGGATTTGATTCTAGATAAAGCTATCTGTCACAGGGGATTTATGCAGCCAGAAAAGGTTTGTTGTGTTGAGATGAAATGAAAGATACCTTTTTTTGGTGAGGGATTCTTAGGTTATTTGCTTGAGCTCTTGTATACTCCCATCATATTTTTTTTACACTCCACTAGTACTTGTGTTGACCCTCTCAATCTTTTGGCTACCGTGTGTCATTTACTTGGCGTTGGCAAAGGTTGAGGTCAATGTGTCAGAGTTGCTTGACTCAATGGTGGAAGAGGGAGAGTTTTTCTAGAGAGAACCGGTTGTAGGTTTCAAGGCCCAAAATTCATTTGGAAATAGAATGGCATGTTCAGGAACCACACTCTGGCATTGGATGATCTTGTGAGCTGCACTAATATGAATTTCTGATTTAAAAGGAGTGAATGGTATGTTATGTTCGGTAGAGATCTGTGTTGTTTATCACGAAATAAATGAAATGTTTGGGAACCAATATACAGCCTGGAATAAACATTTGGTACCGAGTCCCACTGATATTAATTCATGATTTGAAATTAAGGTGTGTTTTTATATATCTACTGCACCAATGAATTATTTCGTTTATCAATTATCACCTAAAGCCATTGTTTTGAGTACTTTACTGATCCTTCATACAAACCTGCCCATTCAAGAAAACAAATCAGAACATTGGAAAATGGTGGGTTGAATATGAATATTTGGTGGTTCTACCAAACCAAAATTTCACTTGATGTATCAAATGAATCAGAAGTTTCTGTCATTTTTGTCATTAAAATCCATTACTTCTGTATTAGTTTACTCGCTGGATCAAGGTTTGGTCCTTGTGTCTAAATTGCTCCGCAGTCATTTTCTAATGAACAACCATTTTCTTTTATTTTCTATTTTTTCCTGACTAGTCTGTTTCTTCTGTCACATGGCAGGACTCTTCAACTTTTGCACGCAGACTGTTTATTGACAAAACACACAAGCTTTTGAAGCAGCATGCTGTACCTACCAAATATGCATGTGCTTTTGCATTTGCCGCCTCAGATTCCGTAAAAGATCTGCGAGATGATGTAGGTCTGGGAGTTCTGGTCATGCATGTAGTATGAATTTAACATACATTCATATATTTAACTATATTTGTTATTTGCTGACTTGCTCTTCATTTTTAGTCACTGAAATATATGGCAGAATTTGTAAGGGAGTACAGTAGAGATGCTCGAATACGCCAAACTTCTGGCAAGCAGCTAGGATTGACTGATTACCCTGCTTACATTGTTGTGTTCTTGATCCATGTTCTTGCTCACGATTCAGGTTTCCCACCTGAAAATTGTGACGATGAGGAAATTTATGCTCAGTTTTTCAGGTAGACATATTTATAACAGAAAAGCAATAGTAAATATGAATGTAAATGACTATTATAGTAATATTGTTTGGAATATATATTTTTTCTTTTTGCAGTCCTCTTGTTTTCACCTTGCAAGCTTTCGTCAATGCTAGTTTTGTTGATGGTGACATGGATGTCGTCAATGCTGCTGTCTTATGCCTTCAGAGTATATTTTTGGCTATTAAGAGGGCTGAGGATGCTGTTGATGCTCACACAACTCCTGTAACTTTTGCTGTTCTCTTTTAAAGGGATATTTCTTGTTCCCAGGCATGTTTTAAATATATATTAATACAGCAATAGGGTTTTTATATTGCAGAAATTGCATATTTTAGCAGACTTTGGAATTTCCATCTTAAATGCATTGAATCATAGTGCCATCACAGCATCACATACCCTGGGTTTGATTTTGTTGCCATCATCATTATACAGAATTAGTCCTGCAGAAAAAAGAGACGAGGTAAGCTTTAAAGTTCATATTAACTTTTGACTGTATGCTGATCATTTAATTGTTTGAATCATTCGAAATTGAGTTTTATTTTTGGTTGTTTACAGGCTAATTCAATTTGTCAAGCTCGGTGTCCTTTTAATGCAAAACTTGCTAATAGAGTGGTTCCTAGTTTTGAATCTCAGATCTCTCGTGTAGGTTTCTCGTAGTCATCATTATATTTTTCTTTATCTTCTCTTTCTTTTCTTTTTTTTCAATATTTATATTTTTTATTTTTATTTCCTGGTGGACTGACATGCTTCAAATTATTGTCCAAACGATCTTCCTGTACATGTGTCAGCCTGCCAGTACACTCGTTAAACGTGGCCGAAAAAGCCAAGAGGATGTTTCACAGTCAGACTTTATGAAGTGCAGCACGTCGAACTTGGCATTGTGCAAGAACAATGATTTGCTTGTGAATGGGACAAGAGAACGTAGTGAGAGTTCATTTGCTTGTGAAAAAAAGACCCATGAAACTTTGAACCAGGAAATCAACCCTAGAGGAAGACATAAAAGAGCCCTTTCTCCATCTCCTCCTGGATCAGTTGAATTACATAATGAGTTCTCTATTTATGATGAGCATGAAAAGGGTGCATCTGGAAATTCTGAACCACTTATTGGAAGAGGGCATCTTCCATCTTCTTGTGATTCTGTGACTACAAAACCTTCACTGACTCAGAAGGAAGCTTTGAAAAGTTCTTCGATAGTTAATGGTGTGGTAACAAAATCTGACAGTGTTGGTGCTGAAACTTCCGAGATTAAAAGAGTGGCTGGTTTTTGTGGCTTAAAGGTATGTCTGTATTGTGTCTCGTGTGAGGGTTATCCTGCATCACATTCATTTCTAAAGTTACCGTAACTTTGAATTTCATAGGATGTTGGGAATAACAGTCAAGTGTGTGTTGGGCAGCGGATAAAATTATGGTCCCCAGTTGATAAATGGTGAGAATCTGCAGTTGTAAATACTTCATTCTAGAAAAATATTTGCAGTCTTTTTATATGACATGGTGGATATTCTTCTACTTTTCAGCTACCATTTGGGCACAGTCAGCGGGTTTGATTCTACAAGTGATACCCACAAGGTGAATTGATACATGTTTGGGGAAAAAATGTATTCCTCGCAATCGCATCTTAAGTTCTACAGTTTTGGATATCCTGATTTGAGTTGGTCTTTCGCCCCCTTTTTGTGAATAGTGGATTCATTGTATAGTGGCTTGTTCATCTGGATTTTCAAAAATTTAAATGGTTGCCCATCTATATTTATGAATTGCGGAGGTCAAAGTGAAATTAAATTTTGTACAAAATATAATAAAATAAATTAATTTCTCATAACTAACGTCGATTTTAAGTCCTAACCTACAGAGAAGAGAAAGAGGAGTCGTCACAAAGTTGGTTGATTACATTTATTGAGAAAAATATTGTTTGGAGTCGATAAATTTTCTTTCAGTTGATATCTTTTCTAACTCAACATGGATAAACAAAAACATTTATTTATATTTTTCATATTATTATTTTTATGTTTGTAGAAATTAATGTTGTAGGCCATACTTTTTCCTTTTCTTTTCTTTTCTTTTCTTTTTTTGTGTGTGGATTTTTTGTTAGTATATATGTTCGACCCCTCTATGGAAATCTTGCTTCTGTCCCTGGAAACATAGACTTCCAAAACATGTAGGACACTGTAAGTTTTTTGAATGTTTTTTTTTTCTGTATATTCACTTGTCTATAATACGTAGATTACAACCGATATATATAGCAAACCTAAACCTAATCTGAAATAGGAAATAGTAACCCTATACAATCAATTTAATATTCACAAAATCACACAATCAATCTAAAATATATTTCCATAATTAACATATATTCTCACACCCCCCGCTCAAACTCAAGGTGGTTTAGCAGAAAACATTGAGAGTTTGCCAAGAAGAATCTTAAAGCGAGCAGTGGTGTGAGTTTTCGTAAAGAAATCAACGAGTTGTAATGTCGACGAGACGAAAGGAAACGAGATAGAGCTAGACTGTAGATGCTGACGTATAAAATGACAATCAATCTCAATGTGCTTCGTCCACTCATAAAAGACAGTGTTATGTGCAATCTGAATGTCATTGCGGTTCTCAAAGTAAAGGGAGGTCGGAGAAGACTGAGGGACACCCAAATCAGTCACGAGATAACAAAGCTAAATAATCTTAGCAGTAACATAAGCCATAGCACGATACTCAGCCTCGGCAGTGGAACGTGCAACAACAGTCTGTTTCTTGCTCATCTAATAAATCAAGGAATCACCAAACAACATGTAGAAGCCAGAAGTGGATTTGCGATCAGTGACATCACCAGTCAAATCAGAATCAGCATAAGCCACCAAGTTCAAAGAGAAAGTAGAAGACAATAGTAAATCCTAAAATATAGTACCCCGAAGATAGCGAAGAATCTGAACCAAAGAAGCCCAATGTGTAGAACGAGGAGCAGGAACGAACTGACTAACCATATGAACAACATAGGCAAGATTAGGGCGAGTAACTGTCAGATAGACTAAGCAATCCACGAGTTCTCGATATAAAGTAGGATCATCTAGAAGAACACCATCAGTAGTGGTGTGCTTAACATTAAGCTCAATGGAGGTATCAGAAAACTTAGTGTCAGTAAGATCATCACGATGAATAACCTCATTGGCATACTTGGCTTGAGACAAAAAATAGCCATTGGGAGAAGAAGCTACCTTAATACCAAGAAAATGCCGTAAGGGGCCTAGATCCTTCATTTCAAAGGTGCGGAAAAGATGTTTGATCTCAAAGATAGCAGAAGAGTCAGAGCCAGTGATGATCATATCATCCACATACAGTAATAAGGCAGCAAATGTGTGCAGAAGAAATAAAGCAGAGTCTTGAGCACAAGGATGAAACCCAAGTGCAGTGACAGCAGTCTGAAAGTGATCATACTAAGCACGAGGAGACTGCTTCAGACCATATAGAGCACGCCGAAAGCGACAAACCTGCCGAGGGGAATGGTGAAGACCAGGGGGAGGACGTATGTAAACCTCCTTTGCGAGATGGCCATTAAGAAAAGCATTCTTAACATCTATTTGATAAAAGAGGCTAAGAACAAACAACAGCGACAGAGATCAAAGTACGGACAATAGTCATCTTGGCAATAGGAGCAAAGGTCTTGTAGAAATCCCTACAGTTTAGGAGTCATATCTAATCCCTATAATTAAGGAATGATTATTGACATTCCTATTTTATTTTTAGGCATGTAGAGAAGGGTGGTGCTGGTCAATAGGGATTGCCATGATTCTTGTATATTGCTTATCGTAGGATTTATTTCCTTAAGTTAGCTGCTAGATACAGGTTATATAATAGGGCATATTGTACAGTTTAATTGTATTGTATTAAAAATATAAAAGCAGTTTCCTTATAGCTTTCATGGTATCAGAGCTGGTTTTTTCCTAAACCAAGCTAACTATGGGGGATAACGCCATCAACAATCGAGGGTCGAAAACCTCAGAGACTTAAACGAGTCGAACCAATTCCATCATCAGTTCGAATGGACTAGAGGGCTCTTCTGTCCAACTATCGGCGGAAAAACTCAACGGGAAGAACTTCCGAGAATGGGCACAGTCTGGGAAACTTGCAGTCGACGGTAGAGGAAAGCTTGGGTATCTTATCAGCGACTCACAGAAACCTGAATCGACGGATGTTGTGGCACTCCAGCGATGGAGATCAGAGAATTCATTGATTACCTCATGGCTTATCAACTCCATGAAGCCAACTATCGGGAAAACATATATGTTTCTACCCACAACAAAAGATTTGTGGGATGCAGTCCGAGAAACCTACTTTGATGAGTAAAATGCCTTCCAAGTCTTTGAAATTAAGACATGCCTATGGTAGATGAAACAAGGCGAAAGGGAGGTGACAGACTATTACATGGAGTTGCTAGCTCCATGGCAAGAGCTAGATTTAAGCAGCGAAGAAGAATGGCGCTGTTCTGAGGACAGTGTACTGTTCAAGAAGAGACAGGAAAAGGAGAGAGTTTTTGATTTCCTTGTAGGCCTTAATCGAGATTTAGATGATGTACGAGGAAGGATTCTCAGTCGCTGACCTTTACCATCCACTCGAGAAGTGTTTGCTGAAGTAAGGCATGAATAGGCGAGGCGCAAAGTCATGTTGAAGGAAGTGACAGCCACGGTACCAGAGGGCTCTGCACTTGTATCCTGAGGGACCTAGAGTGGGCCAAATACCAAGCAACAAAAGGGACGTCCTTGGTGTGAACATTGCCGAAAGCCTGGCCATTCCAAGGATAATTGTTGGGAGGTTCATGTCAAGCCAGCTGATTGGAAACCACGACAGAGCACCAAAGCCAGAGGCTATCAAGCCTGTTATGAGCCTCAACCCGAGAGGCAACAAGTGGAGAGCAACCATTCTGACAGTGGCAGCACCCCAAGCCACGATCAACTAAAGAAAATCATGGAGATGCTAGCTACTCTCCAAGCCTCGGGTCAGCCACCAAAAAATACTCTATCTGGTAATTTGGCACACAGAGGTAACCATACACCTTGGATTATAGATTCTGGAGCCTCTGATCATATGACAGATTCTCATCATTTGTTCTCATCATATATCCCATGTGCTGGTAATCTAAGAGTCAAAATTACTGATGGATCTCTTGCTCTTGTTGCCGGCAAAGGGAGTATTCAAATTTCTGACTCGATTACTTTAGAATCTGTTCTTCATGTTCCAAAATTATCCTGTAATCTTTTGTCTGTCAGCTAACTCACTAAACACTCCAATTGCTTTGCTAAATTTGTTTTATCCCATTGTCTCTTTCAGGACCTGTCATCAGGGACGACGATTGGCAATGCTAAGGAGTATGGGGGAATTTACTATTTTGAGGAAGCTAAAGTGCGTGATCAGTGTCAAAGTGTTATTTGTAATTTTGTCTCTATCCCTAAGAATAGTGACCTAATGTTATGGCATTCTCGGTTGGGTCACCCCAATTTTCAGTACATGTGTCGTTTATTTCCTTCACTATGTTCGAATAAAAGGTCTCTTGAGGTTCAATGTGAAGTGTGTGAACTCGCAAAACACTGAAGAACTTCATTCCCAAAATCCAACTACAAACCCACAAAACCTTTCATAATCATTCATAGTGATGTATGGGGACCTTCACGGATCCCTAATCGCACTCACACAAAATGGTTCGTGACATTTATTAATGATCACACTCGTATTTGTTGGGTCTACTTGTTAAAAGACAAATCTGAAGTTCGTTCAGTGTTTTATCAACTTTTATGCCATGATCCAAACACAATTTCACACCAAGATTCAAATCTTGCGTACGCACCAGAATATTTCAACCACATGTTGGGTCCTTTCCTTCAAGAAAATGGGATAATTCATCACAGTTCATGTGTTGACACCCCTTAACAAAATGGGGTTGCCGAACGCAAAAATAGACACATTTTTAAGGTAGCACGAGCATTACTACTCACTACCCATATGCCTACAATGTTCTGGGGTGATGCTATTCTAACAACAACTCACCTTATCAATATAATGCCCAGTCGTGTTCTTTCCTATGCTACACCTCTTGACACTTTCCTCGAATTCTTCCCTACCTCTCGGCTGAAGTCCACTCTTCCTTTTCGTTTATTTGGCTGCATTGCCTTTATGCATGTCCATCCTTACCAGCACACCAAGTTGGATCCTCGGGCCACCAAGTGTGTCTTCCTTGGGTATTCTCCATCCCAAAAAGGTTACAAGTGCTATGACCCTATTTCCTGTCGTCTCTTTCTCAGTCTTGATGTCACCTTTTTTGAGACAACTCCATTCTATCCCAAGTCTTCAATTCAGGGGGAGAATATGAGTGAATCTCAGACTCGACATAACTCTAATGGTGACATGTTTTCCCTAGACTTTCCTCCCACCAATCTACCATCCGACTCCACTTCCTTGCCAGTTACAGAAGGAAACTTAAACTCAGGGGGAGAAATAGAACAACAGAATAAGGAGACACTAGTCTACTCACGAAGGCTGAAACTAAGTGGTAATGAGAAACTCATACCCGAAGCACCAAGAGAGTCAGATCTAGTGGTAGCTCCGAGCAACCAAGAACCTCCCAACAAATTAGAATAGGTGATAGAACTTACTAAAAATGATGATATTGATCTGCCCATTGCTCTCAGAAAACAACCTCGCTCATGCACACTTCATCCAATTGAAAAATTTGTCTCCTATAATACCTTGTCCACGGGATACCGTGCCTTTACTTCTAACCTTGATAGGGTCAAAATTCCGAAGAACGTTGAGGAAGCACTTGAAATTTCAGAATGGAGAGAGGTTGTAATAGAGGAAATAAGGGTATTGGAAAAGAATGGAACATGGGAAATTATGAATTTGCCACGAGGAAAGAGACCAGTAGGCTGTAAATGGGTATTCATTATAAAATACCGAGCAGATGGGACAGTTGAAAGAAATAAGGCCCGGTTGGTTACAAAAGGATTTACTCAGACCTATGGCATCGATTACACAGAAACCTTTGCACCTATGGCAAAGTTGAACACTAACCGAGTACTCTTGTCCCTGGCAACCAATTTGGATTGGCCATTTCAAAAACTCGACATCAAAAATACCTTCCTAAATGGTGAACTGGAAGAAGAAGTGTACATGACAATACCTCTTGGATTCAATAAAAGGGGCGAGGAAAGCAAAGTCTGTAAACTAAAAAAGTCCTTATATGGACTCAAACAATCCCCCAGGGCATGGTTTGATAGATTTACAAAGGTAATAAAAGGAGAGGGATATTGTCTAGGACAGTCTGACCATACTATGTTTTTCAAACACAAAAATGGGAATCTGATTGTGTATCTAGACGACATTATCCTCACTGGTGATGACATTGAGGAAATGGGAAAGTTGAAGAAAGTTCTAGCCACATAATTTGAAGTGAAGGATTTAGGGCAAAGGCAATACTTTCTAGGGATAGAGGTAGCTAGATCAAAGAAGGGGATTAGTGTTTCACAACGAAAATACACCTTTGATCTCCTGACCGAAACGGGCATGCTAGGTTGCAAACCAAGTGACACACCTATTGAAGCTGGAAAAAGAACAGAAGCTAGTGGATAGGGAGAAATATCAAAGATTAGTCGGCAAACTAATCTACATGTCGCATACCAGACCAGACATAGCTTTCGCAGTAAGTGTAGTAAGTCAGCACATGCAATCTCCAAAAGAAGCACACCAGGAAGCATCCTTCAAGATCCTAAGATATCTAAAGGGATCTCCAGGGAAAGGCTTATTATTCAAGCCAAGTGAACAAAAGGAAGTGGCAATATTCACTGATGCTGATTGGGCCGGCTCCACAAAGGATAGAAGATCCACGATAGGATACTGCACCTTTGTATGGGGAAATCTGGTCACTTGGAAAAGCAAGAAACAAAATGTTTTAGCAAGGAGCAGTGCAGAAGCAGAATTCAGAGCTGTTGCTCAGGCAATATGTGAAGGATTATGGCTGTGGAGGATATTGGAAGAACTACAAGCTGAATTAGAGTTACCTATCAAGCTGTACTGTGATAATAAGGCAGCGATCAATATCTCACTCAACCCTGTCTAGCATAACAGAACCAAACATGTGGAAGCTGACATACACTCCATTAAAAGGAACTATTCACATGACATATGTCCCTACTAAGGAGCAGATTGCAGACACATTTACCAAAGTACTACCTCGACAACTATTCAAGTATTTCATTGGCAAGTTGGATATGATCAACATCTATGATCCAACTTGAGAGGGAGTGTAGAAATCCCTAGAAAACTACGGACAGTAGTCATCGTGGCAACATAAGCAAAGGTCTTGTAGAAATCTCTACAGGTTAAGAGTCATATGTAATCCCTATAATTAAGGAATGATTATTGACAGTCTTATTTTATTTTTAGGCATGTAAAGAAGGGTAGTGCTGGTCAATAGGGATTACCATGATTCTTGTATATTCCTTCATCGTAGGATTTTATTTCCTTAAGTTAACTGCTGGATACAGGTTATATAATAGGGTATATTGTACAATTTAATTGTATTGTATTAAAAATATAAAAGCAGTTTCCTCACGGTTTTCAGGTCTCCTCATAATCAATACCATACTCCTGTGAGAAATCTTTGGCAACCAGAGGAGCTTTGTAGCGCTCAAGAGAACCATCAGAATGAGTCTTGACTTTGTAAACCCATTTGCAACCAACCAGATTCTTACCAGCAGGCAAAGGAACCAACTCCCAAGTATTAGTTTTCTATAAAGCAGACAACTCATCCTCGATAGTTTGAATCCAATGGGATCTTGACAGGCCTCCTTGTAAGACTGAGGTTATGAAATAGAATGAATAGCAGACAAAAAAGTACGATAGGAAGTAGAAAAACATGTATTAGACCAACCTAATCTGTTTGGAGGATGATGCGCTTAAGTAGGATATCGGTGTGCAGTACGATTAGAGTCGTCAGAAGTAGGAGCAGCAGCAGTAGGAGTAGAGACAATTGGTGAAGGGAGAGCCTGACGACGAGAATAAACTAACAACGGAGGAGGGGGAGGAGGAGGAGGAGGAGGAGGAGGAGGTAGGGAAGGAGGAGAAAGGGAGCAAGGTCATGGGGAACAGTAGAGATGTACCTCAAAAGGAAATGGATCAATGTGAATCAAATCCTCTTTGGAAACCGGAGCAGTGATAGGAGGAAGCTGAAAGCAAGGCAGACGTTCGAGAAAAGAAACATGATGGGAGACATAAAGATGATGAGAAATAGGGTCGTAACACTGATAGCCTTTCTGAGTAGGACTATAACCCAAAAAGACACAAAAAACAGATCGGGCACTAAGTTTGGTTCAATCTTTGTGGGGAAGGACAAAATAGTCAGACTCAAACACACGAAGGAGGGAGTACTTAGGAATTTGGGAGAATAAAGCCTCATAAGGAGACCGAATAGAAAGAAGGGGAGTAAGCATGCGGTTAAGAAAAGCAGCAGTAAGAACTGTCTCCCCTCAAAACAGAGCCGGAACTAAGGCAGAGAGAAGAAGAGACCTAGCTGTCTCAAGAAGATGACAATGTTACGCTCGGCTCAACCATTTTGGACAGATGTATTTGTATAAGAAGATTGGTGAATGGTACCGAAATTGGCTAAATACTCACAGACAAGGTTTTAAAAAGCGGCCGCAACCGTTACGTAACGGTTTTGGCGGTTACTGCTACCCGTTACGGCCGCTTTTGCAGTGTGATTGAGATTCACAGGTGTGTCGGTCGTAGCGGCTGCTGTAGCAGTCGTAACGGCGCCGTAATAGTTGTAACGGCCTGTTACGCACCGTTACGTAACGGTTCCAAACTGTTTCTTTAAAAAAAACACACAAAAAAAGCTGAAAATGGGAGAAGAGGGATAGAGAGAAGAGGGAAGATAAAGAGAGAAAATAGAGAAGCAAGAGACAGAGAGAGAGAGAGAAAGAAGAGGGAAGATGAAGAACATGTTATTGATTTGTTGAAATTATAAGACCCATGCTATTCTATTCAGCTGCTATCACTAAACCATTTTGTTTGTGTGTGTCTATCTATATATTTTTTGAAAATAATAATAATAATAAGTGTGGTCATTATTTATTTGGCTTGGTTAAAATATGTATATATATATATTTAGACTCTTATTTATTCTCTTACTTTTGTCATTATTTATCTTATATATAATAGTTAGTGATTAATTTTTTGTAAAATATAAAGTCATTAATTATTAAAATAAAATGTAAAAAACTTAGTTTATAGTGATTTAAAAATATGAAATGTATTGGATCACACTTAAAAATTTACAAAAATTGATCAATATTTATTTTTAACCCAATAAATATGATCATGGAAAAAAAATATGCGTATCGGTAAGTTTTTTTCAAATTGTGCGAAAAATAAAAAAATTCACGGTTCCGATTACCGCAACCGTTACACTACGGTCTTTACACCCCGCAACCGCAACTGTGTCACCGCCACCGTTACGGTGACCGCAACCGCTTTTCAGAACCTTGCTCACAGAACTCATTTTTAAAATATTCCCCTTCCAAGTCTGACTGTAACACTTTAATTGTAGACCTAAATTGAGTAGTAATCATAGACAGGTACGGTATATTTGATAGAAATCGGACTTATGAGTCATAAGATAAACCCAAGTATAATGGATGCAGTCGTCAACAAATGACACATAATATGCAAGGCCCTCTTGGTGACAACAGGATAAGGGCTCCAAACATCAGTATGAACTAAAGAAATCGGAGTATTAGATATAGAAGTACTTTTACGAAAAGGTAAGGCTGTCATTTTGGCAAGTTTACACCCCCAACATTCAATAAGTTCACTAGAAGAAACTTTACCCAATATACCTGATTGAGCTAAAGACCGTAAGCGGTCAACAGACAAATGTCCTAATCTAGAATGCCACAAGTAGAAAGGACTGGGCAAAGAATTTAACTGAAAAGAGGAAAAAGCAGTCGGAGAGGTTGTCATAGGCAGATGCAAGCTCTCTACTACATAGAGGTCTCCAACTCTACGGCCAGTCTCAATCTACTCCTTGGACATCCGATCCTGCACAGAACAGATAGAAGAAGAAAAGATAACATCACACCGGAGGCATCAAGCTGACTGATAGATAAGAAATTGACAGATAACTGAGGAACATAAAGGACAAATGGAATAGAGACATCAGACATAGCAGACGGTAAGACAGACCCAACAGATATAACAACATACCACCCATTAGCAGTATTAACAGTAATAGGAAGGGGAGGGGAAGGGCATGTGAAATCATATAATTGTGTATATTTTTTATGTCATATATTTAAATATGATATATTTGTTCTATCTCAAATATTTATTCTTATCAAATTCATCAACCTTGGGAATGCTACTTCGGTGGGAAAAAAAAAAACTAAAGAAAAAAATATGGTACACCATATGTCCCCAACGTGTCTCCAACATGTCTACCATGTGTTCCTAGTGTGTTTGAAGCATGTTTGACATGTATTCGTGTCCAACATGTGTCAGACACCCCGTATGTGACTGACGGAGAGGTGTGCTCTTATGGCTCTCACCAATTTGGATGCATCATAACTTTGCATTCATAGCTTCTACAAGTATAATGGGAAGTTTTCTATAGATGTAATTTAGATATTTTCTTTTTTTGGTGGGGGCATCATGAAATTCTAATGATATGTTATGGGGACTAGCCAAAACATATATGGTTGAAGGGGTGCATATGAAATTTCATGCCAATGGAAAAAGAACTTCTTGTTGAGGTAATATGACATGCTTATTTGACTAAGCCCCTTGGATTAATGGTGTATCTATTTTCTGTTAAAAGGTGTGCACCATGAAAGCTGGTTTAGTCACTATTGGAGCCACAAAAGACTGTTTTTCTTATATAGACATTTTGTTGTGTATTAGCTTTAATTTTGATGATGTATTGCAGGTTTCATTTTCTTGTTGCTTGCATGAAATTTTAAGCCAGTATACTTTATTTTTATTTCAGAAAAAGTACTTGTTTTTCTCTGCTTTTTCTTTGTCATCAACTTGCAAATCAGGCATTTCTTCTTCTCTCAACTGAAGTGGTACTGTTCAGGACACCTTAAGTGTTTCAATATTATATTATATTTATTTATTTTTATTCTATGTGCATTATCTAAAATAGCTGTACTACTCATATTTTCATACATTGGTAACTCCTTTCCTTTTAATAGCTAACACTGGAATTCTAGCCTGATGTTTCTAATCTGTTCTATAGATCACTTGCGACAATGGGGAGGTTGAAGTTTTCAGGTTGGAGACTGAAAACTGGGAGACCATAAGCAATGACTTTCTACAGGAAAAGGTATATAAAAATAATGCATGTTGCCTGCTTTCTTTTAGTCCCATGGGGCTGAAGACCAATGTTCTAAAACTATGGAAGGCCAAATTCCTTCCTATGATTTTCAACTCCCCTAATGACCAAGGAACCAAATATTATGACTTTGAGTCAGTAAGGTTAAAATCTTGTATCAATTTCAATTAGTTGAAGTTATCTGCTATTGAATTCAATCAATGGGCTAGGAATTATGCTTCATGGAATTCCATTTGCTAAATTTTCTATGAAAAATTTGACCGTAAATGATTTTATGTGGATCTATTGCCTGAAAAAGATGTAATGTTGATGCAGGAGTTGGACAGTTTTACTTCACAACACTGGTAAGTTGTAAATCTTCTCCCATTGAATTGTTGGATATGAAAGGGCATCCTTATCATATTGTTCAACTAAAATATTTGAAAAATTCTGTATGGTTATCTCACATGGTTGCCACTGGATGGTTGAGTCTTGCTCATGTCCTAAATTCTGGCATTAACAGTCACGAGAACTGCTCCTAATTTTACATTTTCTGCATTTCACATTATCAATCAGAGCTAGCTTAGATCATCAACTATGTTATGGCTGTCTCACATGGTTGCCACTGGATGGTTGAGTCTTGCACATGTCCTAAATTCTGGCATTAACAGTCATGTCAACTGCTTCTAATTTTACATTTTCTGCATTTCACATTATCAATCAGAGCTAGCTTAGACCATCAGCTATGTTTCTATTCATATAAATTATAACTGATATATCTCTAGTTTTTTTATTTTTATTTTTATTTTTATATAACTAAACCTATCTTATTTCATATTGATGCACAACACGTAACAACATGAAAATTTGAGTTGGTGAAATGATTAATATGTGATGTTTAAATGTGTTGATAATTCATATTGACTTGTTAAATGATGTTTATGGGCTTGTAGCTGTTAAATTGTCTTGTTACTACCAATAGCATTTCGTTTCAAAGTGGAGTCCACAGATAATGCTTATTAGACTTTTTGTCCAATTTAAATAGAAATTGAGTGGCAGTGTCTTTTGAAGGCTTGATTGACTTCATTGTTGAGAATCATTTGAAAAATATGAATATAAAATAAGTAGTAAAGAATTTACTACAACATTTGGTGGGGACATGACAATATATATTTTTTTATATTTGCTATGTAGATTAATATTACATCCACAAATAATCAAAATTAACAAACACTGGCACTAATTCAATATATATAAATAACTCATCACTCTTAAGTTAGCTTTTATCATTTATGTGTTTTTTATGAATGATCTATTAATTATTTAAATCAAAGCAAAAAGTAATAAACATTCTGTTGGAATTAGAATTAATTAGAATCAATTAGGTCTTATACATGGCCATTGTTTAGGCCTTGATTTTGTTTCCTTTTACAGTATTTTCTATCTTGTAAATCTCTATCAGTATATAATATATATACACAGGGTAGTCTCCATTTTAGCTAAACCATTCTATTCTCTTCATTCTTTATGGTATCAAAGTCTAAGAAAAAACCCTAGCTGCCTCCTTCTCTCTTCACCCGACAGCCCTACCCATCACCTCCGGCTGCCTTTTTCTTCCACCCTAGCCATCGACAGCCCTTCCCAGTCTCTCTCTTGCAACTGCCAGCCCTACCCAACCCTCTTAAACCCTTTGCCTAGGCCACCCACCACCTGGGTTGAGGCTGACAACCATTTCTAGGCTGTTTGATAGTCCTTTTTTAGGCCGATAGCCCCTCTAGGGCAGTTCGGCAGGTTCTGTCCCGCTTTTCGGGACTTGGTGCTGATGTGGTAAGCCTTTTTCCTACGTTATTTTTATTGGTAGGCTACCGGCTTGTTCGGTAGCACTTGTTGGATTAGTTACACCATGTGTTCGGTGTGTTCTGTGATTTGTGTTTCGTTCTATATTGATAACTATACAAATCACCTGTTTCTCTAGCCACCATGATTGAGTCTTCATCTGATGTTTCTCCAGATTTTTGTCTCTCACATCATAATCCTGTTCATCGTATCATGAGTGGTGCTGAATGGGAAAAATTTCGTTGCCTGGAGTCGTTAAACTTTATTTAAAGGGAAAGGGAAAAACTCATTGGCTTTCATCTGCCACTACTCAACCAGACGCTATAGATTCTACACGTGGTCAATGGGATATTGACAACTACACTATCTTGGGATGGATGTTCAATTCCATAGAGGATTGGATTTATCATATGTTCCTGTATTGTGATACTGTTCTTGGTTTATGGTGCACCTTATCTCAGATGTATGCGCATGCTCATAATGATGTTCGCATCTTTGAGCTCTATTAGGATATTGCTCGTGCTTCTCAGTCTTCTTTGGGTATGTGGCTGAATTCTTTGGGTATCTTCAGGCACGTTGGGAAGAGTTGGCTCAATATGAGCCTTTAACCAATCTTCCAGCCGAGGCTACTTCTCTTGTGACCAAGCGTCTTGCTTGGCTGCATACATACATTTCTTGATGGGTTTAAACTCTGAGTTCGAGTCTCTTGATATTCAGATTTTAAACACATCTCCTCTGTCTTCCCTTCATGAGGCCTTTGCTATTATTGATAGCGATGAGCGCTACAGCCGGTTGGTTCAGCCTGTTTTTACTCCAGTTCCTGAGCCTCCTGTCACCTCTAATCAGATGGCTCTTGCTGCATAGTCTATGTCTCGTCCTTCTGCTAGGAAGGTAATTTGTCATCATTGTGGAGAACCGGGCCACGCCAAGGCTTGTTGTTTCAAACTCCATCCTGAGTTGCAACAACGTTTTTCTTGTCCTTGTCCATCCGGTTGCTCCCGCACTGCTGCTGTTGTGGAAATTGTCCCGAGTTCTACTACTCTAGATTTGCATCTTCTTCAGACTCAGATTGGCCAGCTTCAGGGTCATCTTGGTTCTATGATATCTTCAGTGCCATCATCCTTGACTGCCACTTTGGCTACAGGTACTCCTACTACTTTCCATGTTTGCTTTGCACATGATAGGTGAGCTTTCCTACCTTTTTTCTCCAATTCTTGCTACAGCCCAAATTGTTTGTCTTGCTGATGGTTTTACTACCTCTGTTCGTCATTGGGGTGGTGTTACTCTATCTCCTAATATTACTCTTTCCTCTGTCCTACATGTCCCTAATTTTGTGTATAATTTTGTTCTGTGAGTCAGCTTGCCAAGGCCTTTCACAGTGCTGCCATTTTCTTACCCAATTCTTACTTGTTACAAGATCTGAGTTTGAAGAGGATTTTTGGTAAGGGATATGAGCATGACGGTTTATACTACTTTAGAGATCTACCAGATTAGCCGTTTCTTTCTAGTTTTTCCGCTTTTGTGTTACCTGAGGATTTATCCTCCTATGTTTTTTCTTTTAAGACTTTAGCATTGTGGCATACTCGTCTGGGTCATGCAAATTTTCAGTATTTATGTTTATTGTTTCCAAATTTTAATAAAGCTTGTAAGATCATAAGTTTCAATGTGATGTGTGTGAGTTAGCTAAACATCGTACTACTTATATTCCTTGTATGCATCGTGCTCCTTCTGTGTTTGATCATATTCATTCTAATGTTTGGAGCTTTTCACCTGTTATTACTGCTTTGTCTGGCCGTAGATATTATGTGACCTTTATAGATGACCATACTTGGTGTACTTGGGTTTATCTTATTAAGCATAAATCTGATGTCTTTCCCATATTTGTTCAGTTTCTTCAGATGGTTAAAACCCAGTTTCACATTGTTGTTTGAAATATTAGATCTGATAATGGTGTGGAATACATCTCTGATGTTTTTTTGTTCCCATCTTAATTAGGCCAGTATACTTCAACAACTTACTTGTCCTAATACTCTTGAACAAAATGGGATTGCTGAAAGAAAAAAACTGTCACATTATGTCTGTGGCTTGTTGTCTTTTTAGGGGGATGAATGTAACTAAGTCTTACGAGCATAATGTTGTTCTTATAGCAGTTTATCTTATTAATCGCACTCCCAGTCGTGCCTTGCATGGTCTTGCCCCTTTCTAGGCCTTACATCTTACTAGGACTCTCTTTCCTCTCCTACCTCGGGTTTTTGGGTGCACTTGTTTTGTTCAAAACCAGAGTCCTACTCGCACTAAGTTAGATCAAAGGCTATTGGATATATCTTGGTAGGGTATTCTACTATGTCCAAAGGGTATCAGTGTTATGATCCTAGCACTCGTAGGTACTATCATTCTTGTGATGTGACGTTCCATGAAGAGATTCCTTTTTTTGGTACTCACCCTTCTGTGTAGGATTCCTCTTTCACTCTTGTTCCATTTGTGGACTTTGATGTTCGGCCTCTTCCCATTTTTGATGAGGTTGTGGCCGTCTCTCTTGAGGTTGAAATTGAGGCTCCTTTTCCTCCTCCATTGCAGGTACATTCTTATCGTCCTCGTCTCCTACCTACATCCTCTTCGATACATGGGTCAGGTAATTCTTCTGCTTTGGTCATTGCTTCTCGTCGTAACTCTCCTCATAATAGACATCTCCCTAACCATCTTGGTTATCTTTGCAGTATTAATCATCCTATTTTCTAGTATCTTTTTTATGACTGTGTCTCCCCTGCCTATTGTTTCTTTCTTGGCAAGCTGGAGTTGGAATCTATTCCCCGTTCTATGTCAGAAGCTCTTCAGAATTCCAAGTAGGTGGCTGCTATGCAAACAAAGACGGCATCTTTGGAATAGAAATAGACCTGACAACTTGTTTCTCTTCCATCTGGTGAAAAGACCGGTGTCTGTAAATGGGTGTTCACTATTAAGTATCTTACAGATGGCACTGTGGACGGCTACAAAGCACGACTAGTTGCCAACGGCTTTACTCAAGTTCATGGCAAGGATTTTGGGGCTACCTTTGTACCGATTGCCAAGCTTACCTTTGTTTGGCTCCTTATCTCTTGTTGCCTCACATTCTTGGCCTCTACATCAGTTAGATGTGAAGAATGCCTTTCTGCATGGAGACTTACTTGAGACTATTTATATGGATCCTCCACTCGATTTTTGAGTTTAGGTGGAGTATGCACGGAAAGTTTGTCGGCTGCGCAAGTCCTTATATGGGCTTAAACAATCTCCTTGGGCCTAGTTCAGTCGCTTTAGTTCTGTTATTTTATCCGTTGGATTTGTTCAGTGCCATTCAAATCATATTTACTTTATTTGCACGACTCCCACTAGTCTGTGTATATGAGAATGATATCATTCTTACAGGTGATGATTCAGTTGGCGTAGCTCAAGGAAAGAGGGATTTGAGTCAAGCATGCTCTGAAATACTTTCTGGGTATTGAGGTTGCTCGCTCGCGTCAGGGGATTTTGTTGTCCCAAAGGAAGTATGTTCTTGATCTTCTTCAAGATGCTGGGATGCTATGGTGTAAGCCAACTTCTACTCCTATGGATCCTAACCTCAAGCTTACGTCAGAGTCTGGCGAATTACTAAAGGATCCAGGCATATATTAGCGTCTCGTTGGCTATCTCATATACTTGACTAACACTAGACGCGACTTGACTTTTGTGGTTAGTGTTGTAAGTCAATTTATGCATGCACCTCGTGCAGAGAATCTTGATGCTATTCATCATATTTTGCAGTATTTGAAGACTTCTCTTGATTTGGGATTATTTTTTAGAACTGATCATCAATCAGGGCTCTCTTGTTTCATTGATGCAGACTATACAGGGTTTAGAATTGATAGACGGTCCACATCTGGTTTTTGTTCTTTTTATGGTGATCACCTTGTATCATGAAAAAGTAAGAAACATGCCGTTGTTTCTTGGTCTTTTGCTGAAGTTGAGTATTGGGCAATGGCATAGGACACATGTGAAGTTTTGTGGATTCGCTTCATTCTTGCAGAATTAGGATTTGCTGAGAATGCTTCCTCTCCTTTGTTTTGTGACAGCAAATTAGCTATTATGTTATCTTTTGATTCAGTACTTCATGAGTGGATGAAACACATTGAGGTTGACATGCATTTCATTTGAGAAAAGGTTCGGACTGGTATTGTGAGTCCATCCTTTGTCTCTTCTTTTAAGCAATTAGCTGATATGTTCACAAAGTTTGTTGGTCCAACATTACTTCAATCATCCATTGTTAAGCTGGGTTTGCTGAATGTCTTGCACCAGCTTGACAGGGAGTGTAGGAATTAAAATTAATTAGAATCAATTAGGTCTTATTTTATAGCCATTGTTTAAGCCTTGATTTTGTTTTCTTTACGTTGTTTTATGGCCATTGCCTCCAAGGTTCAGGGATCGAAACCTTTTAGGTGTTAACAATCCTTGGGGCCATCGGGTTAGGGGAAAACCCTTGAATTAATCACGGTGCACTTGCGGGAAACTCCTTACCAAGGGCCCTGGGGATTAGTTGGCTTTGATTCGGACACCCTAGTGCCAATATATATAGATATATATAGAAAAAAAAAAAAACACATCTCCTGAATACAAATTAATTAAATAAAGGAATATGCCATGTGGCGTGTCTTGTACGTGTCCTCTCTGTGTCTGACACCGCTACGGCATTTGTTTTGAAGTGTCGGGTTTCATAGCTTTTCCTATTTAGCTTTTTCATTCCCCCATTTTTCCATCTTTCCATGTTAAAAAGTACTGTAGCATATCACTTTGTAAGTTGCACAAAGAATATAGTTTGTATGTTATATCAAATCATATATATTTAGTTTTCAAATAAGTAGAAGTAAACCATTTATTATATTGCCTAAGATTCAGATTTCCACTGTTGCTCCTGTTGGACATGTTAATTCTTTTAGAGCAAGAAACATCATTGGAAACTCATACAAACCCAACTAATGTACCACTTCCCCCGAAAAGAAACTCAAGTTTGAATCTGCTTGCCTACCTATCATATATATATATTATATATATAAGAGGTTACTGAAAGAAGTTTAGGGTAATTCTGTTATTAGTTTTAATGTTATGTCATCATTGTCATTAGCGTTAAGAAAAAGTCACCAAATCTAATGTTTAAAATATGATCTACATCTTGTCCTGATTGGTTTGGTGGTGGACTACAGTATGTATGTTTGTCTATTAATCCAAGTTTTATTTTGTTAGATTACAAAATTTGCTTCAATAATTTTCTGACTTTAGATTCATTCAGGTTGAACTATCGATGAGCATTACATGAGACAAAACTTTGCAAGTTTTCCATTTTTGAAATGCATGGCAATCCTGTTCATTAGTATTTCCTAACAGTTAAAGAGTGAACTAGGGTGATATGGCAATGGTCTTTGTGAATTTGATGAACATGAAATGAGGTTTGATCTAAATTTAACATAAGGAATTTCTAAGATCCCTGCTTTTAGTTAATTTTTGAGAGGCACTTATATATTTGCAGGGGCCTCGGTATGTGCACTCACTCTTAACTCACTTGAAAGAGTCGATACTGTGGATTCGTGATCTTTAAGTTTTTCTGGAGTTGATATATATGAGCCTTTGCGCCTTGAGAAACTGGTTCTCTCTATTAGCTTGATTAGATTTCCCATTTTTGGGGGGCATAACTAGTATCTTTGCCATTTGACAGTTCAACATGAGAACTTCACTTGATAATAACCAACATTTAAATTAACAGTGAACACCATCTTTTGGGTTTGCATAGTAAGGCATCTTTATTTTCTTTATCTAGTAAGGTAAGGTGCTTTAAGTGATTAAAAGGAAATTATTTGGTGATTGATCTGCAAAGTGAATAAGTGATTTCATTTTGTGCATATGTGAAGAATGACGTAAACAAATGCAAATGGCTAATTCCTAAATTTTCTTGTTTTGTTGTTTCCACACATTCAATCTTGTGACTGACATGGCTTGTTGCAGTGATTTTGTTAATAGTCAAACAAAAATGGTTGATGCACTTCCGGATGGCATTTGCCAAACAAAAAACTTTCAATGTCACGCCCCAAAATAATACATAAAACCCATCACTTTAGACATGCATTGATATAAAATAAACCAACCATTTCTATTCATCAGAGTAGTTCTTACAACAGTGTTTACATGTTAACAACAAAAGGAAATGCCCTACGGGCTTACAGCTTTCCAAGTCAACACTTGGTTACACAGAGTAGAGTACTAACTCAAATACATATAAAGCCCTTGGCTTGAAATCACATTTAACACATCAAAAGGGAAACAAAACATCAAAAGGTCCATTCGCCTCTAGCCTCCCAAGCTATATCCTTGGAGGTGGCATGCTACCTGTACCTGAAAATGATATTCCCGTATAGGGTGAGCTAACAGCCCAGTAGAAATACACTAAACCAGCTATGAACAATGACTAAAAGATTAACAGTTTGATAGATGGTTAACACTTTTACATTCTTTCATAACACATTACAGTTTCATTTTCCATTCCTTTTCAATTCTCAATTCATAACCATAGTCTAGAACCTGACCAAATAACTGATATGAGACAGTAACTCATATTAAACATTTCCTCATTTCACAATAGATAAGCATACTAGCTATATCAATACATCAACAGATAAGCATATGAGCTATATCAACACTTCCACTGATAAGTATAAGAACTATATCACACTTCCAACGATAAGCATATGAGTTATATCAACACTTCAACAGATAAGCATATGAGCTGTATCTACGGAGTCCATCCCCTCTCTTCTCCCACACAACACCCGGTTTAGAGGTCCATCACCTCTCTTCCCCTAAACCGTGGAGTACATCACCTCTCTCCTCCAACACAACACAATGCATATAAACAATTATTATACACATCATCAGTCAATACATAAACTTAATGTATTCTTTCAAACATCATACTCAATGACACATTCTAGTGATTAGTTTTAGTTTGCCTAATCATCATGCATTGTCTACAACAATCAAGACTATCCTCCACCGATAGCCCAAAGCAGTTATTTCTAAACAGAAAATAAATGCACAAAATGAATATAAAATCAACATTTCAACTAGGTGAGCGATAAATAATTCAACTACACCCTTTAATCCCATACATTCTCAATTCTAACATTTCTCTATGCTAAACATGCATATAGGTTTATTATAAATAAAACCCCAACTTTTGTAAAATTGCACAAAAGCCCCTAAACTTTCGCAAAATTACCCAACAACCCCCAACATATCAAAATGCTAAAATTTAAAGACAAAGCTCATAAAGAGGAGTAGGATATCCCTACCTCAAATTCGAAGCTCAACGGAGAAGATGAAAAGAGTTGAAACTCGATCTCCACCACACACCACAAAGCCCTCGAGAAATAATACAACTTTGGCGAAGGAACTATGGCCGAAATCCCAAAGGAATTATGGCCAAAATCCAGCTCGGCACAACTAAAATTTATAACTCAAGCTTGGTTCGTAATGGCTTATTAAACCAAGAAAGAACCATAGAAGTTGATAAGTTAACCCTATGCACTTGCACCTATATATAGGAGTTTGTCCACCTTAAAATGTGTCTTCTAACCGATGTGGGACTTCCAACAACATATAGAAGTTTGTCCATCTAAAAATATATCTTGTAACCGATGTGGGACTTCCAACAAACACACCAAAGGTTCCCAAAATAGAATGAAGGCATTTACCAAAAGCCTTAAAAGACACAAGTGCTACATTCAAAGTATGGGAACGAGCTTTTCCAAGAGAAGAATTTCTATGCCTGGTAAGAGTCTATCATTCAAAAAGAATTTTATGTTCTTTAAGTTGTTTTTTACAACTTAACAGAAATTGCCAGTTTCAGGTCATGCAAAAGCCTTCACTTCGCTAACATTGAAATTATATTATTCTGTTGAGCTTATGAATGATGGTATCATCAGTGAATGGTGGGCTAAGAAGCACAAACACTTTTATGAAGGAGGTGTGTTGTGTCAGATTTTCGTGTCGGACACCTTACTCTACGGACACTCCTAAAAGCATGCCCTGACATTTCTTTAATGTGTCTTGATTAAAATTTTAAATGTACAATTTCGGACATTTGATAGACACTTTGGCGACACCATTTCAACTCTCCAGACATGACATATATATGAATCTCTTCATAGTAACAATGTTTTGCATTCTTCGGAATGCAACTTGTGTACTCTAAATATGTTTTGAAATATTTATAAGATGAATATATCATGTGAATTTCAATGTTTTACAAGAGAATGAAATTGTTACGTGAATGATATTTTGATATTTAAGTTATGGACTATATTGCTTTTTAGTTTATTTAGTGCTATGTTGTTTTTTCATTTCATTACCTTTTAATAAACTATTTATATATTTGACATATAATAAAAAATTTAATGTGTCTCAGGTGTATTGTGTGCTGCATTTTTTGAAAATCGTTTTGTGTCGTGTCATGTATCTTTGTTTGTGCTACTTAGCTAGTGTCAATAGCTGCTGTACCAATAGAGCTATCATTATTTATCAATCTAAGAAAGAACTCTTTTTCTATTTTCTTAATTTTTTAAAAAAGTTTGAATTTCTTTGTTTTGTCTTAGGACCAGACCTTTATTGTCATAATTATTAAGGTCCTTTCATATTCCATGCGATGATTTGTCATTCATCCAGGCATATATCCATTGTTGTGCTTTGTTGCTTCTTCTACTTTCCTTCTTTCTTTCTTTTTCTCTTTAATCCAGGAAGTTTGGTGGAGTTCCTATTTGACATTTTTTTCCCCACAATCTGTGCCAAATTAATTATCATTTATATATATATATATATATATATTCTCCTTAGTGCTATGTTTGGTGGACTGCCTGTTTGATATTTTTCTGTGCAATCCATCAAATTGATTATCAGCTATAGCTTCTATGTTGAATATGGAATTTGGACATTTCATGAACAGGAAAATTAGTGTGTGAGAGCACTGTGATGTTTCTTTTGTATTCAATTGAGTTTGTTGGTTTTCTTAGTCCTTGAAAGGGCAGATTCCATTAATTTTGCTGATGATTCACATGAAGTCTCCATATTATGCTATCAATTTGTCTCTATCTGAAAGTCATACCATGAGAATTATTTGTTCCGTTTAGGCATTCTAAACAAGTTATAGTAACTTGTACTACACTTCCTCGTGGTTGTTCTGGTTGTTTAAGGATAATTCTGTAATTTCTTGGTGCAGGGAAGGAGAACAAGAGACATAAAGTTTCAATGGATACATCGACATCAGAAGTTATTAATGTGAATGAGGAAGCTGTAAGAATAAACTTTTCCATTTCTCTTTCATTTCTTTTCACTTGCACTAAAAGTTGGACTTCTGAAGCTTCTTCTTGTGAGAATATATTTGTCTATATTGTCTATATTTTTAGGAATTATTGTATTTTAGGAATTTGGAATGGTTGTGATTTTGTAAATATTTTGTGTAATTCGTATTTCCTTTTTAGGCTTAGGGATTAGAGTTCTATATAAGTGATGTACTCTTTGTATCAATTATTCAGTTAAATATACAGAAATATTCAGAAACTTACATGGTATTAGAGTTAGGGTTTCATTCGAACTCGTTGGTTGAAGTCCTCTCTGTGTCGCGAAGGCCTTCTCTGTGGTTCTTCGTAGTCACGACATCCTTCTGATCTCTGGTTTGAAGTTGCGACCCTCTGCTCTGGTTGGTCATCTTTCACTCTCTCGCAAGGGTCTTTCTCCCTTGCGTAAGCCTGCTCTCCCTCTGGTTCAGCATCGCGACATCCTGGTTCATGATCTCTCTCTCTCTCGTCTCGGCTTCAGGTTCTCTCTGATTGATATTTGTGGATGATTGGGTCAAAACTCTGGTTATTATAATTTTGACCTAACTGGTTCTAATACACTTCATTTAAGCTCTTTATAATTTTTCATAATATCGTCACCATGTCAGACGACAAAATTTAATCTATAACTTGCAAACTTACTGGAGCCAATTATGCTTATTGGTCCATTGTTATGAATTTTTTTTTGCTTGGTCGAAAAAAATAGGGATATGTTTCTGGTTATGTTTCTCGTCGATAAAGGATGGATATCAGGCTGCCTGTGACACTTGAGGTTGTGATAATGCCCAAGTTCTGATTTGGTTTCATAATGATGTGGATGATCGTATTGGGAT
Source organism: Camellia japonica (assembly GCA_030407325.1). Lineage (NCBI taxonomy): Eukaryota > Viridiplantae > Streptophyta > Magnoliopsida > Ericales > Theaceae > Camellia > Camellia japonica. The sequence continues at coordinate 119,194,303 of JAPPVO010000016.1, forward strand.
GATGTTTTCCAAATATACTACTACCAAGGATGTTTGGGACTATTTATAGGGGGTTTATCAGCAGTCTAACTTTGCCAAACGGTATGAGTTGGAAACAGTTATTTAGAGTGCTCTTTAGCGAGATCGGTCTATTCAGGATTTCTACATTGAGATTATGGGACTTTCGGATCAGCTTGCTCTCATGGAACCATCTAGTCTTAAGGTACTAGATGCCTATCTGCAGTTTCGGGAAGACGGTCATTTGGTGCAATTTTTAACAGCTCTCTCCCCTTAGTATGAGGCTATCCGTGGTGGCATTCTTCACCGGTCTCCTCTTTCCTCTGTGGATGCTATTGTTTGTGAATTCCTTTATGAGGAAACCCGTCTTAAGATGGCTAGTCAGACTTTTGTCTATATCTGTCTTCTTGGCTCTTGCCAAACCTCCGCTGCTATCGACCCCACCACTTCAGGCCTCTGCCAAACCCAAGAAAGGGCCCTTGGCTTCAGATGAGTGTGTTTTCTACCATCAGAAGGGTTACTGGAAGTATAACTGTCCAAAAAAGGGTCGTGCGACTTTTCAGCAGTCTCAGTCCCAGTTTCAAGCTCCTACTCAGAATCCTTTTTGATAAATTTAGAAAATACAAGATTAGGGAATGATTAGGATATCATCCCTTGTTTATATTAATGAAGATTAATAATTACAAGGGAGCCTTAAGACATAGAATGATTACAAAATAATAACCCAAATAATATTATTCTAATACTCCCCCTCAAGTTGGTGCGAAGATATCTCTCATGCCCAGCTTGCCTAAGATATCATGAAATGGCTTACTCCTAACTCCCTTGGTGAGGATGTCAGCAAGTTGTTGGGTTCCCCTTATCAACAGCTGCTCCTCCTTCATCATCCCTCAGTTTTTGATTGGGTTTCAATGGAGTGTCACAGGCCTTGCAGCCAAGCATCCCAGTTTTCTTCAACAGATCAAGCACATACTTCCTCTGTGAGATAAATATCCCATCCTTGGAGCGAGCAACTTCAATTCTCGGAAAATACTTTAAGCTCCCCAAGTCTTTGATTTCAAACTCACTGGCTAAATATTTCTTCAACAGAGGAATTTCCTCGATATCATCGCCCGTAAGAACTATGTCATCTACATAAACAATGAGTGTTGTAGTCTTACTACTTGAGGATGTTTCACAAATAAGGTGTGATCTGCCTAACTCGGTTTGAAGCCATATTTAAGCATAGCCTGAGTGAATCTCTCAAACCAAGCCCTTGGAGACTGTTTGAGACCATATAATGATTTCCGAAGTCTGCATACTTTGCCTTATGTCTGATAATCCTCAAAACCAGGAGGAATGTCCATACATATCTCTTTTTCGAGGTCACCATGGAGAAATGCATTCTTTATATCAAATTGATGAAGTGACCAATCTAGATTAGCTGCTAGAGAGAGAAGCACTCTGACTGAATTCATCTTAGCCACGGGTACAAAGGTCTCCTGATAGTCAACGCCATATGTCTGAGTGAACCTTTTTGCTACAAGTCTAGCCTTGTAACGCTCAATAGAACCATTCGCTTTGTGTTTCACAGTATACATCTATTTGCATCTCACAGGTCATTTGCCCTTAGGTAACTCAGTCAATTCCCAGGTGCCATTCTTCTTAAGTGCTTTCATTTCCTCAATCATGGCAAATTTCTACTCAGAGATAGCAAGAGCATCCTAAAAATGGTTAGGAATGTTAACAGAGGAAATATTTGACACAAATGCTCTACATGAGGACGACAAATTAGAGTAGGACACAAAATTTGAGATAGGATGTTGAGAAAAAGATCTCACACCCTTTCTCTTGGCAATAGGAACATCAAGATTAATGGACTCAAGAGATTCAAAGTTACCTGGACTCTCATCAGAAGCAATAGATGGCAGTGGAGAAGCAGAAGTGGTCTCTTGTATCCAATTAACTTTCTGTCGGTCTTTGTCCCTAACATAAACTTACCCTTCCCTATCCTTGGTGACATTGGGTTCTGTAGTCTCAGTAGGAGGTGGTGGTGCTGCAAGAACCACTGGTTCCACCATAGGAATCACAGGAATCATTTCACACCGAGGCTCCCCCTGAAAGGAGGACTGTGACACCGGAGAGGACAAAAAATAAGACTGAGACTCAAAGAATGTGACATCTATGGACACAAACCACTTACGAGAAGGAGGGTGGTAACACTTATACCATTTTTGAGTAGAAGAGTACCCAAGGAAAACACATTTGTGGGAGTGAGGGTCTAACTTACCACGAGTAGGAGAGTGATTATGGACAAAACAGACACAACCAAATATTTTGGAAGGAATAGAAAATAAGGACGGGGAATCTAGGAGAACTTGAAGAGGAGCTTGTTTTTGCAAGACCTGGGTAGGAAGATGATTAATAAGATGGGCAGCGGTGAGAACAACATCGCCCTAGTAGGACCGAGGCACTCACATAGAAAAACACATGCACTGAGCTATGTCAAGAAGATGGCAATTCTTGTGTTCCGCCACCCCATTTTGTTGAGGGGTATTGGTGCAAGAGGTCTGATGGATAATGTCATGAGTAGAAAAATATTGCCCTAACTCAGAATCTATGTATTCACCCCGATTAGCAGAACGTAATATTTTGACAGTGGCCCTAAACTGGGTACAAATCATTTTATGAAAATTGCGAAACACAGAGAAAACCTCACTCTTGTCTTTCATAAGATACACCCAAGTAGTACGAGAAAAATCATCAATAAATGTAACAAACCAGCGATGACCTTTCACAGACACAGCACGAGATAGACCCCAGACATCAGAATGTATTAATAAAAAAGGAACTAAACTTTTATTAAAACTG